>CM065119.1:23472717-24072717 GCA_033026305.1 Cirrhinus molitorella | reverse complement strand
AGAAATATGCTTTTACTAATAGTGCCTTAATAGTGTCTGACAAAACTTCAGGTAAAGCGATTTTGAATGCAATAACTTTGCTGTAAAATAATTAAATTCTTTTCAAATCTTGACAACTACACAACTTCTGGTCTGTGATAAGGTCGCATTCACTGTTTTCACAGTCATCTAGTCATTTCAACAGGGTTTGTACAGATACTGTATTCATTAATAAAATGAAATTCCCAGACTTTCAAGGACTTTTCAAACACTACTTTTTTATTTTGACCATGAATCATTGGATTCAAATTGGAACTTTGTAGCAGGTTTGCAAAACTTTTGTTTTAGATCAGAACTTCGCGAGTCATTTGATTCAAATCGGGACATCGGTGCGGGTTTGCTAATTATTTGTTTCAGATGAGGATTTCGGAGCAATTTCACAAATCTTTTTTTTTTCTTTTCTTTTTTTTGTGTGGAATTGTATCAGATTTAACTTTTCTTTTTTTGTGTGTTGTTTCAATGCAAACAAATAAACATGTGAGTACCAAAACATTTGCAACTGTAAGGGTTGCATTTTCTGACACAATTGCAAGGGTGCCGATATTTTTGGCCATGACTGCAGTTTCTAAATGCTTGTATTAGCAATGCTTCAATGTTTTAAAGCAACTTCCAATAGATCTCATTACTTTATTAACTTTAATTCTTTTGTCTTGTTTTCCAGCATTTCTGTGAAACTAATCAAAATAAATGAGTTTGATTAAAACAAGAACATATCTGTCAGTAAGCTCAGAAAAATCAACTTACTTCAAAGGATTTTCAAATAAGTTTTCAATCCCCATTGACAGATATTAGTTCTTGTTTTAAGCATAAACTGAACGTTTGTTCAAATTCTCAGAAAATGGGAAGATATGGTCAGTAAAAGTATCTTTTTTGATTGAGAGACATTTAGATGTTTGTTCTGAAAAACAAATACTGAGCAATGCATGCAACATGTAATGTCATGCCTCAAAAAATATACAGCTGTCGCACTTATTTAAGAACTTCCAATGCCTTCATTTGTGGAAGGGTGAATTATGACTTTAGACCCTTTCAAGACCCGCAGAGACTCTGTATGCAAGTGCTAGGGTGTTCAGAGTGGTTTCTGTATTTCTAATGTGTTGCAGGTAGTTGCTAAAGCATTGTTAGCTGGTTGATGAAATATATTTTGATCATCACTAACAAGAAATCCTGGGACAGGTGTGTGTCAAAGAATGCAGAATCAGGTTCAATTGTTAAAACTTTTAATCGCCAGGACGCTATGTTTTATTGGCAGCTGTGGTGCTCATTCATTTATACTCAAGTTGGGAGTACCAGTGCCACCAAGTAAGAAAGTTCATTTTGAGACCTATACTTTATGCGTATTCTTCCTGCTTGGTGTTCATCACACATGATTTGAGGTATCATTCATGTCTGGAGCACAAATGCTGTATTTACACACTCGACTCTAAGACTCTGTGTCAAGGTTTGATCCTTGATGAGCACTAGTGTTGCTGATGAGTGACCTAAACGGGTTTAATAACTGAATGCTGAAAGGGTTTTCTCATTTGCGCAGACAAAAGCGAGGGCTAGAGAGGCAGGTTTTGTAAAAGAGGGGGAGGTGACAGATGTAGAAACATGAAGCACATTGTTCAGAGATGAGCTCATCGAGAATCATTTATATAATCCACTCTCAGTTAGCTGACGTACACCATCCCTCGCCATCATTAAAAACACTCTTTCCAAACTGTAGCGCACAAGTGAACTAGAGCCTGTAGGGCCTCGCGTGAGAGTCTTTTCAAGCGTTTATTTTAAAGCAAAGCAGTTAGTTAAATGTAGACGTCTGTGGGGTTTCAGCATTAGCGCAGGAACAGAAACATGATCCAGGTGTACAGGCCGCTGGGAAATCACAACAGGCCTGATGTCACTCTCAAATCTCTCTCTCAAATCTCCCCCTCTGTCTCACTCACACACGCACATCAGTTAATCAGTCTTCAGCCTGACACCCAGCTGACCCAGTTTAGACTCCAGCAGAGCAGCTGTTTGCATCAGGACTAGTTCAGTCCACCAGCTGCAGAATTAACAACCATGGTTACCACATCTAGAAAAATAATTGACCTGATTTCTGTTTTAATCTAGTGTTTGATGTGGCTAGGGTAAAGTTGCTAAATGAGCTGTAGCATCTCTGGCCCTAAATAATTGGCTCATTTGATCCATCACAATTGGTCAAGAGAGGCATATCGCCACTCAAAAACGCATTTCTTCTGAACAGAATTTTTTGTCTCTGATTTATTTACTACAGTGTGACACTGCATGTTGATATTAGCCGAACTTCAGTTATATTATTTCAGAAAAATGTACATTATTTTCGATTTATCTAATAATATTTCTAAGATTAAATGGTATTAAAGATAAAACAACCTTTTGATCCACAAGTAAACATTCATATACTTTCCTTTAGGCAGGTATGATCAGAATCCAACTTTATCTGCATACAACATAATCACATACAGTCATGGCCAAAATATCAGCACCCTTGCAAATCTGTCAGAAAATGCAACCCTTCTCAGAAAATTGTTGCAGTTGCAAATGTTTTGGTACTCATGTTTATTTTTTTATTTTTTTGTTTTTTTGTTTGTTGCATTGGAACAACACAAAACAACAGAAGAGTCTAATCTGATACAATTCCACACAGAACCCAAAAAATTCAGTGGACAGAATTATTGGCACCCTTAACTTAATATTTGATACCACCCCTTTTGGAAAAAATAACTGAAAATCAATCACTTCCGGTAACCATGAATGAATTTTAGACCACTCTTCTTTTACAAACTGCTCCAGGTCATTCAGATTTGAAGGATGCCTTCTCCCAACTGCTGTTTTGTGATCTCTCCACAGGTGTTCTATGGGATTCAGATCTAGACTCATTGCTGGCCATTTCAGAACTCTCCAGCACTTTGTTTGTAACCATTTCTGAGTGCCTTTTGAAGTGTGTTTCAGGTCATTGTCCTGCTGGAAGACACATGATCTCTGGTGGATGCACAGCTTTCCAACACTGGCCACTACATTGCGCCCCAAAATTCCTTGGTAATCATCAGATTTCATGATACCATTCACACAGTCAAGGCATCCAGTGCCAGAAACAGCAAAGCAACCCCAAAAACATCTTAGAACCTCCACCATGTTTGACTGTAGGGACTGTGTTCCTTTCTTTGAAGGCCTCATTTCTTTTTCTGTAAACAGTGCCATGATGTCCTTTACCAAAAAGCTCTACTTTTGTCTCATCTGTCCAAAGTATGTTCTCCCAGAAGGATTGTGATTGTCACATAAGTTTTGGCAATCTCCAGTTTTGCTTTTGTATGCCTTTGTGTCAGCAGTGATGTCCTACCATGGCATCCCTCTTCATTCAGATGGTGACATAGTGCGAGCTGACACTGTTGTACCTTGTGTCTGCAGATCAGCTTGAATTTGTCTGGAAGTTAATCTGGGTTCTTTATATACCATTCGAACAAAATGTTGTAATTTTTCATTAATTTTGTTTCTCCATCCACGTCCAGGGAGGTTAGCTACAGTGCCATGCTGTAAACCTCTTAATGATATTGTGCACAGTGGACACAGGAACATTAAGATCTCTGGAGGTGGACTTGTAGCCTTGACTTTTTTCTCTCAAATCCACAGACAGCTCTTTACACTTCTTTCTGTTCTCCATGCTCAGTCTCCATGCTCAAAGGTTGAGTCAACTTTTCCCCATTTTAAGTGGTTGCAAGTATGATTACTGTATTGCTCACAACTGTCAATTGCCAAATGTGCATATAAATACAAATTACAGGAGCATCACATGCTTGAAAAGCAATTATTTATTACAATTTTGACAAGGTGCCAATAATTGTCCATTTTTGTGTTGTTCCAGTGCAAACAAAACAATTAGCATGTGAATACGAAAACTTTTGTTATTGGAGCAATTTTCTGAGAGAAGTGTGGTATTTTCAGACAGAATTGCAAGGGTGCCGATATTTTTGGTCATGACTGTAAAGCGATATACACGATTTTGCAAATCTCAACTGCTTAGTTTCTTATTTAACTGTTGTATTAAATCTCATTTATATCTCATTTACAAACTTCTATAAAAATCGCACATGGTGCTCCTAAATTTTTTTTTTCATAGTTGCACACAGTAGTTTTCAGTTGCAAATGCGACTAAAATGGTTGCACCGTAGAGCGCTGATATTTTTTTTTTCTGTTGATCCAGAAAAATGTAAATACACAACACAGAATTTCTGAGGGAATAAAAATTCACAAGGCTATTGTAAGAATAAATAAAAGTTGCTATGCATTCAAATAATTAGACATGCTAAAACCAGAATTTGGTAACAATAAATCAAAGTGAGAAAAAAAAAAAACATTTCATAGGGCCCTAAACATGTGATTTTTAATTTAATAAATGTTAAATTATATAAGTTTCATGACTAATTAATTAGACATGCTTTTTCGATTAAGAAGATTTTATTTAATCATTAAAAAGGAGTCCAGAAAAATGAACACGGGAAAAAAAAGGGAATTTGGAAAAAAATAAAATGGATTTCATAGGGCCCTATTTACTTAGTTTTTTCATCACTTTCTCTTTATTTCTCCGGTACTAAATCGAGGAAAGTTGAAGTCAGGTCAACTTTATGGTAACGAGCTATGACGCGGTTCGGCGGCAACCAAACAGAATGTAGAAGTTCTCCGCTTAAGAGGATTCCACAGAACACGGTCCTGTAAACTTTGGTTCCGACCACGTAAGTTCCCAAGCAAAATGGAGGAGAAGTTGATTACTGCTGTGGCGGGATTCCCAATAATGCGTACAGGGATGATGTGTGGACCAAGCTGTCTGAGATTGTTGGTTTTCCTGGTGAGTAGCTGATGTGCATTAACATTACTGCACAGTGCTGTGAGATCCAGTGAGAAGTGTTTGAATTCACCGCACAATGAAAACAGTTGCTGCAAGATCTAGTGAGAATCATTCAAATTCTGCCCAGAATTCTCTGACATGGCTAAACATAACTAAAACGGTTTGCAAAGTAACATAGCACTTTATTTTATCTCAGGAAGTATTTTTTCTACTCATTTTGTTGAACATTTGACTATTATATTCATGTGCAAGTTCAGGGTTTTGGTATTTGAAATTTTTAGAGTTCAAGGTAGTTTAAAATATACACTGTATGTGCAGGTGCCTCTCAATAAATTAGAATGTCATGGAAAAGTTAATTCATTTCAGTAATTCAACTCAAATTGTGAAAATTGTGCATTAAATAAATTCAGTGCACACAGACTGAAGTTATTTAAGACTTTGGTTCTTTTAATTGTGATGATTTTTCTCACATTTAACTAAAATCCACCAATTCACTCTCTCAACAAATTAGAATATGATGACATGCCAATCAGCGAATCAACTCAAAATACCTGCAAAGGTTTCCTGAGCCTTTAAAATGGTCTCTCAGTTTGGTTTACTAGGCTACACAATCATGGGGAAGCTTGCTGATCTGACAGTTGTCCAGAAGACAATCACTGACACCCTTCACAAGGAGAGTAAGCCACAAACATTCATTGCCAAAGAAGCTGGCTGTTCATAGAGTGCTGTATCCAAGCATGTTAACAGAAAGTTAAGTGGAAGGAAAAAGTGTGAAAGAAACAGATGCACAACCAACCGAGAGAACTGCAGCCTTGAGAGGCTTGTCAAGCAAAATAGATTCAAGAGTTTGGGTGAACTTCCAAAGGAATGGACTGAGGCTGGGGTCAAGGCATCAAGAGCCACCACACACAGACGTGTCAAGGAATTTGGCTACAGTTGTTGTATTCCTCTTGTTAAGCCACTCCTGAAACACAGACAATGTCAGAGGCATCTTACCTGGGCTAAGGAGAAGAACTGGACTGTTGCTCAGTGGTCCGAAGTCCTCTTTTCAGATGAGAGCAAGTTTTGTATTTCATTTGGAAACCAAGGTCCTAGCGTCTGGAGAGAGGGTGGAGAAGCTCATAGCCCAAGTTGCTTGAAGTTCAGTGTTAAGTTTCCATAGTCTATGATGATTTGGAGTGATCTGCTGGTGTTGGACCACTGTGTTTTTTGAAAACCAATGTCACTGCACCGGTTTACCAAAGGAATTTTAGAGCACTTAATGCTTCCTTCTGCTGACCAGCTTTTTAAAAATGCTGATTTCACTAAAAATGTTTTTTTTTTTTTTTATTGGTCTTATGAGAGTGAATTGGTGGGTTTTTGCTAAATGTCAGCCAAAACCATCACAATACAAAGAACCAAAGACTTAAACTACTTCAGTCTGCGTGCACTGAATTTATTTAATACACAAGTATCACAATTTGACTTGAATTACTGCAATAAATGAACTTTTCCACGACATTACAATTTATTGAGATGCACCTGTACATGCATGCTCCTGAAATAAAAGTTCAGAAAGATATCATGCATTGTTTTTGTTAATATGACTCATCTATTTAAGGATATGATCAAGTATTTTCCATTGACTAGTCTTTAATAAACAGAAATAAATTGTAATATTGAATCGCAACAGTTTTTATAACCGCAATACTCAATTATCGCAATATATAATGAATCGGCACACATGTATCGGGATAGTACTGAATCAGCAGATTAGTGTATCGCCTCAGCCCTAATAGCAATATCAAATCGCAATGCTTGTAGAATCGAAATTCTTTAAAAATAAATAAATAAATCACAATACATATCGTATCAGCACCCAAGTATCGTGATAGTATCGAATCGGGAGGTAGGTGTATCGTCCAATCCCTAATTACGACCTAGTTCGATTCGGATCTGAACACAGATGGATGCACTCCTAATTTTAGTGAGGAGTTTATTCAGTGTCATTCTGCACTAGATTCAGAAATCAGAAGAGCAGAGACAGCCTGAGTGATTCTGAGCATTCAGCAAACTGATGTTTTCCTAAGCCAGAGGACACAGCACATGCCCAAAGTACACATAAAACAATTTAACATATTCATCATAAACATATGGCATCATCTAACAGGTTTATCACACATATTTTTCCTCAAGAGTTTCAAACAAAGTCACAAACAGAACAGCATGCCGCAGAACACACTCTCTCTCTCTTTCACACAAACACACTCTGCTATAATGAGAGAGAGGGGTAGGAATGCACACGGTACGTTCTTGTCTTGTCCTGTTCAGTCTGTTATTCATGTAATCTACACATCCTACTGAAACAAACAATTCTGAAGCCTTCGTGTTCTCGCAAATTATTAAACAATAAGATCAACCACAAAACCAAGAATACACCTCAAGAGGCTCTGTGTGTGTGTGCTACAGTGAGTTGAAAGGTGCTTTATTAGTGAAATAACTGTATTCTGTAAATGAGCACAAAGCACAACACAATACTCTCAATTATAAGAGTTTCGGCCCAGTATTGTGGTTCTGAAATCAGGAATTGTAAACTTTTACAAGTATATAAAATTTAGATATTATAGCATCCTTACGGCTAAAAACACGATATATAAATCACTATTGTGAAAAAAAAACCTTCTAAATACAGTACTAATTACAGTAATAATAAGAATAAATATAATATTAAATAAACTAATTACATTTAATTACTGTTTATTTTGAAAGGTTTTTTTTTAGTTTACATGTTTTGAGTGTTGCATGTTCTCAGTTACATATAAACATTTAAAATGCCACATAAGTGCGTTTTATATTAACTTAAGATATAAGTATATTTCTACTTTAATTACAAACATTTAAGAGTGGCTGTAATGACATATTTTCATGACAGATTTATTCAAAAATACATTAAATAGTGACAGTCCAGTAAAAATATACTGACTATGTAATGGAGTGCATATATTTATCAAAATGCTCCTCTCTAGAGTTATTTTTTTCTACCTGACTATTAAGTTTATGGTCATTGAATGTCTTTTCTCAGGTAAATGTGACGTAATGTAATCACAAGCTATTTTATTGGTGTCTTTCAGCGGCTGAAACACTGATTGATCAATTAATAATTAGTCATGACTCAATTCAGTAAGCTGTTCTGTTTCTTTTGATGTTCATTCATGTTTATTTGCTTCTGTAACTAGTAGCGAAGAGAAAAAATATGATTGCTTCACTACAGCAATAGCTCACCACACATTAAAGAGCCATAAAAACACATTAAGTGTTTGAATTTCATGGTAAAATTGACAATTTACTTTCAGAGTTTGATCTTGGGAGGGGAACAAGACATGGAGAGGCTATATCCCCTTTTTTGTTTGTTTTAAGCACTAAACCATTGGCTGAAAGCATGCAGAGCATTATTTACTGAAAATACAATTTCAGCTATCCTAGATTGTCTAGAAGTACATGAATCCATTTCTGGATATAAAATCAATTAAACCAAATCGGAAGCACTTATGATCACTGGAGTATGGCTGGTAGAATTAAATGAAACAGGGATTCAAATAATTAACAGTTACCAGTACACCTATACTTACACAGCTATATCAGGAAAATTATGACAAGTTAATTAACAACAATATTAAGAAGGATCTATCTAAGGTGGGATATTTCGCCACTTTCACTGTTTGGCAGGACTGAGACAGTAAGATTAATATTTTACCTAGACTACTCTTCTTATTTCATTCCCTCTAGGCATGGATTTCTGCATTGCCATTTAATATACTAGATAAACATATCATACATATCAAAGTTCATTTGGCAGAACAGATGACCCCGAATAAAATTAAAAACATTAACTTTAGCAAAAGATAAGGGAGAGCTGCGTCTCCCTTATTTAAGATATCATGATTTGGCTCCTCAGCTCACACCATAAGGGGCATGGATCAACAATAACTTTGAAACATTACAAGTTAACATGGAACAGAGCTCTGCATCAATGCCCCTTTGGCAACACTAGCCTTTATGACATCATAACCATAATTTGGGTTAAACTATGAGAGTTAAAAAAAAAAAAAAAAAATTAATTAAGTGGCTATGTTCATACCAGACAACCCAGAGTTTTGCATTCATTCTCTGATCCCAAAGAAAACTCTGTTACCGTTAAGTGATTTCTTTCAGTACTTACAAATAAGAAACTACATTACAAATCATAGGGAACGGAAATAATTAAGGAAGCCCCAACTACTGTGGAACAGCACTTCACTGATATAAAGAAGCAACATTCATTACATAAAAGACATGTTGCACTTGCACATATACAGCAGACTACTGCTTGAATAATGTTAGTTAAGTTTAGTTCAAACATAGAGACTAAAAGGTTTGGATTTAAATATCAATTCATACTTTTCATGTGACCACATCACATCTGTATAGAAACATCTACTTGCTCAAAAAAAGAGCTGCAATGCTGTCCTCTGCTGCCTGCCAATTATATTTACATGGTTTGTATTAAATACTGTACTGAGAGAGTGATTTAAAAAAAAATCTAATTCAATATACACCTTGTTGATGACACATACATATGAAGTCAGAATATCAACACGACTATGGATGGTACTGTGAGAAAAATTTCCCACCTAATAAACTGTGACAACATCCACATTACAATTCACATTTTCTGAGATATTTGTCAATGGTGCTCAGGATTTTTCTTTGAACAAAACCTGAATGCCTGAAATGAAAAAATGGTGGATTCTAGGAGGGTGACAAGATCTTGTGATACTAGCCCAGTGTTTCCCATGCCATTATTTTAGGCACCCCCTGCCCCCCTTGAAGGTCAAGTTTTATTTAATGTTACTTTCTATATAGCACCAGATCACAACAGAATCATTTAAGGTTACCTTTCCTATAGAACAGGCCTATACCTTGTTCTTTTATTAAACAAACTAAGTAGCCTTAATTTCTCCACCGCCAAAACATGGGCGGGATCCATTCCTAAAAATACTCTACAGCGCGGAATGCCATGGAATTTGTCAGTTTTTGGATGAATAAATCAAAGTAGGTCTGTCACTTCATTTGAATTGCGATATGGACTAGTGTCTGTGAATACTAAAATGCTAAAAGATGGTTGAAATAACAATCCTGCATGTTCCGCTTGTCTCTGTATGCATGAATGGCGGAGACACTGTTTTGTTTACTACACAGATACTGAGGCACGCGTCATACTCGCTGTGATTTTCGGACTTTGCGTCTCTTTATATGACAGCATTAAGACATAGACTAATGCCGTGTCCCAGGCAAACCGTTACCCATGTTTTTCCAACCTTCTACCTGTGAAAGTGCACTGAAACGGCAATCAAACCCATGACTACTGTGACTGACTTTCTGATACTCCGCGCTGTTTACGGAAATCAAACGAATGTCTAAAGTCACCTAATATGTCAACTCTGGGCCAAAAGCAGCTGCATGAATGTGAACATTTGACACAAAAATAAAACCAACAAAAACACTGACCATGTATACCCCTCTATGTTTACAAATACAAAACCAGGGGTCTGTTTCAATAAGGAGGTTCAACCAACTCTGAGTTAAAACTTAAACTCTAATAGGCTTTTCACACTTGATATTGTTAACCCTGGCCTGGGTCATCCTAAACCCCGGACACATTGAAAATAAACAAATATTCTGATATTCATTTTTTATGACCCCTAATATTCAAATGCAACATTTTTGGAAAATGCCCATCCCTAACGTTAAGTCGTACTGAACTGGTCGACAAACACAGCCGTGCAGGATGAACAGCATGAAGAAATCAAGCATGGTGTGATGAAATAATCAATAATATCTGCCACGGAATGACAAACACAATCACAGGAGACCCGTAAGTGCGCATGACATTAGATCATCATCGACATCAGTTATTCTTACACCTCAGCAGCATTGCAGAAAGAAGCGCGCTGACAGGTCACCACATGCCTGTACTGTCTGAACGTGTCCTCCGTAACTCACAGCAGAAAACACTGCCACAGCTTCATCTGCACTCATGAGTACGTAAGAGTCATTCAGCACTTGACCTTCCACACTGACTAATGAAGGTGTCTGTGTGTCACCAACCTAATGAGGACTGACCCAGCAAGCTTTTAGCTAAAGCCTTAACCACTACACCATAATTTGAGAGCCTTCAGGCCTTCAGTCACGACCCACATGAACAGTTCAAAGGTCAACACCAATTCCAACATTCCGACTGTTCGATTTCCGACTCGTGGTCTTTTGCTGATCCGGCTTTCCTCTCTCTGCTCTATGCTTTCCTGTCATACCTCCACTGCCCTATCAACAATAAAAGGCATTAAAAAAGACCCTAAAATAGAACTTTAATAACTAAAGAGCCGGGTATCCGATATCATGCTCTGATAGCACAGACGTACTACTGTTCAAAAGAATTTTTTTTAAGAAATTATTACTTTTATTTAGAGCTACTAAACTGTGATTTAATTAAATATGCTTTATTAACACATTTCAGAGTGTCTTGATTCATTTTCTGTGAATTGATCCATTCAGAGACACTGATATCATGAGATCACAGCTGATCTTCACTCTGGTTATTATGAAAATTATATATTATATAATGTGACCTACGAAAACTCACTTGGAATTAGTTTATGATTCGGTTTGTTTTTATTTATGAAAACTGTTCAGCCCTAAAAGGATTTCAAACTTCAAACAATAAATGAATGAATAAAAATTAATAAATCTGTGTAAAAAATACTCTTCAGCCAGTTTAATTTTCCCTTTGCATGTGCATTTTCCACCTAAATCCCTCCACTCTAAAATTCATATTTTTCTTATATAATTTCTTTCTTAATTTCCTATATATAGATAGATAGACAGACATTTTTTAGAACACAATATACAGTCAAACCAAAAAATATTCAGACACCAGATATAATTTTAGATTTTTTTTTTTTTTTTTACTAGTGGGTGCAGGACACTATAGTTCATTTATGTACGTGAGGATGGCACAATAAAGTACATTGTGACATATTAAACTAAAAAAACTCTTCATACAGTAGACTACCAGTAAAACTGATAAACATTTGAGAACAAAAATGAGTCAGACACTTTGACCTGACCATTAGGCATTGCTTGGTAACTTACAGTTGTCTGATTTTTTGGTTGATTGTAAATCTATTACATACCTTTCTATCAAAGTTATCTTACATTATCATGATGAATTTGTCTGACACAGTTTAAATCTAGTTCTTAAAATAGTTCTTGTCCTATATTATTACCATTTCCTAAACTGTAGGGAATAAACTGTGATAATGTGAGAAATGTTAAAGATGTCTGAATAAATTTTAGTTTGTCTGTATAAATTGCAGGATTTTTTTTTTTTTTTACAATATTGTGCAGCCCTACTTTTATTTGTGCAAGGATGTATTAAATAGAACAAAATGTAAACAAAAAAAATTGTACAGATCCCAAACTTTAGAATGGTAGTGTATCCGAAATGCAAAATTTATCAATATTCACAAAAAAAAATCCATCTGAAAACAGACAGTGTTATCAGTTGCTGCCCTGCCCATCCTAACATTTAAGGACAGAAGCTTGTGGATGGATGAACTTTCTGAATGACACTGCTCTGCTGACACTCAGTCATGTGACCTGATCATGTGCATGTGTGTGCTTATACAGGAGGTGAATGGCAGAGGTTATTACGTCTCAAGCATATGAACCTGGACTCACCATGGACGGTGAACACATTGCAGTGCTGCGCTCCCTGCCGTGACGTCTCTCTCTTCCCTGCTCCCTTGATGAAGGGCAGCGCCGGCAGACTCGGCCTCCTCTGGTCCCCGACTAACTTCCCTGGCTGCTGCCCCATAAGGGCAGAAGGCCAGGCGGCGGCCGGACGCACAGCGGATGAGGATCACGCTCCAGCAGCTGGAGACAAGCAGGACGTTACTGAAGACGGCGAGACGGGGACAGTCCAGTCTGCTCTTCTGTGCAGGTCATGCATCGACCGCCGGATGACTGATTTCAGAGCAGATCACTGCTTTAAAAGCTCAAAGTGCATACAAGTAGATGTTAAAGTGCAGTGTGTTTTCAACGCACCGTGGGATGATGAATAATGTCATTCTCACACAGATCAGCAATGTTATGTTACATCTGTCTCTAGGGTCAGAATCAATGCATGAAGATGATGATGATCCAATCACCCTCACTCTGAGCAAGGTAGTGTCGAACTGTCAATCATAGTGACGTCACATTAATATGAACGTCTCCCATTACAAGCTACTGGCACATCAGACATGTCAGTAATTAGTTCACATATCCTGATGTGCATTAAATTGTAGTCAATCATTATTATTATTAATCACTGGGAAAAGTCTTACAGTCCAATAAATGCTAAAACTTTCAAAAGCGATGTGTATCTAGGGTAGTGATTGTTAGACGAGTACTTCGTGTCATTTAGTATCAGTCAGTAGTTATTCTTACACATCTGCATCATCTGTAAACGAATAAATCGACGTCACTGACGTGAATATCGTCGTTACTCGAAATCAAACGCCTTTAGATGGAGTTGAGCTAATTAAACAAGTAATAATAGGTGCGAAATAGAGACATAAAACTATCTGAACTCTCACAGAAACAGCCAAGTGCGCAGTTTTATCCTGCTTTAACTCTCGGTTCGGGTAACTTTGATTTGTAGTGTTGGAGTTTGTTTGAGTTGTAGTTGTTAAAGTCTCTCGTCACTTCCGCGTGTCTCTCTCTATCGCGCTCCACAGGCGACCGTAAACTCTCTCCGCGCTGTCTTTATGTTTCTCCTGTCGGGCTCGTTTCCTCACCGAACATCCGCTGGATTCTTCCGCAGACTTTTAATGCTGATTCCTGTCATGTCTTCATTTTATTTCATAACTTTCAGCACTTTTCTTGGAGTCGTTCGTCGTCGCAGGAACCGCCATATTCGCGCACGCGAGCTACGCTCGTGACGTCACACACCTCGCTCTTCCGCCAACAATCGCTACAGTTCCTTGATATTTTTAATACCGATTGTACTTTTGTTTTTGTTTTGTTTTTTATTTGTATCTGCCTCTGCCAAATTTTATTTATATTGCATTTTCTATATTTATTTAGTAGTTATTTTTTCTATTTTCTTAATTATATGGATTATACAAACTTAACTGTGTAATGTTTAAGTTGTTGTATTTGGAAAAATTTCCTTCAACAAAAACTTAAGCAACTTTTAAATGGGAAAATAAGTTGCAAATTAATATTAGTATATTGTGTGTGTTTATCCTAATTCCCCAGGCTGTATGTGTAGATCGTTCAAAAAAATTATGAAATCACTTAATTTTCTTCTCAGAGCTCATAAATATAAGATTCCCGATTATTATTATTGTTAACTCAAAGTATGTATGTGGTTTTTGACCTCAATTAAGCTAATGATTCAGTTTTGATGTTTTAAACTGTGTGTACCCGACTAAAAGTCGAACAAAAAGTATTTTTTTAAAGTGGAAAAGTAATAAAATAATTGCCCATCTACTTTATAAACACGTTACTAAATGCAAAAGCATTCCGCTACTGTGTTTAATGTGTTTGTGTGATATTGTTAGAGCCCTCTAGCGGTATGATACTGCAGCATTAAAACGAACCTCAGCGACTCTCTCGCATCAGTCTGAAACTGAAAATACGTGCAAATTATCACTAGTTCACTAGGACATATTACACAATCTTTTATTACAGTTTCTAACAATGGTAAGAAGTGGTGTAAGATGGACTGTGTGTTAAAGGAATACTTCACGCAAAAATGACAATATGCAAAAAATAATACTTTCTCCATTGAAGTCCAATGTCTCTCACAAAATCTACCTTCCTTTTATTTGTTTAGAACTGTTTTGGTTTGTGAATAGTGTTTATTTGTGTATAGCGTATATTTCTCTCCTGATTCAGACCAGATATGTTATTATGAATTATGGACTCATATTTTATTTGAAGTTAAAACTGTTTAATGATAGCTTTTTCTTACAAATACACAACTTTTGGACATCCTGTCGGCACCCATTCACTGCAGAAGATGGATTGTTGAGCAAGTGATGGAATGCTACATTTCTCCAAATCTGGAGCATTTGGCAGAGGCCTTTATCCAAAATGACTTATAGTGCCTTGTGAAAGTATTCATACCCTTTCATTTTTTTGAAAGCTAAGTACTGAGTTTGCTTTGAGTGTAGACTGGTGTGAGAAATAAAAAGTAAATTAAAGTTATTTAACCTAAGGCAGCAAAATACCAAAATGTGGAGAGAAAAAAAAAGGAGTATAAACACTTGAGTGTTGAGTTTCAGAGGCTGTGCATGATGTGTTTCCATTTGCAAGAGGAGCAATAAAAGGCACTTGTTTTCTGACAAATTCATTTATTCCAACACATTAACTATAAGGTTTATATGAAAAATATAAAATGACAGTCAGTGGTTTATCCTTCATGCTCAACTAGGCGCGTCCTTGTTTCCAGAATGATCTCCTCCATGATCTCTGGCTTCAGGATATCTTTAATCTACAAGGAAACAAAGCAAGATGCAATGATTCATGCTTCACGAACATGCATGTAGAGCTCAATGAGACATTATGCAATGAGAGATCCTGATCAATAATACCTGGTGCGGAAGAGACGCTTCATAACAGTAAAGCACGCTTGTGTCGTACAGCAAAACCTTATGAGCCGAAAGAGCCAACAAACAGTTCCTGAGCCTGGAAATCACCTCCCGATCAGACAGAGACACGGGCTGAGCGAGCAAAAACAGAAATGAGTTTAGAGACTTATCTCTGTATTATTAGAGTAATAACGTGAGCATCAGCAGAGAGTCTGACCTCCATGCTTGTGTAATATCCTCCGGCCTCCTCATCCTGATGTCCCGGTGTGGGATACAGCCACACGTAGCCATTGTTGCCCAGTATTATGGAGGCACCGCATGGCAGATTGTGGAAATGAGTCTTCTGTCTCTTCACTAGAGAAGGTGACACAAGCACTAGCACACCCTGACCCAGCTGACAAAACAAACACAGCATCATTCACGCACATATCGTAACACTCGGTTTTAACACAGTGATGTGCGTCATTCTCACCTTGCCGTACTTTAAACTGCGTGTGTGCAGAGAGAGAGCACCGTCTGAAAAGATCGACTGAACCTCTGCCTTTGAAAGGGGTCAAGGAACACAGCAAATAAATCTAATCAAAATGCTCATACACTCCAACTCTTTAAAGTCAAAAGAATAAGAGTTACAACCTACTGGACTACTACAATCAGACAAGACATCCAATGAGTGCAAATGCAGAATGACAATAATAACAAAAAAACTTTAGATTAGGAGATTGAGAGACGGAGGTACATTTTGATCCAAGACAATAATATCAAATTTAAGCATTTTGGAATTACAGTAGTGTTATTTTAGGATTACTTACAGTTAAGGTCAAGCTTACATCCCCCTTTCAGAATCTGCTAAATGTTAATTATTTTCCAAAATAAGAGGGATTGTACAAAATGCATGTTATTGTTTATTTTAGTACTGACCTGAATAATACATTTCACATAAAAGATGTTTACATATAGACCGTTCAAAAGTTTTTAATTGATTTTTAATACTGTGTTGTTACCTGAATCATCCACAGCCGTGTTTTTCTTGTGTGGTGATAGTTGTTCATGAGTCCCTGCTCTTCAGAAAAATCCTTCAGGTCCCACAAATTCTTTGTTTTTTTCAGCATTTTTGTGTATTTGAACCCTTTATACAATCACTGTATGATTTTGAGATCCATCTTTTCACACTGAGGGACTCATATGCAACTATTACAAAAGGTTCAAATGCTCACTGATGCTCCAGAAAGAAAAACCATGCATTAAGAGCTGAGGGGTGAAAACTTTTGAACATGTGTACATTTTTTCTTATTTTACCTAAATATATATCCCTCATATTTTTTCATTTAGAACTGCCCTTCAGAAGCTACAAAAGATACTCACATGTTTCCCAGAAGACAAAATAAGTTACATTTACCCTGATCTTCAAATTGAAAAAGTTTTCAACCCCAGCTCTTAATGCATGTTTTTTTTCCCCTTCTGGAGCAGTGACCATTTAAACCTTCTGTAATACTTGAACATGAGTCCCTCAGCTGTCCTCCATGTGAAAAGATGCATCTTAAAAATCATACAGTCATTGCTGGATGCGTTCAAATACACAAAAATGCTGGAAAACCTGAAGGATTTTTCTGAAGAAAAGCGGACAGTTTAACGGTTCAGAACAAACTAAGGACTCATGAACAACTATCACTAAAAAAAAACAAACAGCTGTGGATCATTCAGGTAACACAGTATTAAGAATCTTCTGAACGGGGCCCTTTTTTTTTTTATAAATTCAACTATATTACTTTCTCACATTCAGAATCTGCAACATTTTGGGGGATGTAAACTTCTGACCTCAACTGTACACATTGTAATTTTATTAATTTTTAGTGTTTCAAAATATTTCTATTTTGATTTTTGATTTATAGTTGCTGTTTTAACAATTTTTATTATTTGTTATATCCATTTATTCCATTTGTTATTTATTGTTTCTGTGACTTTTAAGTTGTTGTTTTTTTTCTATTTAGCTTTATTTATTTATTTCATTTTTAGTAATTTTAGTGGTTTCATTTAAACATTTTAATTCAGGTAAATTAAGTTTGTCATCTTTACACTGAACGTCAACTTTATTTTAATTACTGAAATAATTTGTAATATTTTAGTTTTCTAAGTAACAAAAACAGTTACTGGATGAAATAATAATTACAAATGAATGACTATCAGAGCAGAGCAAAGACTATAAACGTTGATTTAATGACTGATGAAATCAATGATGAGGATACATTAATGAGATCTCCTTCCTGAAGATAGTCTCTCATGGCCAGCTCATCTTGTGTTGATCGCCGTCTCTAAGAAACAAACAACATCTCATTGCCTTTGTCTCCTACAAACAGTTAAATGTTAGTAAATGCCATTTCATTTCCGACACCTGCTGTAGAAACTAGTATAAGAAATAAACTAGTAAAATACTAGAATTATTGTGCCTGGTCAAAGGTGCCACTGTGTGATTAAATATGTAACCCTGGACCACAAAACCAGTCATAAGTAGCACGAGTATATTTCTAGCAATAGCCAAAAAAATATTGTATGGGTCAAAATTATAGATTTGTCTTTTATGCCAAAAATCATTAGGATATTCTGTGAAGATCATGTTCCATGATTTTTGATTAGTATTAGTAATATACATTGCTAAGAACTTTTAAAGGCAATTTTCTCAGTATTTCGATTTTTTTGCCCCTTAGATTCCAGATTTTCAAAGATTTTATTCAGCTTTCAAGTGATATATAATTGTCAATTTAAAATGGTTTTGTGGTACAGGGTCACATATGTGTTTGATGACACCAAACTGCTAAATCATTTTACTCCAATTCTGTTCACACAATAAGTAATTTCTAATGAATATTTCATGTCCTCCTAAGATCTTGGAAAGCAACCGCGTAAAAGAGCAGGATAACGTTTAGCCAGCCAGTGTTGTTCTGGCTGTGTAACATCCTCACCAGCTCTCCTCCGGGCAGATTGACTGATGACAGCAGAAGCACTGAATCCAGACGCGAATTAGTCTCCACTTTCCATCGCTTCTGCTGCACCTGGACCATTAGAGATGCACATCATCAGAGGACCTCATCTCCGGAGACGACAATTACAGATCTCTTACAAATCACTAAACAAAACAAACCTCTGTGATTCTGCCAACGACCACATCACCAACCTCACCATTATACCTTTGGGAGTGACAGCGAGACACGGTTAAGTATGAGTGTGTATGTAATGTATTGCACTGTAAATGCAGTGTTTAAGTGTGCACCTGGTCTTCAGTGGTCTCACACAGATGAGTTTGTTGACTCGCTCCACCTCTCCAGCAACTGAAGCTGTGAGTCTGTCTTCATCCATGTATGTGCCATGACCCCTGAGAATGAGGAGGATTTTCACAATCACACAAAGTACACTACTTGCACTGATTAGTCAACAGAATTCTCCAATAAGATCCTCGACACAGACAGGCTGACGTTTAATGCAAACGAGCATAATCCATACAAACAGTTAATTATTTTATAGTTAAAAAACTGACATTTAGTATTAGTCTTCACTCAGGTCTTTTAAAATACGCTGATATTTACACGTGATCTCCATAACGATAAAACTCTGTTGATCACTCATTCAGCAGGACAGGACTTTAGCACAGCTGTATTTGCTCATATAAGGACATGCTTTTACCTCATGAAGCCCGTGTCAGATGTGATGACATCGCCAGGAACCACCAGGTGTTTGTCGTCCCGGTTAGACTGTGAAGTCGCCAGTGAAATGTGTTTGTGAACCGCTGGGAGCCTCATCTCCACCGCCATGCTTCTCACCGGATCCGTGCAAAATGGCAGAGAGTGCGACCCAATTTCATAATAAAAGCTCAACTGTTTTTGTTTAAAATCGTTAATGTTTCGGCATCTGATACTGAATTATTAATTAGTTAAATAACATAGTAACTTAATTTAGTACTTTTTCAATTTGTGGTGAAAGACATGTGAGCTTTTATTTTGTAATGAGATGAGTGTCCGCTAGAGGGAAGCATTGATTTTATTATAAAACTGATTAAAATAAGATGAATTTGGTTTGATGGTGTATATTAAGTTCACGATGATACACAAGCAAAATACAGTGCATAAAACAAAATGTTAAGTTAAAAACTGTTTCTTTCGAGTTTGAATACAGCCTTCTGCAGATGCATGTACTCAGCTGCATGTACTCATATGTCTCTTTCATTTAATACAAATTAATAAATAAGTAAATGAAACTAAGGCTGCATTTATTTGATGCATTTATTTGATCCAAAGCACAGCAATATATATATATATATATTGCTGTGCTTTGGATCAAATAAATGCAGCCTTAGTGAAAAGACATTAAAGTCTTACTGCTCAAAAACTTTAACATTAACATTAACATTCTAAAGTTGGTGGCTTTTCATCTGAAGTGGGCGTGTCTTGTCTTCGTCTGTCTTCCGGGGGCGTGATGAATCGATCTACTCTCACACAACAGAGGATTAGAGCATCGCGTGTCCTGGCGAGATGAGCGCTGTTTCGGGTTTCGGTAAAACGTTGGTTATCATCACCGGAGCGTCGAAAGGCTTTGGCCGGGCTCTGGCTCTGTCTATCGCGCCTCGTCTGGCAGCGGGCTCGGCTCTGATCCTCGCGGCCCGATCGGATGACAAACTGCAGGAGCTGAAGGCTGATCTGTCCCGCGTTGAGTCCGGGCTGACAGTCCGCTGTGTTGCGGCTGATTTAGTGTGTCAAGCGGGTGTAGACAAAGTTATTACCGAGATCAGAGACATACATTCGGACATCGATCATCTGCTGCTGTTCAATAATGCAGGTACAACTTTTCAAATACTCAGTTTGCATAGATTAGATTTTTGCTCCCTTGAATAGTTCGATATTAGCTAGACATGTATTTACATCCAATGTACACGCACAGAAAACATGATAAAGGGATAGTTCACCCAAAAATTACTATTAATTTATTCTCCCTCAGGCAATCCAAGATGTACAATGGTGGCCAAAATTTTTAGAACACTAGTATTTTATAAAAATGGTCTTAAGTCAGTTATTTCTATATAAATGCCATTTACATTTCCACACATTCATTTTGCCATCAATTGTAATAATCCAGTAAGATTTTTGTTTGCACAAGGAGTCTGACAACAGCTAGCGCTCCATACAGAAATCTGATCTCATCATCATCCAGTCTGTCTGGAATGACATAAGGAAACAGAACAAACAGATACAGACTAAATCCAGAAGAACTGTGGCCCAACTGTCTCCAAGATGCTTAAAAGAAACCTACCTGCAAAGCTACAGTACTGTTAAAAGTTTTAGGCACTTGTGTAAAAATGCTGTAAAATGAGGATGCTGTCTAAAATAATGTCAGAAATAGATTTTCTTTATCAGTTAACTTCTATGAACTAAATTAATACAACATTTCGTTTGACCATCCTTTGCATTTAAATTAACTTTTGTCCTAGGTGCACTTGCTTATATTTTTTTAGGTAGCTTTGCAGGTAGGTCCAAGGGACAAGCATCTTGCAAGCATCTTGTCTCCAAGCATCTTGGAGACATTGCCTCAGTTCTTCTGGATTTAGTCTGTCTCCTGACTTAGACAGTCAAAAACAGGGGTGCCCAAACTCGTCCTGGAGGGCCACTGTCCTGCAGAGTTTAGCTCCCCTGGTCAAACAAAAGCATATCAACCAACACAAAATTAATACCCATGGCTCCTGATGATATATTTAGGCAAAGTCCCTTTAAGGCAAGTCATTCCACTCGGCGGCCATCTTTGAAATGCCTCTCGGGCATGCAAGTGCAGCTCCTATCTCTTTGAATGGGGAAACATCAAATTCTCCAAAACTGTTCACCAAGTTTATGATTAAATTGCATATTTGAAATCACTAATAAAATCTGACAAGAACCTCCTCAAATATATGGTTCCTTGTGCTCCAATACCTTTAAAAAAAGCTTATTTTTCACACTAGATCAGCCAGTGTGCATGCGCAGTACTGAGTGCACATCTTAGAACGCAGATTGTTTCAACAATCAAAAGAAGCAACCAGGACTCCTACTGGCAGTTGCAGTGACGCGCTGATTTTACTAATCAACGATTGGTTATTTCATTAAAAAGGCGGCATCGTATCAAACCGAACATCACTCTGCACTGTTTGCCTGAGGCTCTGGATAACAGGTAATAATGTTCTAAATAATGTTCAGTTTCTTGCACAGAGCGATCATTTCACTTCATAAGACCTCAATATATCGTCAGGAGCCACAAGACGAGTATTAATTTTGTGTTGACTTTAGATGCACTTATTGACTCTTAAAGTGCCGGTAGCCATTGACTTGAATTTTATGAATCTCTAAGGGCCACAATTTCTGCAAAAAACTTCTATACTGTTCTGCTGAAGAAAAAAGAAAGTCACCTACATCTAGTTCATTTTTAAGTAAACTGTCACTTTTTCATGCAGTAATATGAGGTGAATGTGTCTTGTGTCCTGTGAATGCAGCTTCTCTCGGGGATGTGTCGCGGTACTGTCGTGATTTCACAGATGTGGATGAGGTGAACTCGTACCTGTCACTGAATGTGAGCTCTGCGCTCTGTCTGACCGCCAGAGTTCTGAGCACTTTCCCTCAGCGCTCCGGCCTGACACGCATTATTGTCAACGTCAGCTCGCTGTGTGCACTACGACCTTTCCCGTCTTGGGTTCTGTACTGCAGCGGGAAAGCGGCCCGGGACATGATGTTCCGCGTGCTGGCGGAGGAAGAACCAGATCTCAGAGTCCTGAACTATGCGCCAGGTACGAGATGATGACCAGACAGAGATAACTCAGATAAGTCTCTGATGGCTTTCTCTTTACATTGAATGTATAGAAGCTTGTTTAAGAAAAAAAAAGTATTTTTTCTCTAACAATTCTGAGTTGATGTTTTACAATTCTGCATTTTTGGGGTTTATTTTTGGAAACAAACTCAGAAGTGCAAGATATAAACAAAGTCAGTATAAAAGTTTACATAGACTTTGCAGAATCTGCAAAATGTGAATTATTTTATCAGTGATCATACAAAATGCATGTTATTTTTTATTTAATGGTGACCTGAATAAGATATTTCACATAAAAGATGTTTACATATAGTCCACAAGAGAAAATAATAGTTGAATTAATACATTTTTTTTTTTTTAAGTGATAATTCCCGCGTTTGTCCTGAACAGTTAAACTGCCTGCTGTTTTTAAGAAAAGTCCTTCAGGTCCCAAAAATTCTTTGGTATTCCAGCATTTTTGTGTATTTGAACCCTTTCCAGCAATGACCCTATGATTTTGAGATCCATCTTTTCACACTGAGGACAACTGAGGGACTCATATGCAACTATTACAGAGAGCCGGGGGTGAAAACTTTTGAACACAATGAAGATGTGTGCTGCTTTCTTATTTTGCCTAAATATCTTTTTTTTCTCTCCATTTTGTACTGCCCTTCAGACACTATAGAAAATATGTGCACATTTTCCAGAAGACAAAAGTTAAATTTACCTTTGTCTTCAAAAAAGTTTTCATCCCCGGCTCTTAATGCATCATGTTTCCTTCTGAAGCAGCAGTGAGCATTTGAACCTTCTGTAATAGTTGCATATGAGTCCCTCAGTGTGAAAAGTGTGAAATTATTTTGTATGATCCCTCTTATTTTGGTAAAATAATTAATGTTTTGGACATTCTGCAAGGTGTAGATAAACTTTTGACTTCAACTGTATGTAATGTAGACTTGCAATTGTAAGAAAAAGTTGGTAGTTTACCAGTTATTCATACTTTTGTACTGATATGAAGTGACTATGATTTACTGATGTCAAAACACTAAAAATGTGACTCAAGCAAGAGTGCTTTTGTTGTGTATGCTAATCATTTGACCAAAAACATAAAAGAAATAATAATGCATACAAATGTTAAAACTTCAAAACGTAGTTATACTCGCTACAAAATAGGAAACAATATTTTTTCTGGCCATTTTGTTCTCCAGAGCAAAAATGCATGCACTGTGAAATGTAGTGTGACTGTGAAAAGGCTATGGTTTTGAAACTCATAAACCATTTGATTACAATCTTACATGCATCAAGGGTTGGTTACGCAGAGGCAGCACTGTTAAGTCAGGATTCAAACTCGTGTTATTGGCAGACCTACAATGATTTCTAATATTTCAACTCTTTTATAGCACATGTATTTTACTATTTGCTCATCCTGTGATGTGTTGAAGTGCATTAACGGTGAGATTGTGGCGTCCCGCAGGGCCTCTGGACACAGACATGCAGCTGCAGGCAAGGAGTAGCTCTGCAGACGACGCTCTGAGGAACTCGTTCAGCGCCATGCACGCTCAGGGTCAGCTGCTCACCTGTGACCAGTCCATCAGCAAACTCATGAAGGTCCTGCTGGAGGACAAATACCCCTCTGGAGCACACTTGGACTTCTATGATTTATAGAGTTTGTGCCTTAAACAACTTGAATCTCGTTTACGGGTCATTAGTGATCTACAATGTCTGTCTGATATGTTCTTGATACTGGAATATCTAACTTCGATATGTTACCTTGAAAAATATCAATAAGCACCACTGGTATTGGTGTACTGAAACAGTTTCAAATATTTCAGTATAGTTATGTAGGGTGATGAGCCTGTAAAAATAGTGCCTTGATTTATTTGGGGTGTTTCATGAGGATTTTACTTTCAAATTACTATGTTTCAGGACCAAAAAAAGCTCTCTGTTTGTGATCATTTGCCAAATGTTTCTTCATTATGTGTTCAAACTCTTGTTTACTGATGATATCTTTATAGCTGCTGCTGTTTGTCATGTCATAAATACACTAAAGAGTTTGGTTTAAATGAAAACTTTTATGTATAAATGTGTTACTTATTTCATAAGTCCAGATCATGTGATGTATTTTATTCTGAAGTGTTCAATTTATGTCTTGATTTGCTAGCCATATTTTTTAAAATAATAATGTTTTTATGTACTGTGTATTTATTATGTATATCTAAATACACACATGCATGTATATATATAAGAAAAATGTTATGTTTACCTTTTATATATTTAATATGTAAACATAACTTTTTAATATATAATATAACTTATATGAATATAAATATATGCATGTTAGTACATGTAAATATTTTCAAAATATATACTGCGTGTGTCTTTATATATACATAAATATACTCAGTACACACATTATGCAAACAAAAACCTTTATTTTGGATGCAATTAATCGTTTGACAGCACTTCTATACTCAACTCAGAACTTCTATAATCAAAACGTATATTTTGTGTGTATTCAATTGATTATTATAAATAAAAATATAATAATAATTATTAATAATATAGTATTATATATTAGTGTATGTGAGTCATTCCAAGGACAGCCTGAGTCCTGTCTGCATTTCTGCATCTGTGGTTTTATATAATGCAAATTCTGTATTTCAGTCATTTGACCTTCACCAGTAACACTGTCGTCACTGGAATAAATGCTGTGCGTTCCTGCAGTGTTTCTCTCTGTCATGTTTGTGTTGATTGTTTCCAGTGTCTCTGGATGCTTCTGCTCATATTCTCTTTCCACACTCCTACTGTAAACAGTTAGATGAAACATACACAGTTGTTTGGAGAGATGGCACTTTTTCCGAAAATCAATCAAGTTCGGAAGCTCTGTATTTTACACACCTGATGTAAACGCTGTACATGTAAACTCTGACAAATAAGGAGCATTCAGTGTCAGGGAGCGCCTCGAGCTGCTTTCATAATGGCCTAATTTCTTAGAAATCATTCTTGGGAACGTTTTCAACTGTAAAATGTTTATGTCCAAGTAAAATGTTCTCAGATTTCAGCTTTTTCTATCATTTCTAAAGGTCTTAAAAAGTCTTAATTCTGTCTTTCACAAATTAAGGCTTTAAAAGGTCTTAAATCAGGGGAGAAAGTCTTAAATAAAGTCATGGCATTAAAGGAATACTCTACTTTTTTTGAAAATAGAGTTAAACAGATGAGTTTTACCATTTTTTAAATCCATTCAGCCGGTCTCCGGGTATGGCATTAGCACTTTTAGCATAGCTTAGCATAAATCATTGAATCTGACTAGACAGTTAGCATCTTGCTCAAAAATGACCAAAGATTTTCTATTTTTTCCCTATTTAAAACTTGACTCTTCTGTAGTTACATTGTGTGCTAAGACCGACAGAAAATAAAACATTGCGATTTTCCAGGCTGATATGGATAGGAACTATACTCTCATTCTGGCGAAATAATCAAGAAACTTTGCTGCCATACCATGGGTGCAGCAGGCACAAGGATATTACGCAGCACCTGAATATAGTCCCCAGCTATTTTGCTATTGACTTAGTGCTGGTCCCATTGGAAGTTACCTAGCTGGGGACTATTTTCAGGCGCTGTGTAATATCATGCTGCACCCATGGTACGGCAGCAAAGTTCCGGAATGAGAGTATAGTTCCTATCCATATCAGCCTGGAAAATTGCAACTTTTCATTTTGTGTCGGTCTTAGTACACAATGTAACTACAGAAGAGTCAAGTTTTAAATAGGAAAATTATAGAAAATCTTCTGTCATTTTTGAGCAAGATGCTAACGGTCTAATCAGATTCAATGATTTATGCAAAGCTATGCTAAAAGTTCTAACGCCAGACCTGGAGACCGGGTGAATGGATTCAAAAATGGTAAAACTCATCTGTTTAACTCTAGGAGAGTTGTAAAATGAGCCTATTTTAAAAAAAGTGGAGTGTTCCTTTAAATGTTGCATGCGTTGCAAAATATATCTTCCTCAGTATTTTGTCTTGTTTTCCAATTCAAATATCCTTTGATCAAGATACTTAAGATACAAAATTAAGACATTAAGTCTTGTTCTAATTAAGTCCATTGGCAGATATTTGTTCTTTTCTTAATCCTAAACATACTTCATTTTGATCAGTTTCTCAGAAAACAAGACCAAGTTGTTTTGGTTCTCCAGTAAATGTATCTTGATTTAAGAATCTTCTGACATTTCAACTGGAAAAAAAGACCAAACAACTGAGGAAGAACATCTTCTTCTTGCTTCTTTTCTTGCAGTGTGATCAGAAGATCAAGTTATTTCAGTATTCTAGTGGTTGAGAGCAGTGCTGTTTAACCCTGTTTAAATTAGATGGCGTTAGCTAGGGTAGACTGGGTACAGTTGGTACAGGGGTACAGTTGAAACACATTAAACTGCATGCGCAACAAGTCTGATGTGTGATATTTGCTTCACACATGCGTATTAGTGCCCTCTTTGAGCATGGGAAATTTGAAGTATGTGCACTTCTTCAGTCAAAGATATCGAAAAGCGAAAGTTTTTTTTCCAGGGTAGGTTTTTCACTTCACCACATCTCTTCCACATTGAATAGCTTCTCATCCTTAAACATTTGTTAAAGTTAACTTACATTTTCTTAAACATTAATCTGTGCACTACAAACTGACAAATTGCATGACTATGTGTCATGCAAAGTCATCATAAAAACTAGAGAAATGTGATCTAAAATCTAGAGAAAATCTAGAGACATGGGTACAGTTGGAACAAAAAAGCTTCTTGTGTTCATGAGCTAATTGTGGCAAATGTGGCCTACTTATGGATGTTCAGAAATATTAATATTTTAGTAGACAAGTAAAGGAAATGTCATATGAAAAATCACTTCTTTTTGGTCCCTAGTTTTGGTGTGGTAAAGGAAAAAGCAAAAAGTGTACCAACTGTACTCGGTCTACCCTACTAACATTAAAGTATTGATTTTTTTAATTGTATGTTATTCTGGGAATAGAGCATAATCAGTGTAATTGAATGGCTGGGTAAAAAAATATAGATTTCTCGATTTTAATCGATTTTAATGCTCTAGCACCTCTGTCAGTTTAAGAGAAGTGGCAGCGTGGCACATGAACTGATAATTTCCTAAGCCTTAATACCAGTTTTAGCATGAAATAAACATGAAATTAAATTAAAAGAAAGAATACAGCTTACCGAAATGTGTGTCCAGTCTCGTGTAATCATTTCAACCATAGCTTGTAAACAATGTGTCACATAAAGTCACATTTACCTCAGGAAAAAAGAAAAAACATATTCGGTGACCATAAACTCATTAGTCAGTTGAAATATATTAGCTAAATATATGAAGAGTTCAGATGCAAAAGCCTCTAAATACATCTGACATCTTTCTTTAAAAAAATAAAATAAAATTTTTATCAGGCTCCAATGTATAGGTTTTTATGTAAGTGCTGGTACTTCTGATTGGGCTGAGGGTGGGATTTTAGCGAGTTTGAAGTAAAATAGTCAGCTGCAAATATGGCTTGACCCCAAAAAACTTCTAACAAAAGGTTTCTCAGTGGTTTACAATAGTATCAGATGTACTTAAAAACATACTAAAAGTTTACCAAAGTTTGACTCCAAGAAAGACCCCATTTTCAAAATGGCGTCCATCAGGTCCTTAAAATGACCATTACTCCTTTGTATTCCTCGTAGATCAGGAATACTGGTGCCTGATACATGTTTTGGCCATGTAATATTCTAATTAGCATATCTGCACAACAGATAAGTGATTACAAGTACAATTATATAAAAGCAATTGGTTACAAGCAAATTTATATGCAAAATAAGTACAATTTCCCTTAAGTAGTTGCATATTTCTCTTTTCTCATAGTGTTTTGCCTAGTGTCGGTGGTTTCTGTGGTGGTTTTTAAATAGTCAAGGATGAATTTTGTTTGAGCAAAATGGTATACACTGTGCTACCAACAACATTTCAATTAGGCAAGCAATATCAAATGTCATTATTCTTTTCCACCATCTTCAGAATTGCTGCAAAAATGTGAATCACTACTGACTTCAGAAACTTCACACTGGACTTCAAGCAGCTTGAATTCTGTGCCTCTCCAGTCTTCCTTCAGACTCTGGGACCATGATTTCAACATGAAATGAAACATTTTCTTTTATGTGAAAAGAGGACTTTGGACCACTGAGCAACAATCCAGTTCTTTTTCTCCTTAGCCCAGGTAAGATGCTTTTGAGGTTGTCCTTTTCCTGAAGACGTCTGAGTGTGGTAACTCTTGATGCGCTGACTCCGGCTTCATTCTATTCCTTGTAAAGCTCTCCCAAGTGTTTGAATCAGCTTTACTCGACAATATTCTCAAGTTTGCGGTCATCCCTGTTGCTTGTGCACCTTTGCCTACCCAATTTCTTCCTTCCAGTCAACTTTGCATTTAAATGTAAATATTCTAATATTCTGAGATACTTGATTTTTGACTTTCATGAGCTGTACGCTCTAATCATCAAAATTAAAACAAAAAAATTTAAATGTTTTACTTTAAGTGTAATGAATCTAGAATATATGACAGTTTAATTTTTTAAAATAAGTTACAGTAAAAAAAAATTAACATTTTCATGATATTCTAATTTGAGATGCACCTGTATTCCATAAGTAAATAATCATGTCAGTGCAATTTAGACAAGTCCAATGGATTCATAGACCCAGAAAACATTGGGTTAGACACCAAGATTACTTGGCTAGGTCAAATAGTGAAGGAGTTAGGACATTTTAAGGGCTTCCTGCCCATCTTGGACACCATCTTGAAAATTACACCTTTCTAGTGGTCAAACTTTGGTAAACTTTTAGTATGTTATTAAGGACATCCAATACTACAAAAAAACAGCTGAGAAACCTTTTGTTAGAATTTTTTTTAGGGTTAGGTGTTTTCTTCATATATACAGCCACCTAAAAGTATTTAATAGACATAATATGTGTCGAGATCATTCACTCAGTATCATTATCTCATTTTTGGCTTTTAGATGGCTTTTAGCTGGTTTTTCATCTGAACTCTTCATATACACCCTATAACATATGTATTATAATTTTTATTCAATTTTAAATTCAATTAAATTTTTACTTAATTTAATTCAGTATTTAATGTATGAATAAATCTGAAATAAATCTGATATGAAAGCTACCATTGAAATGTTAATATTTAAAAAAAAAACGAATTTGAATAGAAATATAATTATGTAATTGTAAAGTTAGTATTATGACTTTATTTTTATAAAAACTTGAGTAACTCTCATATATTTTACAGCACTTTGATTGTTTTTGCTTGAGAAAATCGAATTGAATCATGAAATTTGTGTCAAACCCCAGCCCTAAATAGGAGTAAAACACCCTGTTTTTTTTATATTTTGCTCTTTGGAAACAGGTTTGTATTATATATTAGGTGACATTAAACTAGTTCTTTACTGTGTATCCACATGTTTTTTCTGGAATATTTCCACAATTACTGCTTATGAGTTTGCGGTATGGTTAGGTTTAAGAGCAAAGTTAGGGTTAGGGTTATAAGGGTTATCACGGTTAGATTCATGGTTTGGGTTAAGGTTAAAAAAAAAGTTAACTACAAATGTTAATGAGATGCAAGCACTTTAAATGTAATAACAATGCACCAACATTTATATACATAATAAGTATGTTGCATTAACTGGTCAAATGCAGATTAGGTAAAGCCACCTAATATAAAGTAAGCCAATAAGCTGTTTCTAATGTAAATGTACACTATTAAAAATAAAGGTGCTTTAAAAGGTTCTTCACAGCGAGGCCATAGAAGAACCATTTTTGGTTTCACAAAGAACCATTCATCTCTTTCTTACTCTTTTATAATCTGAAGAACCTTCTTTCACCACAAATACTTCCTTATAAAACCATTTAGTTAAAAAGTTTTTATATGGAACTTGTGATGTGTCAAGAAAGTTAGCAATGAAATGAGCTTTTGCAAGGCAAAGGAGTCACTTTATAACATAATTATTTTACTACAAAAAGTTTAAGAGCAGGTGCAACATTTTACAAAACTATTTAACATGGCATTCCCACCACTGAATGCATGATGATTTGAAAAGTGATGGAAATGACATTAGGTTGAACCCTTATTCAAAGATCATGTGAGTGATGATGGATGAAGGTAAAAAATGATGTATCAGTTTCAACACTCAACTGTATTCACTCACACTATCAACTCCAGCCTTTAACCGCTTTTACTAACACAGTCAGTCTGGTCCTGTCAGCTCATGTTCCCAATGATGAGCACACACAGCTGAAAGATAAAAATACTCCAGGGGCTCCAACCACGTTCTCTAGGTTCGCTTGCTTCATGCCAGTAACAGCGCTTCTCCTCACTGTATCTGCTGTTTGACAGCAGGAAAGGAGCAGCTCTATTTTTAGCCATGCTGTGGGGAGTGGACAGGGTGGATGAGAAGGTAAGCGCTGGGAACAGCAGTTCCTTCCTCAGCCGTAGTGGACAGCAGTCTGTGTTACCATGACCGTGGAAAAGATGGATCCCGTGGAAGTGTTTGCAGCTGGGGATAAAGGCCGTGGCCTCCGCGTCACCAAGGAGATGAAAGCCGGAGAAGTTGTGTTTGCTGAGGCGAGCTTCGCTGCAGTTGTGTTTGACAGGTAAGATCAGGGTTTGGATGACTAGCTGTGAATCGACTTACCTGGTCAGGAATGGCTTTCTTTGGAAAAAGAGAGAAGAACTTGAGAATTTGAGAGAAGAACTAAGCTGAATGTTGTGGATTCTGACCTGTTGACATCTCAGTGAAGTGATCCTAAACTTGTTGTTTTGGGACACATCGATGGTGAAGTTGTGATATAAAAGGTTATTATCTTAAATGTGACTTGATTAGGAAAGATCATAATGGGTAATTTGCTATTTTGAAGTGCAATTGTACTGTAATAAGAGTAAACACCCTGTTTTTGATAATTTTGCTTGTTGGACTAGAAAAGTTTTGCTGGCAGTATGTAAGTGCACCTTTTAAATGGTAGACCTTTGTACATTTTACATACTAATATGTATGTTTTAGGTACCAATGTGAACCCTTTAGGTACAAAGGTGTGCCCTTTTAAAAAGAGTCCTGCCCCATTGACAGCTTTTGTAACTTTTTTCTGAGAATTTGGCAACTCTACATGGATTTATCTGCACACAATAATTGTTTGGTCTTGTCATAAACACAACAGTGCTTGTGTTGGATCAATATTAGAAAGCTTCCTCATATATTAACAGTCCAGACAGTTTTCTATAGACTCACCTTCACAAATCTAAATTGGGTTTGGTGTTTGATTGATGGAAGGTGTCATTTCTGGGGCTGGTTTGGTTGTTAAATGGAGAACAGGGTTTAGTATGTACATATTCTGCAGGTTAAGTATGTGAGAGCTCCGATTACTGAGGGGCCAATGTGTCTGATTCAGGATCAGCTGTGTTAAGCAGCTTAAAATGCTGAAAAAATGGGCTTTCACATTGTGTCTCATAAGTAAATATTCTGTAGACTGAAGGGTTCCCTACATTATTTCTCTTCAGATGTTGCTAATGTAAATTTTTAAAGTCTTCCATTGTTCTGAAAAGATTCATTGTGCACAGAGTTACCAGAATAACTGAAGAGAATAATTAATCAGTATTTTTTTTATTTCTCCTCATTGCTATATTTTAATTTCTTAATATTGTTTTTGAAATGCAAAGCCTCTGAGCCTATTAGACACGCATTTTGTTTGGGTTTTTCCCCCGAGGACTGTGTTATATTTAGCTTAATCACTATCATGTAGTTTTTGTGTACTTGCAGATGTTATTAGAGTGCTAAACGGTGTGAGAGATTCCACTCTCATGTGACAAGATCACGGTTTCACCTCCATAAAAAGTCAAGAGCCAATGCAGAAAACTGCACCGAGTACTCAACCCTTTGAGCTTCTGTAAACACAAACATGTTTCCATGAGCGTCTGGATGAAGCCAGAACAAATGACAACAAAGAGTTAACCTGGATGTCATGTCTGCTTACTGTACGCTGACTTTTAAAGGGGGAGGCGATGGTGCGTGACATCAGTGTTCAGTAATCTCATCTTAAAATAGAAAATTATGTAAATCACATGTAGCAATATTTCAAAGCGTGCAAGGTGACACCAGAAGACTAAGTTCATATATCTTAACTGGTCTAAAGGACATACCCTGCAGAGTAGAATCACCTCAGTTCATTGGAGCAAATGTGTTTATATCTTTGTACATACAGTTTGTTCCTTAATCACGTTACTAATCAAAAATGGCATGAAAATGACTCATCGCTGCATACAATCTGCCAATCACATTCGATATAACCCATATTTAGAGATATAAATTTATCACAAAAGTCAAGCATCCAGATGGTCTTTTATTTGATCCTTTGGGATAAGATTTGAGTTTAACATTGCCCATATAAAGAACATTTATATAAAGATCGCTCTGAGAGTTATTTGCCTGTTTGATTCACATGTTTGGGAGGAGGACCATAAAAACAACCAAATACATCAGTTTCAGATACAGATACAGATTTATTCATTTATATTAACAGACACATAAAAGAGAACTGTCAGGATAAAGGACGTCTTGTTTTTCTGCACAGATATATGTATATCAGTGTCAGAAATGAACTTTTCCATTAAGGGGTAGTTTTTGCCCCCTGGAATTGGTCCTTTTGAGGGCAAGATTACTGCATTCGATCAAAATACTTTAAACTGTTTCAACAACTGACTGTCTAAATTACACATTTGAAAACAGAATAATAGGACTGCAAAATTATTATTGCAGGGAAATTCAATACTTTGAATGTTGTTAATGGTGTAAAAATAGTGATTTAGCTGCATAGGCTACGCTATGCCCCTATCACTAACGTTGTAATCCTAATGGAAGCACAGGCAAATAATGTTATAATTCGGAAAGCTTTGGGTTAACGGAGGTGGGAATTGGACATATGATTGTACTCAGTAACATGTTTTATACACCCCAGGTCCATTTCACACCGAACTTCTCCTTTAATGCATTGTTTTTCCTTCTAGAGCATCAGTGAGCATTTGAACCTTCTGTAAAAGTTGCATTACAGAAGCCACTGAAAATGGTTGTGGAGCCAAATGAAGACGTCCACAATTAGGACATGTTAGTGTGGAGCTGTGGGTTAGATGTGGTTGGACCTGTCTACACTGGTGTCTGCAAAGGCGCCATACAGCTCTGTTCTGGATTCACTGGTTTTCTCATTTTTCATCTTTCAGTTTAAAGCAGTAGTCTTCAACCCTGCTCCTGTAGACCCACTTTCTTACACAGACTCACTTCTTCTTTAGTTCCAGCCCTGATCAAGCATACCTAAACCAGTAAATCAAGGTCATCAGGCTTGCTTAGAAATTGAAGCAGGTTTGAAGTAATCTGGCCAGGAAAGTTGATCTCCAGCAGCAGGGCTGAAGACCTCTGGGTTAAAGGACTAGTAATCAGCAATGACGAAAAACACTTGTCAGTAAAGGTTCTTTATTGGCATCAGTATTTCTATGAAGAACCTTGAATATCCATGCAACCTTTAAAATGCAGAAAAGATTCTTCATAGTCAAAAAAGGTTCTTTAGATTTTTTTTAGAAAGAACCTTCACTAAAAGGTTCTTTGGGGAACCACAAATGGTTCTTCTATGGCATCACTGCAAAAACACCCTTTTGGAATCTTTACCTTTAAAAGATGGAGGCCAAGAAGGCCTAGTAATCAGCATACCTGCACTCCTGAATTTTTCATTTGAAAATCTTTGCTATGGCTTGCATATGGCAGATGTAGAAGAGTGTTCTGCTTAAATATGAGATAAATCAAGATAAACTTGGTTAACATGCACCTGTCCTCCAGTCCGAGACATCCTGGGTGAGGCTCCAGTTCTCACATAACCCTACAGAGGATAAGTGGGAATGAATGAGTGGATGGATTAACATGGTGACCACTGCCAGAAAGAGACACTACAAGAGCCAGTACACATCACTGTTTAACTGTTTAATCTCAATGCCAGTCCCAACCACAACTAATTGCTGCACTGTATAAGCACTTTGGGATAAGTACTTTGTATTCTTTATTCTGCTTCCAGGCCTGTTCATGAATCAGGCATAGGACAAAAATCATGTTAGAGTTGGGAGTTTTTTTTCTTAACCTGCCCTGAGATTTTGGAAAGATCCTTTTGATTATGTATTGGGCGAGATGGAGGATCATGCCTCTAATCAGTACTTTGCCTTCTGGGAGCACTGAAATGCCATTATTCCTTCAGCAGGTTCAAAGGAACTGCTGGAAACATTATGAAATGCAACAGTATTGCATCTTTCCAGTCTAGAGGAACAGTTTTGTACTTTCATATTCTATGCTGACATTGTAAAGTAGTAGCCTCAGTCTTTAAGCCTCAAATTTTCCTGCTTTCTTGTTCTTGAGTCTTTTTACTGAGGCAAAGATCTCAGTAGGGTTCAATCATGTACTGGAGGGAAATTCTGTAGGTGAATGAATATGCTGGAGTTTGAAGGTTTCCTTTGGTTGTGTATTCCAATAAAAAATTGCTGTCAAATTGCAGGAGAGCCTTCTGCATAAATGCAGGCCAGAGCCAGAATGTCAGTATCAGCCCTTATTGGGATCTAATAACATAAGCCAGATCAATCCTGGAACAAAGACAGACAGATCTGGAGCTGATGTGCAGTGATGTGATGTGCTTTATGGTACTGTTTGGTATATTTGTAAAACGAAAGCACAGAACACAGTAATATTCTGGCAGTGGGACTGAACAAGATCATGTAGTGCCAGAACAGTTATCAAACATATCAGAGTCCAAGAACTCAAAGAGCCAATAGGTCAGAGGTGTACAAGCCTGTCCCCGAAGGGTTACAATTTTAACACCTGCTTGGAAGTTTTGTTTGATTAGGACTAAAGCTAAACTCTGCAGGAGTTTAACCTTTGTCAGCAAAGCCCATTCTATACTGCCGACAGGAGATGGTCTTTCCAAAGGAGGCTGTGCTAGTTTAGTCTAAGACTACAGAGAATTACGTCTACTTTAAGACTGTAATGTCTACATTGTGTACGTATGCTCGGTTGCAGCACGGGATGTGCGGTGGTAGAATCTTTTATCGTTGTGAGTGTATCCAGCAGAGTTTGTCATTTCCATATAATAAGATTGTTTACTTTTTGTCTGCACGGAAAAGGGGTGCTAGGCCACCGAGGTATATCTTTGAATAGGCAATTTTAGGTCACCAATTTTAGATCCCTCCCTTGTCAAGGAGTGAGCAGTGCAGACCTTAAAAGGCACTGCTCAGTGCTGGTCCATCACTTCCACACAGTGAAAGTCACAATCACTGCAGGACATGCAGGTGGAAGTGATAACCTGTTTTAAGAGTCTTGGCAATACAGTTAGATTCCATGATTTAGGCACTAGGGCAAGTGATAAAGTGTAAATGAACAGTGTTAGGTCTGAGTGCAAGGGGCATGAAAGTCTCAGTGTCAGATCCCAGTCTGTCAAGCCTTCCTCTCGAATGCTCCTAACACAGTCCTGCCAATAAGGATGTAATGAAGTTCTGTCCTTCTCCTTTTATTTGATTCTGTGGACTTTTAGTTTGTTGTTCAGTTCATGTTCCTGTTTCCTCTTATTTCTGCCTAAATGTGTACATCTGTGATTTCGTTGTCACTTAGCTTGAGTGTGTTCAAGCCCTTGTCTATTGCTCATTTATCAGGTCTTGTCCATTCCTGGTTGTTTCTCCTGTGAGCTGAGTTCTAGTTTCTTGTTCCTTGTTCCTTGATTCTTGTTTTTTTAATTTCTTAAACACCATAAACAGCCGTGGCCTAATGGCTAGGGAGTCTGACTTGTAACCAAGAGGTTGCGAGTTCGAGTTCAAGGTCCCAGGTCCGGCAGGGATTGACGGTGGGGGGAGTGAATATCCAGCGCTCTCTCCATCGTCAATACCACGACTGAGGTGAGACCCTTGAGCAAGGCACCGAACCCCCAACTGCTCCCCGGGCGCCGCAGCAATGCAATGGCTGCCCACTGCTCCGGGTGTATGTTCACGGTGTGTGTGTGTGTGTGTGTGTGTGTGTGTGTGTGTTCACTACTGTGTGTGTGCACTTGGATGGGTTAAATGCAGAGCACAAATTCCTAGTATGGGTCACCATACTTGGCCTCACGTCTCGTCACTTTCATAAACAAGAGCACAAGGACTGGAACAACCCTTAAAAGATTTTTGGTGGTGGGCCACAAATTGTTTTCATATTGTTTTATTTCAGGGGAAATAAGAAAGTAGCTTATTACTTCTCATGATATGACCATTGTGGTGGATTGGAACAGTACATCAAGACTATGCAATACGTGCTATGCAATATGTCATGTGTCAAGAGTCTTTGGGAAGGGTGAAGGAGTACACTCTGAGGCCTTGTCCCAAATTGCACCCTAAACCCTCACAATCTTCCTCTGAGTTCACACTTTCAGGAATTTGACTGTCGGGTAGAAGTCTGCCTTGGAGCTCGCCTCAGTGCGGGCCTCTGCAGAAGTGCACATCGAGGGCGCATAGCGGCTGCAAAGATGGCAATCGGAAGCACCCTTCCGAAAGCTAAAATGCAGAATGGACAAGTGCACGTGAAGTGTACTATTTGGGACAGGGCCTCATGTGTAAATAAACATGCTTTTGTTTGGGGTGAATGAAGCCTGGTTTCACATCAGTGTTCAAATCACACACGAACACTGTAGCACAGAGTGGATCACAGACCAAAAAATGCATCCTCAGCTGGAATCAGTCTTAAGTCCAAGTCAAGACAGTATCCCAAAATTCTGAAGTCTCTTACAAGACCAAGCAAAAATATGGTCTTGAACTGGACAAAGTCTGGCACTACTACACAGGAAATCATAGATCCTATAAATTCCATCCATTCCCTATCAAGCAACAACAATAAATGATGACATTTTATAAATGTCACACTGCAAGCCATTCATTTTTACTGTATAATTGATATACACATGGAAAGTCAGTGATCATCAGAACTAATTGGATTTCCTAATAGACCATCCCAAATGATCATACATTAATCATCCACTGTGATTCCAGATTTAGAATTTTTGATGGGAGTTATATATTAGCACCCGTCGGTGGAATCCCAAAACACAAGCTCAGTGCACATGTGAAAATACAGTGCCTAGAGAAAGTATTCATACCCCTTATTTTTGCTGCCTTCTGTTAAACGGTTTAAAATACTTTTTTAAACACATCAATCCACTTCATGCACCATAATGACAAAGTAAATTTTAGAATTGTCACAACTCCATACATTTATAAAAATCTGTGATCTGAATGCTCTGGACTGGGTTTTCATTAAGGCTATCTTAATATTTTGGTGCATTGAGCTTTTCTTCTACTTTGACGAGTCCCTCAGTCCCTGCCACTGAAAAACTGCCCCACAGCATGAGGCTGCTACCAGCACACTTTACTTTTGGGTTGATACTCTGAAGGCGATGAACAGTGTCTGGATTCCTTCAAACATGATGCTTGGAAATGAAGTGCTTGGAAATGTTTTTTTTTTTTTTGCTAATTCTAAGCGTGTTTTCATGTGTCTTCACTGAGGAGAGGATTAAGTCTTTCCACACCACCATAAAGGCCAGATTTGTAGAGTGTTGCAATGATGTTTGTCCTTCTGTATGTTTCTCCCGTCTGCATATATGATCTTGGAGCTCAACTAGAGTGACCATCAGGTTCTTGGTCACCACTGTAACCAAAGCCCTTCTCCATCAATTGATCAGTTTGGCCAGCTCTAGGAAGAGTCCTGGTTGTTTCAAAATTCTTCCATTAAGGGTAACAGAGTCTATGCTTCTGTGAACCTTCAGTGTAGCTGATTTTTTTTTCTGAACTCTTCCCCAAAATGTGTGGCTTGATGCAGTCCTATCTCTGAAATCTAAAGGCTTTTTTTTTAACTCGGTGCTTGTTTTTGCTCTGATATGCATTTTCAGCTGTTAGACCTTTTATTAAGATGTGTGTGCCTTTCCAAATCATACCCATTTAACTGAATTTGCCACAGGTTAACTTATCTTGAAGTGTAGGAACTTCCACAGGCAATACGAGTGCTCCTGAGCTAAATTTCAACTGTCTCAGATAAGAGTATGAATACTTATGCAATTAACTCATTTAAGTTTTTTTATTTTTAATAAATTTGCAAAGATGTTACAAAACTGTTTTTGGCTTTGTCATTATGGTGTATGGAGTGTAGATTTTTGGGGGAAAAAAAGTAACTTAAAACAATTATTATTGTCCAATTACATTTTATACCATTTTACTGACATGGACCTCCTATATTTTGTGAACATGCCCACTGTTTGTGCATATACACTTACAGAAATGCATCCCATTCACACTACTTGCGTTTTCACAAAAACTGCATCAAATGTAATAGTGGTCGTAATGAACAGCCCTGTACTTGACACTGGTATGAAAGTAGGGCACATTGTATGTTTTCAGTAAGGATGCTACTAAAACAGGTCTGTATATGTTGTCTGTCAGTCTCTCTCTGCAGGTGTGTCACAACTGTTTCCGCCGGCAGGCGAACCCTCACCGCTGCGCCCAATGCAAATTTGCCCATTACTGTGACCGCACTTGCCAGCGTGCCGCATGGGAGGAACACAAGCAAGAATGTTCTGCCATTAAAAAGATAGGAAAAGCTCCTAATGAGAATGTACGGTGAGTCATGTGATCTCAGACTGACCTCGTCTCATTAATTACCGTGATCATGATGAAACAATGTAGCACTGTAGTGTTTGTATTAGATCTAGTAGTGATAAATAAGTTTTAGTACTTGTAGCTGCAGCCAGATCTTATCCAAAGAAAACAAATCCTGATATGTTCAGGCTCAAATGTCACAAGTTTATTGTCGTTCAATGTCCTGACATTGCAGTATGGTTGCTCGTATCCTGTGGCGTATTCAGAAGGACACGGCTCTGGTCTCTGACGCTCAGCTCACCACCCTTGACTTCCTGGAGGATCACCTGTCCAAAATGTCCCCAGAGGATCTGAAAGAGCTCAAAGTTGACGTGCAACATTTCTACAATTACTGGCCCAAAAAGAGCAAACCCGTCGGAGAGGACTATGTGTCGCATCTCTTTGGTGTGGTAGGTACTGATTCGCCTGACCATTTTTCTCTCACTTCTGAAACTCAGATGAGAAAAATGTTTCTCTCATCCTCAGATTAACTGCAATGGTTTCACACTGAGTGATCAGAGGGGTCTTCAGGCGGTGGGCGTGGGTCTCTTTCCTAACCTGTGTTTGGTCAATCACGACTGCTGGCCCAACTGCACCGTCATTCTCAATCCTGGCAAGTGAGTAGATGAGAATTCATTGAAGAACCACATGTGAAATCATACTAAATCACACAAAAGCTGTATAAATTGTTAATCCAGATGTAAATGTCTGGTGTGTTTCTTTCTTGCAGTCAGACGGCTCTGGATGCTTTATTCCACTCAAAGAGAAGGTGGGTCAATATGACACACACTAACATCTGCCCTTTGACCCCTGGCTTACTGTCAGCATCATATCCATATCATGCGCTTACAAATGAAAAGTCTGCTATTATTCACACACATCTTTCTAAACCTGGAAGACTTTCTTTCTCTTTTCCATGCAAATGTACTATTGTTTACTGTTACAAAATGTTTGGTCTTAATGCATTAACTAATGTTTTTATTTTATACAACTTGAAATGAGAGCTTCTAATGTTTAGTAAATATTATGTAAAAAGCTCCAGTCATTCTTATCAAATCTAGTCTAGTTACTAAAGAGTAGAAGGACTCACTGAGTCATCATGTACTGTCACATGTTGCATTAAGATTCGCTCTAGGGTTCTCACCCAGTGTCTTCATCATGAAGTATTTTTGATTTGATTTAGCATGGTGTTCCATGTGAGCTGTAAAAATAGCTTTTTAGTTTTGCTTGTATTTTTACTAACACAACAAGTGCATTGTAAATGTATTTTTATAATTCATCACTTGTGTGAGACTGAATAGATGTTGTTGCTGAAGAGAATTGTTCTCTCTGTGACTCTGGGAATGAGCCAGGATCGAGCTGAGGGCTCTGGGGAAGATCCCGGAAGGAGAAGAGCTTACCGTCAGCTATGTGGACTTCCTGAACGTCTCCAAGGACCGCCAGCGGCTGCTCAAGCAGCAGTATTACTTCGACTGCAAGTGTGAGCACTGCACCAACAACATCAAAGATGACCTGATGATGGCCGTCAAAGACACCGATGGACACAAGGTTCATATCAACCTACAAATCTGTACTATAGTAAAATATACAGAAACACTGTCTCTAGTAGTCTGTGATGGTATTTGGAGATTGTATATGGGCCATTCTACAGAACTGGTTCAAAGTCAGAGTTGGAAATGTCTTGAGGGAAAAAAAAGGTCTTTTCCCACAAATTTTGTTTGTATGTGTAATGTTAGTCCACTGAAGGCAAGTTAAAGAACCCAAGTGCAGTTTATTTATAATCCAATAGTGAAATCCAACAAACAAACAATAATCCAAACGATGACTTGACGTAAACAGACTTGACTTGACTTGACTTGACTTGACTTGACTTGACTGACTTGACTTGACTTGACTTGACTTGACTTGACTTGACTTGACGTAACTTGAATATGAAACGGACTTGAGAAAGAACAGACTTGGCATGAAACAAACTTAACCAGAAACTCACCAACAGCGGGTTACAACATCAGTACATGACCAGAGACAATGGGAACATGAGGGCTACTTATACCAAACAATGCAGGTCACATGACACAATCCAACCAATAAGAAACAAGGAACATGACTATAGCAACCAATGAACAAACAGAACTGAGAACCACATGGCAAGACATAACCTAGTCAGAACATGACACATATACAGGCAGGATAACTTGAGGAACAAGGGAATCAAGACACTAAACAGGAATCAAGACTAAACTTCAAAATAAAAGACATGAAAACATGAACCAACCCCAAAACAAAACCCAAACACCCCACGTTACATGTCCCCCCCTGTAAGGGCGGCTCCAGATGCCAAAAACAAAACCCAACAAGTCCAGGAGGGTGGTGGAGCAGGGGCAAAACAGGGGGCAAGATCATGGAGACAATAGAAACATGGTGGACCTGGACTGTGGAGCAATAGGAGGCCTGGATCATGGAGCAGAGGCGGGCCTGGACCATGGAGCAATGGCAGGCCTGGATCATGAAGCAGAGGTGGGCCTGGGCCGTGAAGCAATGGCAGACCTGAATCAAGAAGCAGTGGCAGACAGTGAAGCAGTGGAGGACCAGGGCCATGGAGCAGAGGCAGACCGTGAAACAGTGGGGGACCTGGGCCATGGATCAGTGGCAGACTGTGAATCAATCGCCTGGGGTATGGAGCAGTTTGCTCAGCGGAACATTCCGAATTGTCACTCTAAGATCACCCTGGCCTCTAGCCAATGCAGCCGAGGAGCCCTTACGGCCCGCTGAACAGGGCTGGGTAGAGGACAAGGGCATCCGTCTTGCAAACGAGAGGTGGGATCTACAGTAAGCGTAGCCATAGACATACGTTCGCAATGAATGCATGAACCATCCACGAAAGCCGCCTCTGGGAACTTCTTTTAGTGTCTGGTTTGCCCAGTAAAGAAGGTGCGGCACGACTGTGCACTCAGTGGGGCAGAGCTTTGCTGAAATGCAAAGATACCGGTCTTTAAAACAGCTACACAGACCAAAAAGTGTTAGCAGTCTTCTTCTCTTCTCCTTCTAGCGATCAGGAGCAGGTGATTGCTCCGAAGCAGACATCTGAATGAGTGGTTGCACTCCGCCATCCTCTATACCCGTATGTACGGGGAGTGGCTAGGCATGCAAATTCCACTCACCAATGTTCATTAGCCTTTTCTCTTTAGCTCAGAGGTGCTCAGGGGATCTCAAGTATGTCGCTCGACAAGACGTTGGAGTGAATGGCTGAGGGGGAAATGGTGTTCGGTAGTGATGTTCTTTAAAGTTACACAAAAAAAAAATTCAAACTTTTGAACACATTTACCTCAAAATAATGGGGTTTATCCACTCAACCATGTAGCTATGAGAGAGAGTGACACATTATTTCCTGATCATAAATGTAGGGGTGTAGTTAAAATCAGTCTCAGCCAATCGACTAAAACAGGGGTCACCACACTCGGTCCTGGAGGGCCGGTGTCATACAGAGTTTAGCTCCACCTCAAACACACCTGAATCAGCTAATCAAGGTCTTAGGTATACTTGAAACTTCCAGACAGGTGTGTTGAGGCATTTGGAGCTAAACTCTGCAGGACACCGGCCCTCCAGGATCAAGTTTGGTGAACCCTGGACTAAAACACACACTGTTTCAGTAGTGAAAATGAAAATACAGGACACATATTTTAACATAAAGTTTCATAATTTACAAAGAAAATATAAAATAAATAGTTTTTAAATGTATTTTATAATTGCATGGAATAACATGCAAAAAATATTTCAATATCATTTTCATAAGTTTAGGAAAATGTAAAGAAATTTAGGGGTTAGGGTTTGGGACAGCCACCTCCCAACTGAAAGTACCCACTAACTGATGATTTGATATATATTAAGCTTACTGATATTTTAAATATTATTGTGGGTTTCGATAGATAATAAAAGGAGCTTAAAACACATCTAAGATTTGAATACTTAAATGCTTTTTAAATGTTTTTTTTTTTTTTTTTTTTGTGGACCAATTCTGTAGAATAACCCATATAAAGAGCGCCTCTTTGTGACAGGAAGTGATAATACAGTCATGCTAGAAAGTTGAAAGCTCTGACTTTGTGATATCTCAGGTCTTCAGTCAGTCTGTAGTTATAATGAAGTTTGTCTGCTGGTCTGCAGCCGTCTGCTGATGTGGTGAAGGCGGTGACAGATGTCAGTCTTCAGGCTCTGGTTAAGATGGAAGAGGCTCGTACTGAAGGAAACTTCCATGAGGCAAGTCTAACAACTCCATCCCTGATTTGACAGAAAAACCTAAAAGCAATGAGCTTTTTTATGTGATGTATTTACAACACAGTGTTTGCTTTTAGACAAACAGGTTTAAACCATGATTAGTCTAATATAGAATTATGCTTTTAGAAATGACTTGGTCGTATGGTTTGTCGGTGCTCATTACCGCCTTCTTGGTACTGTAGGTTGTTAAGATCTGCCGCGAGTGTTTGGAGAAGCAAGATCCAGTGTTTGGAGACACAAACCTGCATCTGCTGCGCGTCCTCAGCGCCGCCAGCGAGGTTCTGTCCTTCATGCAGCAGTTCACCGAGGCAGCGGGTTATGCGCAGCGCATGGTGGACGGATACACGTGAGTCTGCTGATTTACTTTAAACCTTGTTAATTCCAAAGATTGTCTAATAACCCGTGCTCCTAAAATGAGGTCAGCTAGACTCTGCTCTGACCCCAGGAAGCTTTATCACCCCAATAACGCACAGCTGGGTATGGCCACCATGAGAGCGGGTGTCACGCACTGGCACGCCGGCCTGATCGAGGCCGCTCACGGGCTGATCTGTCGTGCCTATGGCATTCTCATGATCACACACGGACCTCATCACCCCATCACCAAAGACCTGGAGGTAAAACACCCACTGCTACACAATCATCATCAGTGAAACCACTGAATGTACCTTGGTGAAGTCAGTATGCTTATTGTTAAAAACTCTTTTGAGTTTCTCCCATAACAGCTGAACTTTTGAGCTTTATGATGCTAATACAAATCAAGAATGTAAGAGAAACTTACTTGTGCTAATTTCTGGTGTCACTTTAAAGGATTAGTTCACTTTCAGAACAACAATTTACAGATAATGTACTCACCCCCTTGTCATCCAAGATGTTCATGTCTTTCTTTCTTCAGTTGTAAAGAAATAGTTTTTTGAGGAAAACATTTCAAAATTTCTCTCCATATAATGGACTTTTATGGTATCCCCAAGTGTGAACTTCCAAAATGCAGCTTTAAAGGGTTATAAATGATCCCAGCCAGGGAAGAAGGATCTTATCTAGCAAAAAAAAATCAGCTATTTTAGAAACAAATTCACAATTTATATACTTTTTAACTTCAAAAGCTCGTCATGTCTCGTCTCTGCGATGCGCATGCGTAGTCTGTGTGATCCGGGTCAATACAGTTAAGGTATGTCAGAAAACTCCCATCTCATTTTCTTTCCCAACTTCTAAATCATCCTAAATCATCGTTCTAAATCAAGATCAAACACCCTTTACATAAAAAAACAGCGTTGTAGGACAATTTTGAAGACAAAAACGAGATGGGAGATCCGACATACCCTAAATGTATTGACCAGGATCCCACAGACTATGCATGTGCATTGCAGAGATGAGACAAGACTAGCATTTGAGGTTAGAAAAGTATGTACATTTTAAGTTTGTTTAGAAAATAACCAATCGTTTCGCTAGATAAGACCTAGGGCTGGGTATCGATTCAGATGTCCCAGTTCGATTCGATTTTGCTTTGCAAGCTCTCAATTCGATTCAATTCTCGATTTTTTAAATTACATTCTTTGAATATCGCTTTGATACAAATGCTATTGATATTTCTAAAAAATGAACAGTTAACATCAGAATTTAAGAGCTGCAGGCTTATATTTTAAACCTATTCTTTTTTGTATAGGGTTTTAAAACATTAATAGGGCCCTATAAAATGTGCATCTTCATTTTTCTGGCAATCAGATGAAGGCATAAAACATTAATTTAATTTATCCTGATCAAATGAAAAGTGAACCCTTTTACTTTTTGGCAAGCAAAGTGCTGCACAACAGAGGTTTACTGTAAAAATTAAAAAGAAAACAAATGTGATTACTTATTTAAAAATAAAGATGTATTCATATTTAATATTAGTAATATTAGTAGTAAGTAATTAGTAGCATTGTTGTTACATTAAGTCTTAAGACTGCTAAATAATAATATATTTCTGACACAGTTTAACATTAAACTAAACTTTTATTTTGACGAGTTGTCGTGAAGAACTTATATGCTTTGTAGTAGTTTCCTCAAATTAAACAGTAAAATGCTAATGAAGTGACTCAGAGCAGCTGGAAATGATTGTGTGTTCATATCATATAAAGAGACAGCAGAAGATTATGTGTAGTAAACAAAACAGTACATCGCGCCAACCGACATTCATTCATTCATTGCGGAAATCATGGCGCCTTTATGTGTGATGTCAAATGCTTCTGAGGATTTGTAGTAATACTATAGCATTTCACCGGAGCATTGCAAATCATGCATATAGGTAAATAAGAGGGTGACATCTAGTAGAGAAGTCCAATGATAAGATTCACATTAATCAGATCTTGTTTTAAATGTTTGCTGAAATAAATGCAGGAAAAGATCGATTCGGGGCTTTTGAGAATCGATAATGAATCAACATCATTTGAAGACAACGTTTAATCGAAAAATCAGTTATTTTGCCCAGCCCTAATAAGACCCTTCTTCAACGGCTGGGATCGTTTAGAACCCTTTGAAGCTGGTTTTATACTTGGGGGCACCATAGAAGTCCATTATATGGAATTTTCAGCAGCAATAATCAGCAAAATTTGCAAGTTCCGTTCAGTTCAGTGTCATTGTTTACGTTCTGTGCCGCCAATATGGCCGATTGATGACGTGTCGTGAAATGCTCTATATGATATCAGAAAGATCACAGCAATATCAGATGGCACAACAGGACTGAAGAGCAGAATCTTCTAAAAAAATATATACATGTTAGAAAAATAAATATTGTGAGAACCATTTAGAGGACAAAATTATTATTTAGACCAGTTCTAAAAAGTACTCTACTTTGTCACAGCCATTTTTTCTCAAATTATATATAAATGTTTGTTAAATATTAAGAAAATATATTTATTTTCCCAAAGACAAAAACATTCAGACAAAGTAAACGATTGTTTATTGTAAGACCATATACTTTTTTTTTAAACACAAGCCAAAATTTTGCCTAATGTACATCAATATAAAATTTTTTGGCATTTTACAACTTAATTTTACCATAAACAAAAGCTAAATTATAATACAAAAGATGTATTTTCACTTAAGACAAAACGAAAAGCATTTTGTGAGTCAATGTTTAATTTAGTTTACTTACTATAGATTAAGACACTTTGGAAGACTATAACATTTGTCATGTCTTTTTAAAATATGCATTATTTTTCATATTTATATGACATTACAAAAAATGCAGCCAGTAAATCTACACAGTGAAAGCATGATATTTTAATTTTATTTTAATTAAGTAGAGTTCCATACAAAATACTGTCAATAGCCAGAAAAAAAACACATTTTCAACATGTATTTAGGAATAAAATGTTGTATGAATCAATGTGAATGATATATGAATAAACTCCTCAGTAAAAGCTTTCAGAATATAGGAATAAAACTTTGTTTTGGTGTATGTAAGAGATAAAAGAAATTTACTGTAATTGAAATCTACAGACAAAAATAGATAAAGTGTCACAAAATAAACACTTAAATGTGTATTTTGGATGTTCTATTTCCACTAGTCTAAAAGAAGACATGATATGGAAACAAAATCGACCAGAAACTGACTAGTGCATGAAAACACATTGGTTTTGCCAAATGTGTTAGAGCTGAATCTATCACACTGATCTATCACAAAGATTGGTTGTTTAATGTGAAGCACATAACAATGGGTATTTCTTTGATTGTGATTGTATGTGAATGTGTGTTTCAGTCGATGCGGACACAGACGGAGATGGAGCTGCGTTTGTTCAAGCAGAATGAGCTGGTCTATCACAGCATGAGGGAGGCCATGCTCAGCGCCAAACCCATGATGCTCGCTGGAGAACAAATTAAAACCACTTCATAAACAAGCTCATCAAACGAGTCTGAATCTGCAGTGTAATAAAGGCATTTTCAGCAGATCTCGTTGTGCTGATTTGATTGAATGCGGCTGAGATGTGCATGAGAACATCACCTACGTTTGATCAGGAGATGCGTCTGCTGATTCTCTTGTAGACAATGCCATCGAAGGTGAGAATCTGAAATGACACACGACAGCAGAGGGGATTGAGTGTCAGGTGGTGTACAGCAATTATGGTGATAATGATGATCATCAGTCTCACGTTAATGATGGTGTCTCCGTTCAGCTCTGTCACAGACTCGATCCCCTTCACACACACCATCAGCTTATTCCCGTCCATGTGAACCACAGTCTGACATGCACACACAAACAGCTTTAATATCTCATCAATCTCACAGCAACCAGATAATATTTCACTTAAAAAAAGTAATGCCAATGCCAATAAATAAATACAGTTGAAGTCAAAAGTTTACATACGCCTCACAGAATTTATTAATTAATAATTAACATTTAACAAAATGTTAATTATTTTACCAAAATAGGAGGGATCAAGCAAAATGCATGTTCTTTTTATTTAGTACTGACTTGATTACGATATTTCACATAAAAGATGTTTACATATAGTCCGCAAGAGAAATTAATAGTAATTTATAAAAATGACCCAGTTCAAACGTTCACATACACTTGATTCTTAATTAGTGATTCACATTAGTGTTGTTACCTGAATGATCCACAGCTGTTTTTTTTTTTTTTTTTTAATGATTATTCATGGTTATTCATGAGTCCCTTTTTGTCCTGAACAGTTGGACAGGGACTGCCAACTGTTCTTCAGAAAAAGGTCCCACAAATTATTAGTTTTTTCAGCATTTTTGTGTATTTGAACCCTTTCCAACTATGATGGTATGATTTTGAGATCCATTTTTTCAAACTGAGGACAACTGAGGAACTCATATGCAACTATTACAGAAAGTTCAAATGCTCACTGATGATCCAGAAGAAAATCGATGCATTAAGAGCTAGAGGTGGGAGTAAGTCACACATGTGCAAGCCACAAGTAAGTCTCAAGTCTTAACCTTCAAGTCTCAAGCAAGTCCGAGTCGATTTTTGTGAGAATCAAGCAAGTCAGGTCAAGTCGTAGCTTGGGGCAAGCAAGTATGTAACTGCAATTAGACCAACATAAAAGCATAAAAAGTATTTATTTACAGCTGTTTCAAACATTGCAGAAGACCATTAAAAAGTATTAAACAATTTAAGTATAGTAGCATTCTTTAAACAGACATCACTTTTATGGGACATGAACACATTCTTAAGTTAGATCCTTCCTTTTTAACAAAAGAACAGCAAGAAGAAAAAAAAAACATGAATTGAATCACACAAACCTTGCACCTGATTATCAAGTTGATTGACAATTGAAAAATAATTAATCTGTGTGTGTGTGTGTGTGTGTGTGTGTGTGTGTGTGTGTGTGTGTGTGAGAGAGAGAGAGAGAGAGAGAGAGAGAGAGAGGTGATTTGATTTGAGTGTGGTTCATTAATATTTGTGAGTGAATGTGATGTGAATTTTGTTTTGTTTTGTTTTGTTATTTTTGTTTGTGTATTGAGTTCGCAATTGTCTGTTTTTTTTTTTTTTGCTTTGTGTCCAAAACGTTAAGTCTATCACAACTAGTATAACCTTTGACTAGCCAAGACATTAGCATTAGCTACAATTTACATTACATTAAGCCATTTTGCAGATGCTTTTATGCAAAGCAACTTACAAATGAGGACAATGGAAGCAATCAAAATCAACAAAAGTGCAATGAAATGTAAGTGCTATAACAAGTCTCAGTTAGCTTAATGCAGTATACATAGCAAGGTTAGTAAATAAATAAAAAGAAAACAGAATAGAAAAATAATAAAGCAAGTTAGTGTGAGTTTTTTTATTATTATTGTATAATAAATAAAAAGAAAACAGATAGAAAAAACAGAAGATATAAAAAGAAAGAGCCTGATTGTCCTGATGTTGAATAAAGCAAATCTGCAGGACTGTGCAGTTTTAGCAATAATATATATATATATATATATATATGTCGAATAAAATTCTAAGTGTGGTGGTTGTATCACATATCCTTGGGTTGCAGAGCTTGCATACTGCTGTTCTTCTTTACTGCGCTTTTCTTGAAGAGTTAAAATGGAATGTTTATACACAATCATTTAAATTTCATTGTAGAGAAATGTTCGCCTCTGTTTACCTAATTTGAACGCACCTCTGTTTTGCATGTAAGCAACAGTAAGGTAAGCCAGGGAAGTGACAAGTAGACTACTACATCTTTCAAAAACCATACAGTTAACTCCTCTGTATTTAAGAAAACAAACAGATATTTACTAAACAAAAGACAAGTTATTTCAAATCATTTAACTCAAGTCTGAGTCAAGTCTCAAGTCATGAATATCAAGTCAGGACTTTTATGAACTTTAAGTCTTTTATGAATATTTGTCCTAAGTAAGTCCTAAAATTTGTGTCCAGGGTTGCCAGGTTTTCACAACAAAACCTGCTCAATTGCTACTTAAAACAAGCCCAAAACTAGCCCAATGCTGTTTTGAGGGGGGTCCCCCATTAAAAATTGTGTTCTGGGGGATAAAATACACATTTTTTGTCAGGGTTCCCTGATAAATTAGCATTTCAGGGGCTAAATATGATGTTATTGGGGTCAATTCAACCCACAGACATCAAAAACAACCCGTGGCAACAGTGTTAAAGTCAGTGTTGGGGAAAGTTACTTTTAAAAGTAATGCATTACAATATTGCATTACTCCCTAAAAAAGTAACTAATTACGTTACTTAGTTACTTTTTATGGAAAGTAATGCGTTACATTACTTTGCGTTACTTTTTAAAACTGGGCAGGGCTTGCTTGTTTGTTTTTAATATAAAAATGTTTGATTCTTAGATAAAGTAAAAGCCCTTTCACACCAAAATGAAATTAAGTGATTAAGCCTAAAGCTAAAGGAAAATTAAATTCACATCTGTACAGTAGAAGTGTAGGAGAAGAAAGTTCAACAGTTTCTCTTTAGCAATGAGGAAAAAAAGCACAAATGTTAGGTCATCTAAAGTAAGTTTTGCATTACTTGTAATGCGTTACCCCCAACACTGGTTAAAGTAGCCCAATTCTTGGCAACACTGCTTAAGTCTGACTTGAGTCAAGTCATGTCACTTAAGTCCCCCACCTCTGTTAAGAGCCAAGGAGTGAAAACTTTTTGAATTAGAAGATCTGGGTAAATGTTATTTACTTATTTTGTCTTCTGGGGAACATGTAAGTGTCTTCTGTAGCTTCTGAAGGGCAGTACTAAATAAAAAAAATATATGATATTTGGGCAAAATAAAAATTTTTACACATCCTCATTCCGTACAAAAGTTTTCACACCCCGGCACTTAATGCATTGTTTTCTTTCTGAAGAATCAGTGAGCATTTGAACCTTTTGTAATAGTTGCATACGAGTCCCTCAGTTGTCCTCAGTGTGAAAAGATGGATCTCAAAGCCATAAATATACACAAAAACGCTGAAAAACCAAAGAATCTGTGGGACCTATAGCACTTTTCTGAAGAACAGCTGGCAGTTTAACTATTCAGAACAAACAAGGGACTCATGAACTATCACTAAACAAAAAAACAAAACAAAACAAAACAAAAAAAAAAACAGCTGTGGATCATTCAGGTAACAACACAGAATCAAGTGTATTTAAACTTTTGAACGGGGTCATTTTTATCAATTCAACTATTATTTTCTCTTGTGGACTATATGTAAACATCTTTTATGTGAAATATCTTATTCAGGTCAATAATAAATTAAAGGAGGTATGTAAACTTTTGATTTCAGCTTTAAGTAACTGTGCAGAATGATTGTCAGTACAGATATTCATAAGTAGAGAATGATTATCTTAAACTATGTTTGTTTATTATATACTATAATAGAGTAATTGGACGAGTTTTTTTCACTTCACAATAATGAAAAATTGGTAGGGATGTCAGAATAATAATGTAATAATGCAAGATATTTTTTATTTTATATATATAAAGAGAGAGGGAGAGCATGAGTATTATAGTTTTTATTACTATTTTGAACTAGTTTTTGTTTCAGTTTTTATACGTATAGTTTTTATTACTTTTCTTTTCATCTTAATTTAAATTATTTTAGAATAAAATAGCATTTTAGTACAGTAAGTTACACTAAATGAAGACGAGAAACTAGCTGAAATATAACTGAAATAGGTTTATTTTATTTCAGTTAAAGTTATTTTATTTAATCAAAAGTAATTTTATATGTACAAACAGAGAGAGAGCTTTGTAATAAAAGCTAATTCATTTATTCAGCATGGACACAATAAATTGATCAAAAGTGTCAGTAAAAATATTCATGTTACAAAAGAATCCTGAAGAAAAAAACACGTAGTTAGGCAGCACATAAAATCTTTTTTCTTTTGATATTGTTGACGAGAACATGCATTATAGTGGACTGATCTTACTTTAGCTTTTTCTCCAGTGAAGGTCTCCAGTTCACACTCTTCACCCACAGTAAATGAGTACAGGACAACTTTAGTTCCCGCTGTCACCGTCACTTTGAAGTCCTTTCCATCCTGGTGAATCTCTGAGATGCTCTTGATGTCTTTGCCTTTCTCGATCTCATCATCTGGCAGCCCTGCAGCAGAAAACTCATGAGAAAACCACTCAGATAACAGTAGTGTGTTCTCACAGATGCTGTAAAGATACAAATGATTTTTTCTATTACCAACAGCCTTCATGAACGGCTCAAAGTTCTCATGTGACTCCAACTGATATTTCCCACTGAAAGCCATCAGCAGCTGCAGACACACATCAGCATCGTCATTTAATCACCCTTTTACATACTTACATCAAACCATGTCATCTTCATCACATGTAAGGAAGTATTAATGATTTGATGATCAAGCCTGATTTTATTCCAGTCATCAGCAATCAAACTCAAATTTAATACTGAATGAAAATCTTGGTTTGAGGACAGACTCTGAATCTCACCGTTAGTGTTTCTTCAGATCCGGTTCAGAGGACTCTACAGAAATGCCGTGTTTGGCTTCGACAGGCTGGTTTCACTGCATTTGTGCTCAATGAGGGTTTGTTACATCAGACTTTAAACCTATCAATGCACAATAAGATTATACAAAGACTGATTATAATTAAACCTCTGAGAAAAAGCTTTTCTGTCGAATAAAGTGTCCAAAGGTTATGCTGAAATAAAGACATTTCCATTAGCTGATGATCTTCACACGACTCCCAGATAATAGTCGTCATGACTCCAGGAAAAGTGTACGCTGTTGTTTGATTCTGTTGTCCTTTGTTACTGTTTTAGCTGTAGGATACTTTAAATACATGACTTACATTCACAAATCACTGCATAACTGACAACCTACTGATTTGAGTTTATTCTCATGTTGGTTCAGACACCAATATTTCACTAATTCTTAAAACTGTGCTGTCACCTGAATGATCCACAGCTGTGTATGTTTTTTATTTTTTTAGAGATAGTTATTCATGAGTCCCTTGTTTATCCTGAACACTTGGACCTGAACTGCCCGCTGTTCTTGAGAAAAACCTTTCTCACAAATTATTTGGTTTTTCAGCATTTTTGTGTATTCGAACCCCTTTCAACAATGACTGCATAATTTTGAGATCCATTTTCACACTGAGGACAACTGAGGGACTCATATGCAACTATTACAGAAGGTTCAAACGCTTACTGATGTTTCAGAATACATTAAGAGCCGAGGGGTGAAAACATTTTGAATTTGAAGATCAGGGTAAATTTAACAAATTTTGTCTTCTGGGAAACATGTAACATTCTGTAGCCTCTGAAGGGCAGTACTAAATGAAAAATATGGTATTTAGACAAAATAAAACATTTACAACACATTTCTATTACCAACGGCCTCCAAACAACAAATAAACACATTTCCATTCTGTTCAAAAGTTTCTGTTCCCTGCTTCTTAATGATTAATGTTTTTTTTCTTTCTGGAGCATCAATGAGTGTTAAAACAAATGAGTGTTAATGAGTGTAATAGTTGCATATGAGTCCCTCAGTTATCCTCAATATGAAAAGACACAAATACACAAAAATGCTGGAAAACCAAAGAATTTGGGACTTTTTCTGAAGAACAGTGGGCATTTTAACTGTTCAGGACAAACAGTGTAAGACATTTACATTTATGAATATTAAATTTGCCAAAAATGAAAATATTATTTAGTAAAAATTGAGTACTCAGGTATGTTTTGTATTTCATTCAAGCATAATCACAGACGGCTGTGATTGGTTCTCCCTAACAGCGCTGTGGAAAGTAAACGGTATCACGTGACAGCTCTGTCTACGCTTCTAGCACATAATTTACACCGAAAAAAATATACCGATGACTTTAACAATGATTAAAATGGATGTGCACAAGGAAAATTCAAAATATAATAATTATTATTTAGACCAATTATGTCCGGTTGATGAACTACATGTCCCAGGAACACTGAACTTCTCTGTCCTCCATGAACCCGCTGATATAAACTGAAAACAGAGCGGGTCAGAGTACAGCAGATTCGGCCGTGAAGAGTCCAGTCTGTCACAGGTATCGATGATCTTATTCTGCTTCATTAATAACATTATATGAACATGAATGCAAAAACACGAGTAAAAAGCTCTGATTACACGTCATGTTTAACAAATAACGTTAACTGGAAACAGCTGCAGTATATGAAAAAAAAGTTTTTAGACCTTTGATCTTTACATGAAAATATAATTGAAAGATTTATGTTTGTTCTTTGAGTAAACGTAGAATTATAGGGAGAAATTTCCATAATATGAAACTTCACAACATCATCCAATGATCTGAAGAACCTTGAGATTGAGACATTTCTGTATTTCTAATTTAGCTCTGGCAACACAGCATACAAAACGAAATTAAAAAGAAACAGAAAAAATCGTATGAAATGAATGAAAAAATGTAAAAACAGCATAAGTACAGCACATAAGTATGTCGTCACTCATGAGTGTCCAGCGCAGGTTAAATTAATATTTCACCCAAAAACGAAAATTTGTATACCATTACTTGCTCACCAACGGATCCTCTGCAGTGAATGAGTGCAGTCAGAATGAGATTCCAAGTAGCTGATAAAAACATCCAAATGACTCCAGTTCATCAGTCATCTTGTGAAGCCAAAAGCTGCATGTTTATAGGAAACAGATTCACCATTAAGACCTTTTTATCTTCAAACCAATAAAATATGAGCTCATAATCCATAACAACTCTTTCAAGCCCTAAGAACATTTTAATAATGGATTACTTATGGATTATCATGATGTTTTATAAGATTTTATAAGATCACTTGTGCTGCTGTTCCCAAAGGATGCGTTACTGCAGCACACGTGCAGGCGTTCAGGGCCGTAGCTTCAGAGATGTGCTGTTCTCTGGATACGCCCCAGATGGAGGCATGTTTATGCCAGAGACCATCCCATCCCTGTCTCCTGAAACACTGCGCACCTGGAGCCATCTGTCCTACCAGCAGCTGCTATGTGAGATCTGCTGCCTCTACATCCCTGAGCAGGAAATACCGCGACATGATCTGGAAGGTAAGACACATCCTGAATCAAACACTTATTGGACATCATGAACCAGTCCAAACCTACTGCTGTCTGTGTCTTTGTAGGACTCATTTCACAGGCACTGTCTAGCTTCTCCATACCTGAAGCTGTGAGACTGGTTCAGCTGAAGGACTCACTGTCCATCCTGGAACTTTTTCATGGAGAAACACTGGCATTTAAGGATCTGGCCATGTCCTGCACCGCTCAGTTCCTGCAGTACTTTCTGCGCAAAGATGGCAAACGGGCTATAATACTAGTAGGTATGAAGTGACGCCTATCTCACATCTGCTCTGAAGTCTCTTGTCCTGTGATTGGAAATTCAGACATGCTGTTGTTTCAGGTACGTCGGGCGACACGGGAAGCTCGGCCATTAGAAGTGTGTTCGGTCTCAGTGAGGTGGACATAGTGGTGGTATTTCCGTGCGGACGCATCACCAAAGTACAGGAACGACAGATGACCACCAGCATAGCAGACAACATCCATGTGTTTGCAGGTAAAGAGTAATACAAGTCTTTTGTTTTTTTAAAGAAACGGACACTTTTATTCATCAAGGACGCATTAAATTGATAAAAAGTGACAGTAAAAGCATTTATATTGTTACAAGATTTCTATTTTTAAAAAATGCTGTTCTTTTAAACATTCTATTAATAAAAGAATCCTGAAAAATAAAATGCATCACAGTTTAGCCCAAAAATATTCAGCAGAACAGTTTTCAACATTGATAAAAATGTTTCTTGAGCAGCAAATCAGCATATTAAAAGGATTTCTGAAGGATCATATGACACTGAAGACTGGAGTAATAATCCTAAAAATTCAGCTTTGATCACAGGAATACATTTTTATTTTATAATATATTCACATAGAAAACAGTCACAGTTACAGTCGAAATTATTCATCCCCCTTGACCTGCAAGACATTTTGCTGCAGAGAACAATGTTTTCAACATTTTGTGAAAACAATTCAACAAAGGTATCAGTACACTATTAGAGAAAGTATATTAATACACATTTGACATGAACACATTGACACTCACATGAAACTGATCCCTGAACCAAGCTTTAGTAGATTTAGATGTATACTTTGGGATGATTGTCCTGCAGGAAAGTTCTTTGATCATTAGCTTCAGTCTTTGCACCAAAGGCACCACAATCCTTGCCAAAATGGCCTGATACTTCAAAGAATCCATGATGTCCTTCATACAGTCATAATTTTCACTTTCAGCAACAGTAAAATACCTCCATTAACAGGTGTTGTTTGCACCTCCAAGTTTGACGATGCACAAAAATTCCAGTTTGGTCACATCACTCCATAAAACATTCTTCCAGAACTCCACAGGTCTATCCAAATGAATTTTAGCATGTTCAAGTCAGCGTTTTTTGTACGTCTTGATCAAGAGTGGCATTTGGCAAAATTTGTCTTGTGTTCATCCTTTACTCTGCATTGAAATGTTTTTTTCCACATTTCATTGGGTCATCTTGAAAGTCTTTGGCTGTACGTTGCAGGATTTTTCTCAGTTGCTCTGATCAAACATTTTATAAAACTGTGCTTTTTCTTCAACACCCTCAAAGCTTTTCTGGTACAACATGTTTTAAGCTAATGAATAACCCTGCCAGCTGTGTCTCGAACTTTTAACGTCTTGGAAATCTTCATATAACCTTAAACTTTCTAAAGTAATAAAATTATATCTTCTCTATAGCTTTTGTGAGAGCTCTGTTGACGTATGTCGTATTAGCTACTCAAACTTTTAGCACATGCATGGGCTAACTATAAGTATGTGTAAGAGCTCAAACTAATTCTGTTTTCTAATAGTTTCTAAAGGTTTAATTGTGTTTTAATCCAATTTTGTTCCCCACCATACAAATAAGTGATGGGGGTTGAATAATTATGACACAGCTGTGTTATTTAAAATCCTAGAAGTCAAAAATATTACAAATATTGCATGTCAGCAGTGTGCTGTGACTCTCTCTGTGTGTTTGTAAGCACAGCTGATGGGACGTCTGACGACATTGATGTTCCGCTGAGGAAACTGTTTGCGGATCCAGACCTGGTGCAGCGCCATGGGCTCATGAGTCTGAACTCTGTGAACTGGTCCAGGATCCTGGTCCAGCTTGCTCATTTCCTGTTTGCATACCTGCAGCTGAGCATGCCACAGACTGGAGGAGATGCTCTGCCTGTGCTGGAGGTGCTGGTGCCTACAGGAGGAGCGGGAAACATCGCAGGTGAAGAACAACTGCCGAAAACACCATTCACAATCACAAGAGAGAAGAAGAAATTATGTTTTTATGACAGATAAACATATTTCCTGACAAGATCTTATTTTAATTTGTTATTGACTCTTAATTAATTAGTTATTAGTTATATTATCTTAATAATATATAATATACACTACCAGTCAAAAGTTTTAAAACAGTAAGATTTTTTCATGTTTTTGAAGACGTCTCTTCTGCTCACCAAGCCTGCATTTATTTGATCCAAAGTAAAAATGTGAAATATTTTTGCTATTTAAAATAACTGTTTTCTATTTAAATGTATTTTAAAAAGTAATTTATTCCTGTAATCAAATCTACATTTTCTGCATCATTACTCCAGTCTTCAATGTCACGTGATCTTTCAGAAATCATTCTAATGTGCTGATTTGCTGTTCAAGAAACATTTTTATTATTATCAATATTTAAAACAGTTGAGAACATTTTTTCAATATTCTTTGATGAACAAAACTATCCAAAAATCAGCATTTATCTGAAATAAAAGCTTTTGTAACATTATACACTGTACCATTCAAAAGTTAATACTTTTATTCAGCAAGGATGCTTTAAATTGAACAAAAGTGCTGATAAAGACATTTATAATGTTGCAAAAGATTTCTATTTCAGATAAATGCTGTTCTTCTGAACTTTCTTTTCATTAAAGAAACCTGAAAAAAAATCAGCAAATCAGAATATTAGAAAGATTTCTGAAGGATTATGCAACAAGAGTAATGATGATAAAATGTGTTTTAAACAGTAATAATATTTCAAAATGTTACTGTTTTTGCTGGCTTCGTGAGCAGAAGAGACTTTAAAAAACAATAAAAATCTTACTGTCCAAAAGCTTTTGAATGGTAGTGTACATTTCCATTACGTTACAATAAAGGTTTTATAAGTAATGATTTTTTGGAGGCTCTTAAAGTCGACTGGAAATGAATGCATGTTACTGGATATATTGTGAGCAGTTCATCTGTGCATATTATTTGATGGTAGATCATGTCTATCTGGGTCTGAATGCTCCAGCCAACCCGCTGCTATTGAGATGCATGTAAACAAAGACTCCAGGTATGCTTGGCTTTTATGATTGTTTATCACTAATTGTGTGCTGGTTTAGCTGGGTGCATCATGAAGCTGATGGGAATCCCTCTGCGTCTCGTGGCTGTGGTCAACTCCAACGACATCGTCCACCGTGCGGTCCAGAGCGGAGACTTCTCCATGTCCGACTCCGTCAAGCAAACTCTTGCTCCTGCCATCGACATCCAGGTGCCGCTGCTCTCTGAGTTAATTTGTGTTCATGCTGTGTGTGTGTGCACGTGTGTGAATACAGCTGTGAATGTTCACAGGACCCGTATAACCTGGAGCGCGTGTTCTGGCTGCTGTCCGGTCGAGATGGAGCGATGGTAAAGAGTTTAATTGAGGAGTTTCAGAGGACACACAAACTCACTCTTCCTGCGTCACTCCATCAGCAGGTCAACAATAAACCCATTTACATCATTGACACTTACATCTGTGTCTGCTAGTGTTTGTATGTGTTTGCTGTAGTAATGTCAGTTTATTCACATACATTGTATCAAAGCAGCTTTACAGGAATTCATAATGTTGATGATTATAATAGCTTAATATCTTCATGCTTTAGAGTCGCATTTAGCTTACAGAGCTGGATGATAAGAGCGTTACATTTTCCACTGTAGTTGTGCGAGGTGTTATCATCCGGCTCAGTGTCTGATGACGGGATACTGGAGGCCATGAGGAGATGCTGGCAGGACAATCACTATCTCATCTGCCCTCATACTGCTGTAGGCGTGTGGCAGCACTATCACACACCCATCAGACCCGAGGAAAACAGGTCACACACACACATGCACACACTTGACTTATAAGACTATATTTTGTTTACATCTGAGCCTGTCATATAATTCACCCTTGAACCTCTACATTTTATTAATTAATTGTTTTTAATGTGAAGACAAATTATTATAGACAAATGTTGCATATTTGCAAAATCTAGACTGGTGAAGAAAGGTGATGGTAAAGGGATTTAAATTTTTCTTCTTAAAACTTCTTGGAATCAGCAGCTGAAATAGTTTTGGAACTACAGTAGAACTACACGTTGCTGAAACAATGTCTGTGGTAAAATCCTAAACTGTAAAATGATTGTCAACAACTATGATTAAGGGTTAGTTCGTCCAAAAATGAAAATAACACCATGATTTACTTGCCAGGTAGGACTGACTTTATTATTTCAGATAAATATAATCAGTATTATATTAAAAATGTCAAGGCTCTTCCATGCTTTATAATGGCAGTGAATGTCTGTTGAGATTCAATAGTACAATAGAAGTTCAATAAAGTCAATCCGTCCATCATATAAGTACTCCAGATAATAAAGGCCTTCTGAAGCAAATTAATATGTTTGTGTAAGAAAAATATCCATGTTTAAAGGGGTCATCGGATGCAAAGTTCACTTTTGTGTATTGTTTGAACAGGGTTCCCACAGGTCCAAGAAATCCTTGAAAGTTTGTGAATCTCGAAAAAAAAAAGTCAAGGCCCTGGAAAGTGTTTGAAAATAAACATACATAGATACAGGTCCTTGAAAGCGCTTGAATTTATTTTGTGCAAGACGTTTTCTGGAATAAAAATTCCATATTCCCTCCAGTCCACTAATGTGTTATTTTGCCAACACTTTGTGGCCTATGCATGCTAGCTTGCTTGATTTACATTAGCTACACACATTTACGCATTACGTTAAGTGTTTTCCACGTACATTGCCATGGCGTTCACGTGCACACGAAACTACTATGAAGGTACCTCAATGTTTCACAGAACATAAAACATTTGTGATAATCTGTTGCCCAAATATTTTATTTAATGTAATGTTAAATTGCTTTGCTTGTTAATGTAAACCCATGAGGCAAGAAAAAGTTAAAAGCATAGTCATATATCTTAAAATTGCTGGTTACACAAGTCTAAGCTCTTTTTAATAAAATCCATGCAAAAGTTACAATATCAGATCATTTTAGAAAGAAATAGAAAAAAGGAAAAGAACACCTGAAAACTGTAATGGATCTTCCAAGGTAACACCTTGTAACCTTGCTCTCACTTGAAATATGTCCCCACATTAAGTCCTTGAATTTAAAGGTAATGGACCTGGAAAGTCCTTGAAAGGACATGATAGATTGATTGGCACAGGCATCTTACCTCAGACCTGCCCTGAATGAGTGTTACGGAAGCAGACGGACAACCAAGGTAAGTGATGAGTAATAAGTATTTATTTCAACAGCAGAGCAAATAGAAGAACAATGACGTGCAGAGATAGGTGAGTATGGATAATTCAGAGAGAATGTTTGCTTGAGGATTGTCCGGGGTGATGACGTATCCGTATTCCTTTGCAGGATCGACAGGAGGAGAAGAGCTGACCAAATGCACACACCAGATGCAGACTTGAGCGGACGAACTGACGGCACACACACCGCTGACTGGAGACGTGGGAAACTGAGCAGACTGGAATCAAACGGAGATCAGGTAAGTAACAACAGGTAAGTATACAAAGGGAATAATGGTGAGTCCGCTTCGTAGAAACGAGCCCGGACAATGACTGGTGAGAGGTGTGTGTTTTTATGGTGTGCAGAGTAATTAGGTGCAGCTGTGCATGATTAGTATTCAGGTGATTGGGATCGCTGTGTGAGAGTGGTGGAAGAGCCTGGCCAATCCGTGACATTACCCCCCTCCCCAGGGCCCACTCCTGAGGGCCTAAACCTCCGACGCCGTGGTGGTCTACCTCGTCCACGAGGTGCCGGGAATTCTGGGTGATTGGAGTGGAATTCTTCCATGAGTGTCGGATCTAATATGTCGGATCTGGAGACCCACGATCTCTCCTCTGGTCCATATCCCTCCCAGTCCACGAGGTACTCCAGCTGACCACCACGGCGTCGGGACCGCAAGATCTCCTTGACGGCGTAGATGGAGCCTTCCTCCAGCATCAGTGGTGGAGGGGGTTCCTCTTCGTGGCCAGGCTCTGTGGAGGGAATCAGAGGGTCGTGAAAGGGTTTCAGGAGTGATACGTGAAATGTGGGATGGATTCTGTACTGAGATGGTAGCTGAAGTTTATAGGTGACAGGGTTGACTTGTTCAAGGATGGTGAAGGGGCCAACAAATCTGGGACTAAGTTTTCTGGAGGGCAGTCGCAAGCGGATGTCTCTGGTGGAGAGCCAAACCTTTTGTCCAGGAGCGTAGACGGGACCTGCGATCCTCCTCCGGTCTGACATATCTTTAGCTTTGCGAACTGCCCTCTGGAGATGGTGATGAGCCTCGTCCCAGACCCTCTCGCTCTCCCGAAACCAATGATCCACTGCAGGCACATCCGAGGGTTCCCCATCCCAAGGGAAGAGTGGAGGTTGGAATCCTAAGACGCACTGGAATGGCGTAAGTCTGGTGGTGGGTTGCCGCAGTGAATTCTGGGCGTATTCCGCCCAGCCCAGAAACTGGTTCCAGGAGTTTTGGTGGCCGTGACAGAAGGTCCTGAGGAACCGTCCCACTTCCTGGATCTTCCTCTCCGTCTGGCCGTTGGTCTGCGGATGATAGCCAGAGGAGAGGCTAACGGTCACACCTAGGAGTTTGAAGAAGGCTTTCCATAGTCTGGAGATAAATTGGGGCCCTTTATCCGAGACTATATCTTCAGGTAGGCCAAAACATCGGAAGACATGGTTGAAGAGATTCTCAGCTGTTTCCAGGGCCGTAGGCAGACCTTTCAAGGGAATCAGACGACAGAATTTAGAGAATCTATCTATGATTACAAGAATGCAGGTATTACCATCCGAAGAGGGAAGATCCGTCATGAAGTCTACTCCTAGGTGTGACCAGGGACGGTTCGGGATAGGCAAGGGATGGAGTTTACCCGCAGGTAGATGACGTGGACTCTTTGATATAGCACACTCTCTACAGCCTTGTACATACCTTCTCACATCCCTTGCCATGTCCGGCCACCAAAAGCGTTGGGATAGCAGCGAGAGAGTATTGTTGGCCCCGGGATGCCCAGTGCCCAGGGAGGTGTGCGTGGAGTGGATGAGATCTACCCGTTGATTTGTTGGAATAAACTGCCGATTAGGTGGACAGCCCGGCGGAGGTCTGGGTTCAGGAGTGGCGACGGCTGGAGGGGCAGACCATTCAATGGGACAGACAGTAATGTGATCTGGTAGAATCTTGGCTGGTGTTTCAATGGTTTCTTGATGATCGTGAAGTCTGGATAGTGCGTCTGCTCGGATATTCTTGGATCCTGGCCGGTAAGATATGGAGAAGTGAAATCTGGAAAAGAATAGGGACCAGCGGGCCTGTCGAGGGCAGAGTCGTTTAGCATCTCTGAGATATTGTAAATTTTTATGGTCTGTGATTACCTGGAAAGGATGTGTTGCACCCTCCAACCAATGTCGCCACTCCTCCAGGGCGAGCTTGATGGCCAAAAGTTCTCGATTCCCGATGTCATAATTCCTCTCCGCCGGGCTAAGCTTCCGGGAGAAATAGGCGCATGGATGGAGTAACTTGGGAGTGCCGTGGTATTGGGAGAGTACCGCGCCCACTCCCGTGGTCGAGGCATCCACTTCGACCACGAAAGGGATGTCTGGATCAGGGTGAGTCAGGAGTGGGGCTTGAGTGAATGCCTCTTTTAGGGCCTGGAAGGCTGCGACGGCTTCGGGAGACCAGGAAAGATCTTTGGGCTTGTTCTTGAGAAGGTTGGTGAGTGGAGCTGTGATGCTGCTGTAATCCTGAATGAAACGTCTGTAGAAATTTGCAAATCCGAGAAATCTTTGAAGCTCTTTGATAGTTGTGGGTTCTGGCCAGGAGACAACGGAAGTGACCTTCCCCTCGTCCATACGAACCCCATGATGATCAATGATGTAACCCAGGAACTGAACGGATGGAAGATGGAATGAGCATTTCTCAGCTTTGAGAAAGAGCTTATGTTTCCGGAGGGTTTGCAGGACCTCCGCAACGTGGTGGCGATGTTCGGCTTCACTCCGGGAGTAAATCAATATGTCATCAATGTAAACAATGACGAAGTGGTGGAGGAACTCCCGGAGTACTTCATGGATGAAGTTCTGAAATACGGAGGGGGCGTTGACCAGACCATAGGGCATCACCCGATATTCATAATGACCAGTAGGGGTCACAAAAGCAGTTTTCCATTCATCCCCCTCACGTATTCTCACCAGATTGTATGCGCTGCGGAGGTCCAGCTTCGTGAAGATGGTGGCGGATCGAAGTTGTTCCAGGGCCGCAGGGACGAGAGGAAGGGGATAACGGAATTTCACTGTTCCTTGGTTGAGAGTCCGATAATCAATGCACGGCCGCAGCCCTCCATCCTTCTTTGCCACGAAGAAGAAGCTGGATGCTGCGGGTGAAGTGGAAGGACGGATATACCCCTGACTCAGAGCCTCCTGAATGTACTCCTCCATGGCCTTAGTCTCCGGAAGCGACAACGGGTAGATTTTCCCTCTGGGCAATGGAGCATCCGGTAACAGGTCTATGGCACAGTCCCATGGCCGATGTGGAGGTAGCTGGGAAGCTCTCTTGGGGCAAAAGACGTCCTTGAAAGAAGTGTAGATGTCAGGTATCTGGACAGATCGTTTCTCGACGGGGCTTTCAACTGACGTGACGCAGACAGGTAGGGGCTTTCGAATCTGCAACGGAAGATCGGGAAAACAGTCTGGTGTGCATCCATCACCCCATTTCTTGATCTCTCCTGTGCCCCAAGAGAGGATGGGATCATGCTTCACCAGCCACGGGCGTCCTAAAATAATGTCCATATTGGCCCCCTCCAGAACCAGAAATTGAATCTCCTCTTTATGGAATAACCCGATCTGTAGCATAATGGATTCACATTTACGATGAATACGTGCCTGTGACTTGATGTTAAAGGTTATGGGTTGAATGTGGTAGATGTTCGACGAGGCTTCGGTGCGGAGATGGAGCTGGCGACAGAGGGCATGCGAGATGAAATTCCCTGCTGACCCGGAGTCGATAAGGGCGGTAGCTGAAACAGAGAGTGAGTGGGTAGTTAACTGAACATTGGTAGTGAGAGGAGGCATCTTCTCAATGTCCGAATTGAATACACTCACCGAGGAGGTCACTGGACGGAGCGGACAGTTCAGCCTGACATGTCCGCTTGCACCACAGTACATACAAAGACCCCGGGTCAGCCTCCTCTGTCGCTCATCAGCCGTGAGCCTGCCAGACTCGATGATCATGGGTTCTGGAGGGGTGACTGGCTCAGACGGGCGGAGGAGTGCTTGAGTGCATAGATCAGGATCCGACTGATAAGCCTTCATCCTATCCGAACAGCGAAGAGATTGCTGTATAAACTTTTCCAAACCAATGTTGTCGTCCAGGGTTGCCAACTGCAGACGGAGTTTGGGTTCCAAACCGAGCCGGTAGGTGGTAAGGAGGGATCGCTCATTCCATCCACTGGCAGCAGCTAACGTGCGGAAACGAAGAGCATAGTCCTGTGTGGACATCGTTCCTTGCTTGAGATGATATAGTTGCTCTCCAGCGGATACCCCTCCATCCGAACAACCAAACACCTCCTTAAAGTGATTTACAAATGTCTGCAGAGAGTGAGTTACCGGCCCGGCTTGCTGCCAGATGGTCTCAGCCCACCGGAGGGCCGATCCAGTAAGGAGCGATATGATGAAGGCAATCTTCGACTGATCTGTAGGATACAAAGCAGGTTGCATGGTGAATATGAGAGAACATTGTAACAGGAATCCGTTGCACTCCTCCGCCCCGCCAGAGTAGGGCGCCGGTCGAGCCATGGGACTGGAAGGAATGTTGGCCGAAGAAGTGCTCGGTGCTGGTGGTGCATCGGGAAGTGGTGCAGATGGTAGATTTGGTGAGGTAGATTGTAGCAAAACTTTCCGCAATGAATCCACCAGCTCCTGGAACGGATCGGGATTGCTCATGCTGGTACTGTAATGGTCCAGGCTTCTGTTACGGAAGCAGACGGACAACCAAGGTAAGTGATGAGTAATAAGTATTTATTTCAACAGCAGAGCAAATAGAAGAACAATGACGTGCAGAGATAGGTGAGTATGGATAATTCAGAGAGAATGTTTGCTTGAGGATTGTCCGGGGTGATGACGTATCCGTATTCCTTTGCAGGATCGACAGGAGGAGAAGAGCTGACCAAATGCACACACCAGATGCAGACTTGAGCGGACGAACTGACGGCACACACACCGCTGACTGGAGACGTGGGAAACTGAGCAGACTGGAATCAAATGGAGATCAGGTAAGTAACAACAGGTAAGTATACAAAGGGAATAATGGTGAGTCCGCTTCGTAGAAACGAGCCCGGACAATGACTGGTGAGAGGTGTGTGTTTTTATGGTGTGCAGAGTAATTAGGTGCAGCTGTGCATGATTAGTATTCAGGTGATTGGGATCGCTGTGTGAGAGTGGTGGAAGAGCCTGGCCAATCCGTGACAATGAGCTGTAACAGTCCGATCGCCATTGTCTCGATGCCAGAAAAGGGAACATAGTAGTCCTCATTTACTCCTGACATCGGAGACACAGTGGATGATTTTGGTTTGTGAATGGAATGCGCCTCCCAATCTACATTAATGTGTTCACGCGAATTATGTGTCCCAACATTACTTACAGCAGATGTGTTTTTTTTTTATATTTCTTTGCAATCGCCTTTCCTAATAACGTGCTAGTTAGCAAGTTTTGCTGCTAAACACGGCCAAACACACTAGAGTAAACAATGGCTCGTCACTCCACAGAAAGAAGAGAGGGGTGGGGTGAGCAGAGCTCATTTGCATTTAAAGGAACATGCAATAGAATCAGTTGATTTTTTTTTTTTTTTTTTTTTGAGAGCTGATTTTGACAAAGTAAAAGGGTGTTTTTTACATTACCATTGAGAACTTTTGACCAAAGTATATTATAGACTTTTCATTAAGACCCTAAAGAATCATATAACTGTTGTATGTGTGTTCACGAGAGTGGCATGATGTAGGATGTAGGTCCAATATTAATTTTGACAGCAAGTTTTTATTTAGTCTTAGTCATAGTCTTTTGACAAAAATGCCATTTAGTTTTAGTCATGTTTTAGTCAGCTAAAATCTAATAGGTTTAGTTATAGTTATTACGCATTTTTTAAGCATTTCTCTAAAACTTCCAAACTCTTTATATAGGTTTGATATTAAGGTTTTATCTCGATAAACGCAGATTTAACTGCTGCGACACGCAACATGCCTTTATATTAAAACTAAATGGAACCACTTCTCATAAAGAAACAAGAGCATGGTTTTCTTTTCATTGAAATACCAATGGTTATACAGTGAGGAAAAAAGTTCCCTGCTTTTGGTTCCCTGCTGATTTTGTACGTTTGCTCACTGACAAAGGAATAATCAGTCTTATTTATATGATCAGTCAATCATATAATTTTAATGGTAGGTTTATTTGAACAGTGAGATACAGAATAACAACAAAAAAATCCAGAAAAACACATTTCAAAAAAGTTATAAACTGGTTTGCATTTTAATGAGTGAAAGAAGTATTTCTTGCGAAACATGACATAACTCTTGTTGGCAATCACAGAGGTCAGACATTTCTTGTAGTTGGCCACCAGGTTTGCACACATGTCCGGAGGGATTTTGTCTCACTCCTCTTTCAAACACAACAAGTTCAGTTGATGCCAAAGAGCTCGGTTTTTCACTTTCACCCAGTTGTCCTCTGAATCATTCAGACATTGTACATGTGCCATCTTGAGCAGGGGGCCTTGTGGGCGCTGCAGGATTTCAGTCCTTTACGGTGTAATGTGTTACCAATTGATTTCTTGGTGAGAATGGTCCCAGCTTCCTTGAAATCATTGACAAGATCCTCCTGTGTAATTCTGGGCTGATTCCTCACCATTCTCATGATCATTGAAACTCCACGAGGTGAGATCTTGCATGGAGCCCCAGAGTGAGGGAGACTGACAGATTGACATGTTTCTTCCATTTGCAAATAATCGCACCAACTGTTGTCACCTGCTTGGCGATGGTCTTGTAGCCCATTCCAGCCTACAGTCCCTGACATCCTTGGACAGCTTTTTGGTCTTGGCCATGGTGGAGAGTTTGGAATCTAACTGATTGATTGCTTCTGTGGACAGGTGTCTTTTATAGAGGTAACAAGCTGAGATTAGGAGCACTCCTTTTAAGAGAGTGCTCCTAATCTCAGCTCATTGCCTGTATAAAAGACACCTGGGAGCCAGAAATCTTGCAAATTGATATGGGTTCAAATACTTATTTCACTCATTATAATGCAAAGAATTTATAACTTTTTTAAAATGCATTTTTCTAGATTTTTCACTGTATAGGCTAATTATGTAAAGGTCCTTCTCAAAAAATTAGCATATTGTGATAAAGTTCATTATTTTCTGTAATGTACTGATAAACATTAGACTTTCATATATTTTAGATTCATTACACACAACTGAAGTAGTTCAAGCCTTTTTTTGTTTTAATATTGATGATTTTGGCATACAGCTCATGAAAACCCAAAATTCCTATCTCAAAAAATTAGCATATTTCATCCGACCAATAAAAGAAAAGTGTTTTTAATACAAAAAAAATCAACCTTCAAATAATTATGTTCAGTTATGCACTAAATACTTGGTCGGGAATTCTTTTGCAAAAATGACTGCTTCAATGCGGCGTGGCATGGAGGCAATCAGCCTGTGGCACTGCTGAGGTGTTATGGAGGCCCAGGATGCTTCGATAGCGGCCTTAAGCTCATCCAGAGTGTTGGGTCTTGCGTCTCTCAACTTTCTCTTCACAATATCCCACAGATTCTCTATGGGGTTCAGGTCAGGAGAGTTGGCAGGCCAATTGAGCACAGTAATACCATGGTCAGTAAACCATTTACCAGTGGTTTTGGCACTGTGAGCAGGTGCCAGGTCGTGCTGAAAAATGAAATCTTCATCTCCATAAAGCTTTTCAGCAGATGGAAGCATGAAGTGCTCCAAAATCTCCTGATAGCTAGCTGCATTGACCCTGCCCTTGATAAAACACAGTGGACCAACACCAGCAGCTGACATGGCACCCCAGACCATCACTGACTGTGGGTACTTGACACTGGACTTCAGGCATTTTGGCATTTCCCTCTCCCCAGTCTTCCTCCAGACTCTGGCACCTTGATTTCCGAATGACATGCAAAATTTGCTTTCATCCGAAAAAAGTACTTTGGACCACTGAGCAACAGTCCAGTGCTGCTTCTCTGTAGCCCAGGTCAGGCGCTTCTGCCGCTGTTTCTGGTTCAAAAGTGGCTTGACCTGGGGAATGCGGCACCTGTAGCCCATTTCCTGCACACGCCTGTACACGGTGGCTCTGGATGTTTCTACTCCAGACTCAGTCCACTGCTTCCGCAGGTCCCCCTCTCGTTGTGCAGCGTTTTCTGCCACACTTTTTCCTTCCCACAGACTTCCCACTGAGGTGCCTTAATACAGCACTCTGGGAACAGCCTATTCGTTAAGAAATTTCTTTCTGTGTCTTACCCTCTTGCTTGAGGGTGTCAGTGATGGCCTTCTGGACAGCAGTCAGGTCGGCAGTCTTACCCATGATTGCGGTTTTGAGTAATGAACCAGGCTGGGAGTTTTTAAAAGCCTCAGGAATCTTTTGCAGGTATTTAGAGTTAATTAGTTGATTCAGATGATTAGGTTAATAGCTCGTTTAGAGAACCTTTTCATGATATGCTAATTTTTTGAGATAGGAATTTTGGGTTTTCATGAGCTGTATGCCAAAATCATCAATATTAAAACAAAAAAAAGGCTTGAACTACTTCAGTTGTGTGTAATGAATCTAAAATATATGAAAGTCTAATGTTTATCAGTACATTACAGAAAATAATGAACTTTATCACAATATGCTAATTTTTTGAGAAGGACCTGTATTCTTTATAACAACTTGTTTACCACATTCTTCATTCTTTCAAGCAGACATATTTATTTATATTAATTTAGATTCATCTTTATTATGTCTACTAAAGTGATTCAGTCAAGAGCAGCGAGTGATTTTCTTTTGTTGCCTAATTACATGAATGCCACAGACAATAGCAACTAAATTAGGCTGCTGTTCCTTTAAAACTTTCATCATCCACTAGAACGCCACTCTCGCAAACATGCGTATATCAGTTAGCAGAAGCTAAAGATTACGGTTTATAAAGTTTTAAAAATAATTATTATTCATTGCCAATATAAAGCTTGGAAAAGCCAGGATATTTTAATATAACTCAGATTGTATTCGTCTGAAAAAAAGAAAATTATATACGCCTAGGATTGCTTGAGGGTCAGTAAATCATGAGGTAATTTTTATTTTTGGGTGAACTATCCCTTTTACGGTTTGTTCACACACCAAGTAGGATAATTGTGACAAGATATAGTTTTAAAAATAGTTCTAAATGTGAAAGACGGTACAAGTGTAACAATAAAAGCACAGAAAAACACTATTGCTAGAATCATTTTTACAGCGATTTTTCCTGCTGAATAATAAAAACATTCACAACCAATAAAAAAAATTAATCTTGCTTTAAGAGCTTGAGCAATTTAAGTGGCAGATGACAACTGCAGCTTGCACTTGTAATAAATATTGATAAAGAACAATATTGATACAGAACACTAATATAGTTATTGTTATACTTATCATTATAGTCATCTTTATAGCTATCATTCTTGGTGTGAATGGGCCTGTAACAGTTAAAATAATACTAATAATACTAATAATAAGTTTTGAATAAATTCTAAAATATTTGTATAAATATACTATATATTAAAATATAATAAGAAGAAGAATTATTATTAGTAGTAGTAAATTCTTACATATGTTAAATATAATTGTGACCCATTCTGGCAAAATGAGTCGGAATGAGCAAATTTTCAAAAATCGAGTTAAAGTTTTGAAGGTTCCAAAGCAAAATCACCAACCAATGTTGCATATTTTTCTCCTATTCTTTTTTCTTAATAATAATTACTATATTATTAATCACAATATCAAGCACGAAGTGTAAGGATTCCTATTGTAAGGATTTTTATTATTATTTTTCTCCACCTTGAGAGCTGAAACTTGGCCAGACAGTAAAGCTCCCCAATGAACGAAACTGACACCAATAGGTGACGCTACAGTGATCAAAAACACAGTATCGTGCATAACTCCTAGACCATTTGTTGTAGACTCAAAAAAGGTCAAGGCGGTTAAAATCCTAGAACGTCAGATTTGCTCTACGAGGTTCAGTAAATTCAAAACCTACTTTTGTGAACTAGTCCTCCAAAAAACATGGCTGCCATCGACCAATGAATTTTGAGAATCTATTGGACTAGGTTAACGGAGGCCAATTGGAACGAAACTCAGTTGGCATGTTTGACTCATGGCCCTAAAGGTCTGTAAGAATTTTGAAAGAAATTGGCCACTGGGGGGGTGATATAAAAAAATTTTTTGTGTAAAAATGATTGTATATTGCACAAATTTTCACACATACACTCAATCGTCATATCATTTCATAGATCTCTTCATGCTGAGCAACTTTGCCTCAAGGACCATTGCTGTCAATCAAATTTGGCTATCCTAGCCTTGGCTAGGCTTGCGAACTAGTCCTAGGTTTTTTGCTCAATCTCGATCAAACCACTGCAGCACAATTCTGTGGATTCTGTAACTCTATATATCAATAATTAAAAGAAATAATAATTTTGTCCTTTTGTTGGATATAACAGGGTCATTTAAAAGAGGGACATGGCCACATATACCAAAAAGCCTAAAAAAAAATAAATAAAAAAATTGGTGAAAATATGTGTCAGATGACTCCTAACAAGCATGCAAAGTTTCATGGAGATCAGACCATAGGTGGCGCTATAGCAGTTAAAAAGGCTTCAAAAACAAAAGATTTCTATCTGACAACATTTAGTTCAAAATAAACAAACTGAAAAACTGATTCAGAAATATTTAAGATTCTATACTATTTGTATGATAATCAAGTACAGACTTACAGGCAGTAACTATTCTTCCTGTTTTTGTAATGAATTGTACAGTGTAATTTAAATCAAAAGCTCTTTGTACCTAGATGCTGCATAGCGACCGCATCACCTGCCAAGTTTCAGGAGGCCGTGCAGAAGGCCGGTTTGCCCCTTGACCTCCCTGAAGCAGTGAAGGCATTAGACAAGCTAGAGACCCGCTATGAAGTTCTGGAGCGTTCAGACGACTGGGAGTCCAAACTGAGACAACACATAGAGTCTATCAGCTCATTGAGACGACGCGGAGCAGCAGCAAAGACCAGAGATTGACATGAAGATGATTTTATTAGCATTTAAAATGCCTGAGTATCATATTTCTTTTCAACACCTAAAAGACAACAGTTTTTTAATCATGAATGTCGTGCACCTGTTTTTATGAGAGTTCTGGCTGTTTTTCCTAAGACTATGATCATGATAGTCTAATGGTGTAATTTTATAGTATGCATGAGTTCAAGTCCTAAAAATGCAACTGAAATCGACACTGTAAGCTTTGAGAGAACACCATTTCAAGGAAAAAATCCACCTCCAATAAAAATAGCTTTACTTAACTTTTCACTGTAATAATTACTGCAGTGTCTTCAGACTTAGACTTAAAAATGTAAACAACAAAAATTTTTGTCTTTTTGTCCAATTGGCTCAGAATCAAACATGCTTCTTCTATGATGTTTCTGTCTATAAGTCTATTTGTATATGTATACGTCAATATTTTGAATTGTTCTGAATAAACAACATCTTACTGGGAGTATCTTTTTAGAAATGCTCATGCAAATGTTAAGTGTGTGTGTATACGAGAGAGAGAGTTTATTCTAGTGTAAGTGTTTTAGTGGAGCTGAGCATTTGGACTTTGGTTATTAAGGTGATTATGGTGTTATGATCTCCTTAATTGTTCAGGCCTGAATAAACTCCACTGACCATAAACTCACTTGCACTATACACAGTGCACTATAGTGGCCTTGTAATGATTTACCTGACCTGCAGAGGACAGCAGGTAGTCACCATTTTGCTCTCTGAATCGCAGGTACCTTCTGACCTCTTCTCATATCCAGTTTATTGTTTCCACATTTGTCTTCTGTTGTTTTTAGAATTTTTTTCCCACCGGCTTTGAGTAGTTCTCAACAACCCAACTGAGTTTCCACTCTTCAATGTGTGCAGTTCCAGAAACATACACAGACGACGATTATGGATGTGCAAAATGTGCATGAGTCTTTAAAATCTGAGCTGCAGATGAAGATGATGTTGTCATCTAATCAGACATTGCCCCTGCAGGTGTGATTTGTGCCCCCTCATGTTCACTGTTGTGTTCATGGCATGGCCATACCCACCATTGAGATCCCTGAGGCATTATGATAGAAATGACCTACAGTAATATCCAGTAATGCAAACAGCTCAGCTGATTTCAGCATATTAGGCAAGATTATGAATGAGTGTGTGCATTCACAGTAATGTTTTGGTAACGACCACATCATATTACAGAATTTTATCCCACATACTAAAACATATTAAAATATTTTTAAAAATAGCATAACAGTACTAAAACTTTATTTTTCTCAAATAAAGGATTATGTGTTCCCTTTTGTTACAGTACTGTTACAGTACTGACAATTTTATGTGACAACACCCAATAAGGTACAAAGGTGCCACTACCGAAATTTCACCAAACGTTTTGTTTGTGACAGTTTTAGATACTTTTGAACCTAGCTCAAAGATGCTAATCAGCACATGGCTAGCTAGCACAGTTCTGTACACATGAAAAACTAAATGTTATGGAACAACTCCCCTCCCAAAAAATGTGTTTAATTATAGAAAAATGGTCGTCAAGTTTATTTATACAGCGCTTTTAACAATACAAGCTGTGTCAAAGCAACTTTACAGTATTAAATAGGACAATAAAGTGTCAGTAATGCAAAAGTTTCATGTGTAGCAAAGTCAGATTTCAGAGGACTCATCTGGTTCCCGTGGTCTTGTGCTGATGGCCGCCAAGAAGATGATGTCTTCACTGGGGATCCGTTTCTGGGGCTCATCTAGTTGACGTGGTCTCCGATGACATTCAGGGCTGTAGAGGTCATCTCTAGGTGCTGATCCACCATCTGGGCTAGGTACGGACTGGATCCGAAGGACTGCAGTGACCATCTGATCTGGATACAGACTGAATCTGGGTGCCTACGGTGACCTCGGAATAAGAAAGAAACAGACTAATATTAGCATAGATGCAAAAGTTCCATGTTGCAGCAAAGTCAGATTGCAGAGGACTCCTGTGGTCTTACGTTGATAGCCATCTAGGTGATGAGGTTTTCACTGATGATCCATCTATGAGGCTCATCTAGTTGACGTGGTCTCTGCTGACATTCAGGTTTGTAGAGGTCGTCTCTAGGTCAGTGACCATCTGATCTGGATACAGACTGGATCTGGTGGCTACAGTGACCTCGGAATAAGAATGAAACAAACTAATATTAGCATAGATGCCATTCTTCTTACGATGCAACGAGTACATCAGGTGTTATAGGAAGTTTTCCCGGTTCCGGTTGACCTAATTAATGCAGCCTAACAATCCAAACAGATTTGGATTATAGAAATGTGTTAGTGTCTTATGTGTGAGCCAGGTTAAATAGATGAGTCTTTAAGCTAGATTTGAACTGACAGAGTGTGTCTGCCTCCCAAACAGTGTTAGGTAGATTGTTCCAGAGTTTGGGCGCTAAATAAGAAAATGATCTGCCGCAGTTGATTTTGATATTCTAGGTATAATCAAATTGTTTTGAGAATGCATAAGATGTGATAAGAGCTCGCTCAAGTACTGAGGAGTTAAACCATTGAGGGCTTTATAAGTAATTAGCAAGATTTTAAAATCTATACCATGTTTAATAGGGAGCCAGTGCAGTGATGACAGAACCAGGCTAATATGGTCATACTTCCTGGTTCTAGTAGCTGCTGCATTTTGGACAAGCTGGAGTTTGTTTATTAGGCATGCAGAACAACCACCCAATAAAGCATTACAATAATCTATCCTAGAGGTCATGAAAGTGTGGATTAAAGTTTCTGCATTTGACATTGAGAGCATAGATTGTAATTTAGATTTTTTTTTTTTTTTTTTTAGATGGAAAAAATGTGGTTTTGCTAATGCTAGAAATGTGGCGTTCGAAGGAAAGATTGCAATTAAATAGCACACCTAGGTTTCTAACTGATGACGACGAATTGACTGAGCAGTCATCAAGTATTAGACAGTGTTTTAGGTTATTACATGTGAACATTTTAACTCCAATAATTAACACCTCTGTTTTTTTCAGAATTTAGCAGTAAGAAATTGCTCGGCATCCAGTTTTTTTTATATATATATATATATATATCATCTGTGCATTCTGTTAGTTTTTCAAATTGGTATGTTTCGCCGGGCCTTGAAGAAATATAGAGTTGAGGATCATCAGCATAACAGTGAAAGCTAACACCATGTTTCCTAATGATATCTCCCAAGGGTATAACATGTAAAGTGTAAAAAGTAATGGCCCTAGTACTGAGCCTTGAGGTACTCCATACTGCACTTGTGATTGATATGATGCCTCGTCATTCACTGCCACAAATTGATGGCGGTCAGATAAGTATGATTTGAACCATACCAATGCACTTCCATTAATGCCAACATAATTTTCAAGTCTATTCAGAAGAATGTTGTGGTCAATAGTATCAACCACAGCACTAAGATCCAGTAGCACTAATAGAGAGATACAACCACGATCGGATGACAGGAGCAGATCATTTGTTACTCTAATAGGAATAACAGACTCAGTGCTATGATACACAGCTTTTAGTAGCTTAGATGGAATAGGGTCTAACATACATGCAGTTGGTTTAGATGATTTAATTGTTGCTCAGGAGATCTATACTGCACTATGTGATGCGATACTGTAGCTGATGGCTGCATGGTTACAATTTTATCTCTAATAGTATCGATCTTGGAAGTAAAGTAATTCATAAAGTCATTACTGCTGTGCTGTTGGGAAAAATCAACACCAGTTGGTGCTTTATTTTTCATTAATTTTGCCACTGTATTGAATAAATACCTAGAATTATGTTTGTTTTCTTCTAAAAGAGATGAAACGTAGTCAGATCTAGCAGCTTTTAATGTTTTTCTATAGGATAGGTTACATTCACGCCAAGCAAAACGAAAAACCTGTAGTTTTGTTTTCCTCCAGCTGCGCTCCATTTTCCAGGCTATTGTCTTTAGGGCACGATTGTGCTCGTTATAAACAGTGTCGGACTGTTTTCCTTAATTTTATTTAAGTGCAAAGGAGCAGCCGCATCTAAAGTGCTAGAAAAGAGAGGGTCCATAGTTTCCATTACATCATCAAGTTTTTCTGAGCTATTGGATATACTGAGGAATTCAGGTAAGTCAGGAAGATTACTTACAAAGCAGTCTTTTGTGGTAGAAGTGATGGTTCTACCATACTTGTAATAGGAAGTTGAATTTACAGTTTTAGCTATATGCAGTATACACAAGACTAGATAATGATCTGAGATATCATCACTTTGCTGCAAAATTTCAAAGCCATTAACATCAATTCCATGTGACTATTAAATCTAGAGTATGATACTCTCAATGAGTAGGTTCTGACACGTGTTTTCTAACCCTGATAGAGTTCAAAATGTTTGTAAATTCTGATCCTAATGCATCTTTTTCATTATCAACATGGATGTTAAAATCACCCAATATTAAGACTTTATCTGCAGCCATCACTAACTCAGATAGAAAATCAGCAAATTCTGTAATATAGTCTATATGGTGCCCTGGAGGCCTATATACAGTAGCCAATCCAAACATCATGGGGGATTTATCATTTGTACTTTTTTCTCTGGAAAGTGTTATATGAAGCACCATTACTTCAAACGAGTTATACTTGAAGCCCGTTCTCTGAGAGACATTGAAAATATTCCCCTTTACCTTTTAGACACAGATCATGTAATCTTGGGGGTTAGACTAATTTAAAATAATGTAATCATCTGGTTTTAACCAGGTTTCTGTCAAAAAGCACATCTAGGTTAGGGTCAGTGATCATGTCATGTACGAAAAGTGCTTTCGAAGAAAGGGACCTGATATTCAATAAGCCAAGCTTTATCATTTGTTTCTCTGTATTATGTGCATTTTTTATTTGTTAAACATCATTTAAATTGTTACTCTGTAAAAAGTCAACTCATGCAGTACCTAGTCCATGAAAGCTGGCCGGTACCCCGTGCAGCCCGAAAGCCAGAACTTTAAAATGATATATATCCCCCACTTATATGATAATAACCCCCACTGGGTTTTGAAAGCTGTCAGTTCTCTAGAACACTGGGTCAGTGGGATGAAATGAAGTTGCTCCTGTCGTAATAGCTGTGGTCTGTATGTTAATTAAGTTCTGACACCTCTTTGTCTGAGATGGTTCTCGATGCCCCACACCTGCTTCCATGCTACAATGGGTCTCCATTTGCTCTGGATGTAATCATCCCACATGGTCAAGAAACAACATAACTGTTGAATTTCTTCTTCTCTATAATAATTAAGCCCTTTTGGGAAATGAGCATGATCAAACATATATTGTGGAGTGGAGTCTGGGTCGAGGCAGACTATAGATTCTTACACAGGTTTTGTGTAGGCAGCCCTGTAATGCAACTAGGAGAACACAAACAACACTGACTTGCCATTCTTTAGCCACTCAGTTGAACTGGAATGTCTCAAACCAAAAGAGACCTTTTTCAGAACCCACAAATCTGGCTCACAAGATCCACTTTCCCACAGAGTTAAGCTCTAACCTTAATCAAACACACCTGAGCATGCTAATCAATGTCTTCAGGAACATTAGAAAATCACAGGTGGGTAAGTTTGATCAAAGTTGGAGCTAAACTCTGCAGGAAAGTGGTTGGGAAATATGTCATTTCAAGCCCAGTGCAAGGTGTACATTTTTCTATATAAGTGTACATTACTGATGTTTTTTTCAGAGATGTTCCATGTATGTATGGCATATGTTTGGATTGTTGCTAAGAGTTTAAGACAGTATATTTGTATGCATTTTAGAAGGACTCTTATTGGTGAGGTCACCACATCATGGTCCAGTTTGAATATAGATTTAAAGTTCTTTTTGATGTGTGATCATAGTCTTTTTTTGACTGTTCCTGGTTAGGAGTCTGGTGTTTGAGAGCTGTGGAGTGTTTTCATTACAAGAGGCTGGATTATTCATTTGCTATCAGCCAACTTCAGCTATGGACAGTGTTTAGACATTGAGGCACTACAGATAAGACTTTTGCACACAACTTTCACATGATAAAAGTCCCACATCCTTACATTGCGTTGTTTGCTTTCTTTTTTTTTTTTTTTTTTTTTACTTTTGTGCATTTACATTGTTGGCTATATGTATTAATGGACTGCAACCATTCAAGATATAATAACTGTTTTCCCCAAAGAATTAAGTCATAGTAGCTAAAGAGTATTTAAAGTGAAAGATGTATTGTTGGCCTAGTGAGGGCTTCCTGGGGGCTAAGTGAGGGCTGCCTATGCAGGGCCAGCACTAAGGGACCAGCATTTTGCCAATGAGCAAAGACACAGAGGCCCTCCGCTAGCAGCCCGCTGGGAGCCTTTAGGCTAGCCCTAAGTAGGCCCATAAAGGGCCAGTGCAGACTTGTTTGCAGGGACCCTTTAAAAGATCAATGGTTGTCAAAAACTTCGAGGTACCCAAATGATTAGTAAGGTCACTGATCCGTGGAGTTGGGTAAGCATCAAACTTTGTCACAGAATTAGGATAACACAGTCTATACAAAAATCTTATGGTACAAGGACCACAAGGTGACACCACACACTTTTGGACAGCTCTATGATTCCCAACCTCAACAACAAATCGACTTCCCTTCTCAGTGACTCTTGGAGACGTTCTGGCACCCTGTGACTCATTCTTCTGACAACAGCATCAGGTTTCAACATAATGTTTTGTTTTACTAATGCAGTGAATCCTGAAAAAACACCAGGTATACAAATGTCCTTCACCTCCTGCTGTTGCTGGGGTGACAGTTGACTCAGACCAACATCTCATAGAGCTGGCTGGGGTAAGTATTGATCATCCGATTCTTTTTCCTCCTCCTTTATTGGAATGGGGGAACCATTGGAATGGAGGAGGTACAAAAAGGTACAAAAGTTGCTCTTGGCCGAACGGGCTGGCCCACACTGGGCAATTATGGGATTAATGTGGGCAGTCCACTAGTGTGGGCTACTCACAGAACCCAAAACTATGGGCCCCACCTGGGCAAGCCCACACTGGGCCTGTTTAGGTTTGGTGTGGGCTAAGCCTAGCCCACTGTGCCCACAAAAGGCCAGCTTTGGCCCCACAGGGAGATGTTTGCAGGGGAATACTAACAACTGGCCATTCTTTAGCCACTCAATTGTGACAAACAGACCTATTCAGAACCTGCTGTGTCATTTAGGTGAGGGATTCTCAAATCTGGCTTGCAAGATCCACTTTCCTGCGGAGTTTAGCTTTAACCCTAATCAAACACAGCTGAGCATGCTAATCTATGTCTTCGGGATAATTACAAAATCACACGTGGGTGAGTTTGATCAAAGTTGGAGCTAAAATCAGCTGGAAGGTGGATCTCACAAGCCAGATTTGAGGATCCCTGAAATAGGCCTATTTGCTTTTCAGAGGCTGATTGAAAATTCTCCTTTCAGCCAAGTCCTCCTGATTCTGAAGTTGAGAGTGAGATAAAGGTGCGATAAAGGCAGCTTTTTTTGCCCATGATGAATTACACTCTCTGAAAGACATTTTCTTGGTAAACTGTTGTCAACACATCACTTATGAGAAACCTTGTAACTTAAGAAACTCTGACAGAGGTAGGAAATTCATTATACACATTAAAGGTAGTTAGATTAAAGATGCCAAAGTTCACAAGCAGCTTTTGTCTGTGAAACACGGATGTGTTATCATCAGCTTAACAGAAAAACCATTGTGATGTCAGGAAAGAGAATTTTTTTTTAGTTTGTTTTAACCATCAGTAGCATTTGGTGGTGGTGTGCGCAATACCAATAGAGTGTATTTTCAATGTGAGACAACCTGTAAGAATTTGTTAAGAAACCAAAAGTGGCTGCTCGGTACAATGACAAAAAGACTTCTCGATCAGTGTTGTACTGAGACTGAAATGGATTTCAAGTTCATTGTTAGTTTGAGATAAGACATAAGATTCTCTGCCTCTTTGGCCTCACAAACAAGATCCTTCAAGTCAAAGCAAACGATCAATCCACTGACCTAAAATGTACACTGTGTGCGGGGTGCATTCAAAAAATTTAACATGGTTCTTAACCAGAACCTTAATATTATCTGCCGAAAATGTACATATCAACTAGTCCCTGACTGAATGTGTGGCTGTGATGAAATTCACTTAAACAGAGGAATTCTCTCAGAGTTTAATAGCTGCACAAACGTACAGTCAAGCTATTATCAATACAGCACTACTAATATCCGCTTCTATGTATTAGCCATACAAATATCTAGCGGCTATACAAAGTTGGTTTACAAAAAGTAGGTGAAGAGTCATTGTGGTTGATGAGCGGCTCCTCCTGAGATGATGTCACTCTTCTGTGAGCATTTCATTGGTGGAGTCTGAAAGGGTGGGCGTGGTTTGAAAGGTGCATCAGCTTCAGCAGAAGATCTTGGCTACTGGCAGGTTGAGCGATGGCTGGACCATCAGCCTCTCCGTCCACACACGACTGATCCATACTGCAGCCCTCTGATTTACATACCAAATAATCAGTTATAGTTTGCTCAGGACAAGCAGTGCACAACAGTTGGGGGGAAGCAACTTAGCTATCTTAATATGCTTCTTTAGATTTCATTATTATAGAAATTTCCATGATGAAAGTACAGTTGAAGTCAAAAGTTTACATACACCTTGCAGAATCTGCAAAATGTTAATTACAATACCAAAATAAGAGGGATCATACAAAATTTGTGTTGTTTTTTATTTAGTCCTGACTTGAAGGAGAAATTTCACATAAAATATGTTACATATAGTCCACAAGGTAAAATAGTAGTTGAATTTATAAAAAATGACCCTGTTCAAAAGTTTGATTCTTAATACTGTATATTAAGAACCTGAATGATCCACAGCTGTGTATTTTTTTATTTTATTTTTTTTTTATTGATAGTTGTTCATGAGTGCCTTCCCTGACAGCAAATTTCATCTGGCCTGATTCTGGCCCACACTCCTGCAAATCCGCAAAACGGACTTGGGCCAGTGTCTTTTGGCACAACGGGCCAATACCGGCACGCATCTGGTTTTCCGCTCATCTGGGCCAGCACTGGGCCAGCTCCGTACCAGACTCGGCCCGGATCCGCTCTGCGATAGTAGACCGTGCCCACTGAAACCAGACACGGGCCGGATCCGTCTAGGACTGTGATACGGCACTGAAACGGATGTGACTGTAACGCGGATTTGCCGGTTGAAAACGAATCTGGCACAGAGTCAGATGCTGTCTGGGTTGTTTGTCCTGAACAGTTAAAATGCCTGCTGTTCTTCAGAAAAATCCTTCAGGTCCCACAAATTCTTTTGTTTTTCAGCATTTTTGGGTATTTAAACTCTTTCCAACAATGACTTACAGAAGGTTCAATGATCACTGATGCTTCAGAAGAAAACACAATGCATTAAGAGCAGGACGGTGACAACTTTTAAAGATCATGGTAAATTGAACCTATTTTCTCTAGTTTCTGAAGGGAAGTAATAAATGAATAAAATATGATATTTATGCAATATGAGAAAAAAATACGCAGGAGCTTCTGGAGCATCAGTGAGCATTTGAACCTTCTGTAATAGTTGCATATGAGTCCCTCAGTTGACCTCAGTGTGTAAAGATGGATCTCAAAATCATACAGTCATTGTTTGAAATGGTTCAAATACACTAAAATGCTAGAAAATTAAATAATTTGTGGGACCTGAAGGATTTTTCTATAGAACAGGTGGCAGCTTAGCTGTTCAGGACAAACAAGGGATTTAAACAGCTGTCACTAAACAGAAAAGACACAGCTGTGGATCATTCAGGTAACAACACAGTATTAGGAAACAAGAGGGTATAGACTTTTGAATAGGGTTATTTTTATAAATTCAACTATTATTTTCTCTTGTGGACTATATGTAAACATCTTTTATTTGAAATATATTATTCAGGTAAGTACTAAATAAACAATAACATGCATTTTGTATGATCCCTCTTATTTTGGGAAAATAACTAACTTTCTGCAGATTCTGAAAGGGGAATGTAAACTTTTGACTTTTATTATTTCAAATAATAAAGGATATAAAATGGGTAAAAACTAACCTGATTCACAGCAGACCCCAGGAGCAGCGCAGTGTCCTTCATAACCGCATGTTTTTCCAGACACTTCACATGGAGAAGGAAGAAAATCTTCCTCCAGACAGCGGAGTGTTTCTGGAGAGCCAACCAAGCAGCCAATACCTTCACCACAGCAGATACTGGGACCAAAACACCGACCACGGTCACCGGGACCACATGACATGCACTGCAGAGAATGAGAAAATTAAAGCTCAATGTTCAGTTTCAGGTCAGGAAGTTCTCATGAATGAATACATGAATGAACACACCTGACGAGATGGCCAATCCTGTACTGATCGTTTGCCGCCGATGGGGCAGTTAGAGATGTAACAGGCCGAGCAAACGGACAACAGACACAGCAGACCAACCACTGAGATCAAACCTCCAGACATATCTGCCACAGACACAATAATAACACAACAGACTCAACAATATAACAATACTGTAAAGATGCAGTACTTACTTTACCAAGGCTGAAACTGAGAGCTAGTGAAGCGATTTAGCTTTTAAGCAGCAATGTTCATTTGTACGCTGTAAGGAGACTCTTTTTATACCTCTTTGCTGCGTGATTTTATCACATTATTACCTGTTAGCTACAATCAAGGAGCTTTAACTATCTAAATGGTAATGATGTGACCTGATCAGGTCAATGAACTGGTCATAATATTGTCCAGTAGCAAGGATGTGCGTCATTAAAGGCCCGTGATCTGGCATAACATCAGACAGGTGAATGGCAGCTTTGAATTTACATGTGATAGTACATTGTAGAGCTTTCTTATTGTGAAGAACATTTTAATAATCTAAAGAACCACTGTAAAGGTTCCATGGATGTTAAAGGTTCTTCACATAACCTTTGATTCCAAAAAAGGACTTTTATTTGTATGAGTGTAGTTCTTTGGCTTCATGCAAAGCATAAAGTTACAGCTGAAGTCAAAAGTTTACATATGGTTGTCACAAGCTTACCATGCAGGGATGAAGGTTTCACAGAAGTCTTCCTGAACTCAACATTCATCAGTTATTTTGATGACATGGTTGTTTAGATGCTTGGTGACACAGTCAAGGGTGTTGTACATAAACAACAATGGGCCGAGCACCGAGCCATGGGGAACACCTGTGTCAAAGATCCAAAGCGTATATGTCTTGAAAAGGAGTGGTTTCATTCAACTAAAACACTGCAAGAGTAATAGTTTAGGGGTTAATCAAATAACCATACTTTAACATTACGCTTGATATAATTGGAACTCAGTAATGACCAATACTTTTGCACATTTTTTTATGTTTTCACGTTAAGAAGTGAGATATAGTTAAAGTCAAAAGTTTACAAACACCTTGCAGAGTGTTAATTGTTTTACCAAAATAGTAGGGATCATACAAAATGCATGTTATTTCTTATTTAATACTGTCCTGAATAAGATATTTCACATAAAAGATGTTTAGTCTACAAGAGAAAATAATAGTTGAATTTATTTAAAAATGACCTTGTTCAAAAGTTTACATACACTTGATTCTTAATACTGTGTTGTTACCTGAATTATCCACAGCTGTGTGTTGTTTTTGTTTAGTGATAGTTTTTCATGAGTCCCTTGTCCTGAACAGTTAAACTGCCTGCTGTTCTTCAGAAAAGTCCTTTAGGTCCCACAGCATTTTTGTGTATTTTAACTTTTTCCAACAATGACTGTATGATTTTGAGATCCATCTTTTCACACTGAGGACAACTGAGGGACTCAGAAAAAAGAAAAAAAAACAAAAAACAATGCAATGCAACATTGTGTACATATGTTTTTATTTATTTTTACCTAAATATCTTTTTTTTTTAAATTTAGTACTGCCCTTCAGAAGCTACAAAGCATACTTACATGTTCCCCAGAAGACAAAATAAGTTAAATTTACCCTGATCTTCCTTCTGAAGCAACATTGAACAATTTGTAATAGTTGCAGTTGTCCTCAGTGTGAAAAGATAGATCTCAAAATCATACAGTCATTGTTGGAAAGGGTTCAAATACTCAAAAATGCTGAAAAACCAAAGAATCTGTGGGACCTGAAGGACTTTTCTGAAGAACAGCGGGCAGTTTAACTGTTCAGGACAAACAAAGGACTCATTAACAGCTATCACTAAACAGAAACAACACACAGCTGTGGATCATTCAGGTAAGAACACAATTAAAAATCAAGTGTATGTAAAACTGTAAAGAGTCATTTTTTTGTGGCCTATCTGTAAACATCTTTTATGTGAAATATCTTATTCAGGTCAGTACTAAATAAAAAAATATAATTTTGCATTTTGTATGATCCCTCTTATTTTAGTAAAACATTTTGCAGATTCTGCAAGGTGTATGTAAACTTTTGACTTTAACTGTATGCAAAAGTATTGCTCATTGATGAGTTCCAGTTATATTGAGGTTAATGTTAAAGTATGGCGATCAGATTAACCCTTAAACTATTACTCTTGCTGTGTTTTTATTTAAACAAAACCACTCCTTTTCAAGATATATATGCTTTGGATCTTTGACCTGTTGACTAACTAGTCAACAGTTGTTAGAATCCACCATTAAAGCTTGTAGTATCTCAGATCGGACACAGATGTTCCCTATGGCTCGGTGCTTGGCCCTCTGCTGCAAAACACCCTTGACTGTGTCACCAAGCATCTGAACAACCATATCATCAAAATGACTATGAATGTTGAGTTCAGAAAGACTTCTATAACACATATACCTTCAACAATATTAAACCATCACAAACCATATGTTCTGCAGTGTGTCTGTTAGAGGAGAAGACTGAACATAAATCATCTGCCATGTCTTGAATTCATGACATGTTCTGACGTGTTCAGATGTAACTCGTGGCAAAGTAATGAGCCGCAAGGTAATAATGAACGCTTAAGTGATTAGTCTGTAGACTCACAAGCTAATAACAGAATTGTCACATTTAACACGTCCTCTCTGCTTATTATTCATTCATCTCTGATTAGCCTTTAATAGGTCACATATCCCACTGATTTAATCTAATTATAGAATTATTACACCGGGTCAACATAGGCAGCCGGCGATGGAAAGTCACATGCTGCTTTTACCACACTAAATCAGTTGCATAGTTATTAGTTCATTTAAATAGAGGAAATATGGCAGCTGAACATAGTTTGGACACAATGTGAACTTTCTGGTGTGATCAAATGTTTCATATTACATCAGACAGCATTTGGTAATGCTAATGAAATTGAACTCCAACAGGATTTCTTGTAGACAAGTAACAAGCTTTACTGTTCACAAACACACATAATTCTTTAAAATTAGTACAATCAGTTTTAATACAAAAAAGTTCTTAATATTATTTACATTTATTAATAAATAAATTAATACTGGTTAGATTAATTAATAAATGCAAAAATATACTGCACTGCAATATGCGTGACTGTTCTTTCTGTGTTAAACAGCTGTAATGTTGTAATTGTAAACTTAAAAGGTACCAGACATACCTTTGGGTCAAAATTATTGATTTTTCTTTTGTCAAAAATCATTAGGATATTATATTCATTAAGGCATTTTGCAAATTTCCTACCGTAAATATATAAAAACTTAATTTTTGATTAGTAATATGCATTGCTACAGTAAGAACTTCATTTTGACAACTTTTAAGGCAATTTTCTCAGTATTTAGATTTTTTTTTTTTGCACCCTCAGATTCTAGATTTTCAAATAGTTGTATCTCGCCCAAATATTGTCCTATCCTAACAAACCATACATCAATGGAAAGCTTTTGGATAATGTATAAATCTCAATAATAATAATAAAAAAAAACTACCCTTATGATTGGTTTTGTGACCCAGGGTCACATATATGTTTTGTAGTGACAGTATAAAGTTTAGTATTTAAAAGCACACTGATCTGTTGCAGTCACTAATCTATTATATAGATTAGTGGTTACAGTGATAAAATGTCACAATATTTCTCATGCAGAGATCATTTTCCTTTTGCACTCATCAGTTTTTATGTTGCAATAAGATGTAAATCTGCTGTAAATGGAACTGATCACTCTGGATACGCAGGAAAAAACAACTTCAACACGGATGGACTGATTAGACACATTGTGAAATTACAGTAGCTACCGTGTTTTTCTTTTTAATTAAACAAATAGAAATTATATAATATAAACGCCTTCAGGAGAACATTAAAAAGCATCAACAGAATGTTTCTCATCTAACTAGCAGGAAAGCATACACATATGAAAAGCGTGATCATAGAAAATAGATGAATGAATATGATAAAGTATAAATAAGATTTTAAAATAATGATAAAATAATGAATGAATAATATTTGGATGAATGTTTATGAATAAGACATTTAACAAACAAAACAAGAAAATTGAGGAAACCGTCCTTAAAACCTGTTGTCACACTCTGACCCTTAAGGTCCAACACATCAATTTCTGACGCAACCAGTAGTGTGAGTTTGGGACGATCTGTTTAGAAGTGATCAATATCTTTGATCAGGTCTAGTGACGCAAGTGACACATAAATTACATAATTCACCTTTAATACTTTTTTTTATTATGTCTCCCATTTCATAATCACACCTGTAGCTTTATTTATTTCATTATTTATTTATTCATTCATTTATTCATTTATTTTGTCTGTTCGTCGGTCTCCACCCTCGTCTTCTTTATTATCTGTTTCAGGTTTCAGCTCCACCTGCCCGGTGAGAGTGCGGGTGTGTCTCCACACCTCTTGAGTTCCCTGTCTAGTACACAAAATGGAGGGGGAGCGTCAAAGGCGAATGCAGTAATCCCGTGCTGTCTATATAGACAGCGCAGCGGGATTTGAGACGCGGCCTGTTAGGTGAGTCGTGGTGAGCTTCATCATGGCGGCGGAGTTTCGCTCTTTGGCTATGAAATACCGTCAAACAGTCATGAACGAGCTCATAATATTGCACTAAAACGGTTTCAGATCGATATTAAAGCAGTTCGCTTTCAGGCTCATTATTCTCTGAGGGACGTTGTATTGTATTTCGTGTCGTCGTGAGTCTTGATGGATGTACATTTAACGCGGTGACTCTCCACGTAATTTTTCTTATTTACATCATTTGGTTTCTCATCGAGTTGGTTTGACGGATCTGAGGTGGAAATGTGCTTCAGGTAAACATCGTTTTCCTCTTGTTCTCTTGTTTTTGTCCTTATTCTCGTGTTTATTCGGCTTGTTGTCGTCTGATCTCTTGACAGTCAGCTGATACACATTCATTATGCAGATTTAAAGGAAACGTGTCAAAATACTTGACACAAAACAGAATTACAATACATTTCATTAAAAATAATCACAATAGTATAGCATATTACACAAGACCAATGACTTTTAAGGTTGTTTACGAATCAAAGACATACATTCATACGTCTGTGCTTTCGTATTTAATCAATACAAATAAGAACATATTCACGGTGTGTTGATGTTTGTGTAAATATTATAAAGTACTGATATATTTAGGTTTACTGATGCTTTACATGCTTTGCCCTGTTGTTTGTGTTCTTTTGTTGTTGAGCTTTAATCTGACCTCAATATCACTGACAGGCTGCACTCATATTCTCACACACAAACCAACCTACTACACATACACGTATTTGCAAAATATTCATGATTTTATGAACACAAATCAGTCACATTTTGTAACAACTGAGACTGAGAGATGTATTACTGAGATAACAATTAAAAAATGCAGAGGTACAACTACTTGAAAATCTGGAATATGAGGGTGAAAAAAAGGTACTTCGCAATGCATATTACTAATAAAAAAATATGTTTTGATGTATTTACAGTAGGCAATCTACAAAATATCTTAATGGAACATGATCTTTACTTAATATCCTAATGAGTTTTGGCATAAAATAAAAATGTATAATTTTGATCCACACAATGTATATTTGGCTATTGCTACAAATATATCCGTGCTGCTTAAGACTGGTTTTGTGGTTCAGGGTCACATTTGTTATTTTTAAACTTTATTTCAGCTAGTTACCAAAGCTGCATTTTCTTTTAGTGTAACTTGATGTACTAAAACTTTATATATAAACTAAAAATTAATACATAGACATTCAAATTTATAATATAAATAAAACTGTTGTGTTTCTTGATGGAAGGACAGGAGCCTCCTGAATCTCTCCTTCACTTTAACCAGTGTTGCATGTGTTTTGTTTGTGGTGTGTCACCTGATCAGTCCCTCCCAAACACATTTATTAAAGTAACCAAATGCATCAGTGCCTTGTTTAAACATCACAGGTAATGCTGACAAGACTCTTTCGTTGCCTGTGCTCGCTTGTATCTTATCTTGTAATATTTTAACATAATTTACATTATCATTCTACTGCACGTTTTATCAAACACTGTCTGACAAACCGACTCAGGAGACGCGCGCATATTGAGTAAGTGGCGGTTATGATAGTTTGAACAGTGTAACAGTGACTTATTTACGCAACACTGAGGGAAACAGGATAGTGTTGTGCATTGTAGTGTCCTTTACATAATGCAGTGTAGGCTGTGTTGAAGTGCATTTGCTGGAGGACATGTGCTGGATTCCTGACATGTGTAGAATTACTGAGAGCTTCAGCGGCTGTTTTCCACTGGCTTCATTCACAAGAAAGAGTAGTTTAGCTGTTCCTTAGTCTTACAGAAATGGTATGGAAGCTTGTTTCCACAAGATATAAAATAAAAGGGTAATTGTGATATTATTGTAGAATTTAGTTGTTTTTCCTCAGAATTGTTAGAAACTAATCTCTAAATTGTGAGGGGAAAAAATAATTTTGAGATATAAGCTCAGAATTGTGAGAAAAGGCTCAAAATTTGGGAAAAAGCTTAGAATTGCAAGAAAAAAATTAGAATTGTGCCAAAAAAAAAAAAATGAATTGTGAGATACAAACTCAGAATTGCAAGGAAAAAAAATAGAATTGCAAAAATCAATATGTGACCCTGGACCACAAAACCAGTCATAAGTAGCACAGGTATATTTGTAGCAGTGTCCAAAAATACATTGTATGGGTCAAAATCTTTAGGATGTTAAAATCATGTGCCATGAAGATATTTGGTAATTTAAATCTATATTTAAACACTGATTTTTTGATTAGTAAAATGCATGGCTAAGAACTTAATTTGGACTTTCAATCCTGTTTATTTCTATTCTTTTCTACTATGTCCTGTTCTGTTCTGTTTTATTCATTACATTCATTTTTCATTTAATATTATTCTATTCTATTCTTTTATGCCAAAATTTACCTACCGTAAATATATCAAAACTTATTTTTTGATTAGCAATATGCATTGCTTAGAACTTAATTTGGACAACATTAAAGACGATTTTTCTCAATATTTAGATTTTTTTTGCACCCTTAGAATCCAGATTTTCAAAAAGTTGTATCTCGGCCAAATATTGTTCTATCCTAACAAACAAAATCTCAGTTTCAAAAAATGTGCTGTTATGACTGGGTTTGTGCTCCAGGGTCACATATTATTATTATTATACTGTAGTCTTTCCAAATCTTAAATATTTGGTTACATTCATGATACCAAATGGAACTCTTGTCGATTTCTTCTGCGCAGGTAGTTATTGTCTGCGGTGTTCCTCAGGGCTCCGTCAGCAGCCCGTCCGCATTCAGCATGTCCTCCACGGCCATCCCCAAACCTTTTCCTGCTCTCTCAGGCCTGGACAATCTCTCCATATCGTCTTTGCTGTCTGGAGACCTGGATGAGGATGGCGAGAGAGCAGACGAGGATTTGGCCGATCTGGAGGTGAACCCCTACGATGGGCTGCCGTATTCCTCTCGCTACTACAGTCTGCTGGAGGAGCGGAAGCAGCTGCCCGTGTGGAGTTTGAGGCTCAGTCTGCTGGAGCACATGGAGTCGCACAGCATGATCGTACTGAGCGCAGACGGAGGAACGGGGAAGAGCACGCAGGTCATTATGTACATCACAAACACTCAATGCTTCACTCTCCTGATCTGTTGATAATTCCTGGGTGTCACAGCAAGTCCAGTTTGTCAAAACTGTAATGAAAAGTTCAACATGCATTTGCAGTGATCTCTAAATATAATTCGAAGCTCAGTCATTCTTGAGAAGTGGGACAAAACAGGGTGCAAATTTGAAAAAATAAAACCATGTACTCAGACAAATGAAACCACATTTATGTATCTTATATGCACTAAGATACTGAACTATGCTTTGATACAACCTCCTAACCTTTCAGTTTTTTTAACAAAATGTGCTTTTTAACTTGGACTGTGTAATATAATTTTATCTTTATCTTTAACAGCATTCTAGATGTATTTAACATTTCAAAACACATTCTCAAGTTAGCAGACAGATTACACTAACACATGTGACCAACAATTCAACAACAAATATTAAATATCATTATGAAATATTGTCAAAATATTCATCTGACGGAGGTGACAAATCTGACGGAGTTGACACATCTGATGGTGGTGACCAAAACCTGAATTTGTAGTCATTTTAAGTAACAAATGCATTGAATCAATCAATTACTGTATTAAAACAAACACAACAAACAGCGGGTATGTTATTGTTTTTGAAGCTTCTATTCAAGAGTCACATTTAAGTATTTTGATATATCATTGAAACACAAAATCTTATGGTGGTGACATCTGACGGTGTTGACAAATTTGCATTTCTTTCACAAAACAAATGGAGTTCATGTAGTAGCCATTTTGTTTTTTTCTGTTGATGCTAGAGGCTAATGGAACCTGCTTCTGGAAAATGAAATGATATAAATATTTCAAATAATTTCCTCAGAAATTGGAAGATGGTGTTGACATATTACGGTTGTGACACAGGAAATATTAACATTAGAATTTAAAATATTCTAAAACTATAAAACTTAGCACAGTCTGTCTGACACTGATGTACTCTGCAGAGGAGCACTATGGCAGTGGGGTCCTTTAGAGTGACAGCTGCCCATCATATTTCCTGATTTTATTACATTTTAATTAATATCTGACGGTGTTGACAAAAAGTGAGGACACAATTTCGAAACCTTATTAAACACACGTGTCATTGAAAAACAACCTTGCTTTGATATGATATATTATTAAGTGTTGTTTTTGATAAAACAAGCTCTTTTTCATCATTAAACAACATTTTTATCCATTTTATAGCATGTGAATGAATGAACCCTTCTCTGTGGACACACTGTTTTAGATGTAGCGAGAAGACAAGAAGTGTCATGGATTTCACATAATAATGTTAAAATTAAACTGAAGGGTATAATTGTGTTAAATACATTCTATTATTAATCCCCATAACATTTATAATTTGAAAATATTTTTATTTTTAAAACTAATAGCAGTTATAATTGGTGGACATGTTTTGTCCCACTTCTCAAGAATGACTGACCTACATTAGTAGTCACTCTAATATTTTAATAATATAGCACTATAATCTAATTACTAATTACTTCAATTAAATCTAATTCCTGCCCACTATTAATGAACAGACAATTAGTCTGTGAAAAGACCAGCTCTATAGATGGCATCTGTGTCATGCTGTCGAACACCACTGACAAATAACAGACTGTAAAAGCAAAGAAAATAATGTAATTCAGTGATAAACACTTGAGGCTCGTAGTCACGGCTAAAGGTTGCTGTTAGGCACAACACAGCAGTGCAGTGACAATTTTATTGCTGTCATAACACAGTTACTACATAATAAAATATGAAGGATCATATGACACTGAAGACACAAGCATTGGCTGCTGAAAATTCACAACATTACTATTTTTAATGTATTTTTGCATAGAAGAGACTTCTTTAAGAAAGATTAAACAATCTTACTTGAACATTAACATCAGTAACACATCATCAGAAGTTCTATATTAGTAGTGCCACTATTAATTTTAGGCACTTTATACTTAATGGATAACCTAATACATTTTAGAATTAGCAAGGTATTGTACACAGATGCAGGCTAAAGATTCTGCTTATAACCCCTCCAGTACGGGTGACCTGCAGGCGTCCATTGTGATTGTTTACTGTCAGCATGACTCATATGGTCATCTGTGGTGATGGATGACATGGCACAGGTGCTGCCAGAAGAGCTTAACATTAAACCCAGAACATTCATTTAGGATCAGGGGTGGAAACCAGAAAGCTGCAGGTTCAATTCCTGTAAAGGAGCAATTGAGTTATATTCTGTATTGTTCTATGCTGTTCCATACCATTCCATTCTGTCTCATCCCTTCCCATTTCCTTCATTTATTCTGTTCTGCTCTTTCTTTCTTTCTTTCTTTCTTTCTTTCTTTTTGCTCTGTACTATTCTATTCTGTTCTATTGTATTCTATTGTATTCTTGTTTAGTGTACTGCATCAATTCCAGATTCCAGTTGGGAAATTCCATAAAATCAAGAATATGTTATTTGTTAATTCTCTTTATAAACTCTATTTATATGACTAAATAACAAGGAAGAAGTTTACAATGTTTTCACTGGCCATCGTAATTTATTTTGTAAATAAAAATAGATTTTGATTTTGAGTGTGTTGTGGTACACTCCAAAAAAGTTGGGACAGAGGCATGTTTCTCATTGTGTCAAATCCCCTTTTCTTTTAGAGTGTGTACACACTTGTGGTTCAGTTCGCTTGGTTCATTTGGTCGGGACCAAACAGGAAAATGATACATATGGTCCTTGTCCTCTTAGAGTTCACAATGCCATTTTTTAATGAACCTAAAAATACAGAACCTAAAGGCATAGTGATACGTTCACAACCATGCTTGGTCTGGTTGAATGATGTACATTTCATGACGGAAATCACTGAACACTCTAAACAGAAGGAAAAGGTGCGTTCGACTTAAAGTGAAAATGCTTTGTAACGCTGTATAGTGAAGACGCTGTATAAATAAATAAACTTGGCTAATGGGTACTTTGATGTCATACACCCTCAGGAATACACCTAATGGCGTCTGCTGGACTAAGCTCATTCATTGTTGTGTGTATATGATTTTATTTTCACCACAAAGAGCTCATAAAAGCCCCTTTACCTCCACGTTTGCCCTCTGCTTATTTTGTTTTAGATACACTGCTTGTTCCTTTCATGAAATCATGCTGCATATTGTCACATCTTGTCATTGCTTGCTATTTTTGGGGGTTTTTTGGTCATTTTAGTGCTCTCAGTCCACTTGTTTAGTGCATCAGGGTTCGGATGGCAGCATTCAAACGAACCGCATTAACAGAGCAATTGCACTAGAGTTTTAATCGAACTAAACATGACAAGTGTGAACACATCCTTAATTACTAGGGGTGTAATGGTTCACAAAATTCGCGGTTCGATACGATACAGTGGTGTCACGGTTCGGTACGTTTTCGATACAGCAAAAAAAAAAAAAAAAGCCAGAGAAATTTCCTTGATTTTTACACATTTTTTATTTATTAAAACTAACATAAAGAAGGCTATGCATCTCAGATCAGCGGCAGTGGTCGGATTTCATTTATCACATGAGGAGAATGAGTCGAGCTGACCAGTGAGGTGAGAAAAACAAGTAGGCTAGTTGGCGAAGTACAAAAGCGCCTGCTTTAAAAATATTTTAGACTTTTGCTATTTATCTAAGATGATTTTGGAAGCTTCCACCATTTGCTGATCTCCAGTGTTTTATATTTAAACTTTGTGTAAGACTAGTTATTTGTTATTTTATATTAGGCCTATAGCATATATTCGTATTCGTTTTGATAATAGATTAATCATTCTGTTTAATATAAGTGAGTTTTCCGTACAGTTTGACGTCAAATTGGCGCTAATTCAAAAGTAAAACTAAAAGTAAAATGCGCACTGGCATTTACAAGCTGTTTAAAAGCGAGGAAAAGAAGGGATATTCTAACAAATTTACCTCACCGTCACAACCCTCCTGGACTATTGTTTTTCTTTGGGAGTGGGAGGGGTAGACATCAATTTGTCTGTTACGTCGTTTGGGCTGCCTTGTTTCGTAGTGGCACTGAGAACATTATAATGATTATATTTCACATACTCTAAGTTCTTTTATTTTCCAAATGTAATGGGATTAGTCCAACGAATTGAATCGTTCGGTTTGTAATGCGTACCAAACCGAAAGCCTCGTACTAAACGGTTCAATACGAATACGTGTATCGTTACACCCCTATTAATTCCACGTTTTAATAATTGATTTAGGGATGCTTATTTTTAAAGTTTTGCAAGCAAAGTATTTGTCCAGTCTTGCTTGATACAAGACTTCAGCTGCTCAACAGTCCATAGTTGTTGTTGTCTGATTCTCCTTTTCATGATGGGCCATACATTGTCAATAGGAGACAGATCTGCAGGTCAGTTAGTCACATCCACGTGTCTACAGAATGCTTTAGAAGCACATGCAGAATGAAACCTGGAATTACCTTGATCTAGTAGTCATGGACTTCTCATGAAATGTATCATCTTGATGGCAGTATATACCTCTGTACAATCCTAATATATGCGTCAATGGTACCTTCACACATATGCAAGTCACCCATGCTATTTTCACTGATGCACAAATATACTATGACAAGCATTTGCTTTTGCCCCGTCACTAGCTATGTTTCCATCACCCTGTTTTTATGTGCATTTTAAAGTATCGCATCAAAAACGAGTGACGGGAATGCCAAAATTCTAAAGAAATACCCTTAATTTGCAAGAAAAAAAAAAAAACCCTGCTTGGTTGAGGTGGATTTTTAATTGGGCGAAAAAGGGTTAATGGGAATAATGGGAGATGGAAATGCATTTTGCAAATAAATTCCTCCACGCACACCAAAAAAGTCATGACAATGCACTATGAAATGGAATAACTTGACTAGTGGACTGATCTCATTGGAGAGCATCTGAAATGCTCTTATGGTCATTCTGAAATGCAGTATTTCTGTGTGACTGCCACCCAGAACTCTAACAAGACTGTGTTCCCAAACAGATGGCATCCACCTTCGAAAGGAATGACCACATTTATTGTATGTAATTTATTATATTTATTATTTTTAATAATTTATTATATCTGAGAATTATTATATTCAGTGGCTTTTCTTAATGATGTTTAATGCCAGTTTCTCTTTCAGATTTCTATGAATTCCCTGAATCTTTTCACAAAATTATATATGGTAGTTGGTGAAACCCAACTCTGTCCCAACTTTTGTGCAGTGTGTTGCAGCCATCAAAATGGACAAAAAATGTGTATATTTGCAAAATACATTTAAGTTGGTCGGTGAAAGCATCAGAAATCTCTTTGTTGACAATTAAATGAAGGTTACCTAACAGTTAACAAACCACAGATTATTGCAAAACGACCCAACTTTTCTGGAATTGGGCTTGTATTCTGCTATTCTATTCTGTTCTATTCTATTCTATTCTAATTTGTCCTATTCTAATTAGTTTTATTCTGATTAGTTTTATTCTGTTCTGGTGTATTCTAATTTGTCATTATATTCAATTACAATCTAATTTGATTTGTCCTATTCTATTCTAATTAGCTTTATTCTATTCTATTTTATGCAATTCTAATTGTATTCTATTCTAATTTGTCATATTCTATTCTAATTATTTTCTGATTTGTCCTATTCTATTCTAATTAGTTTTATTCTATTCTAATTTGTCATATTATATTCTATTACAATCTAATTTGATTTGTCCTATTCTAATTAGTTTTATTCTATTCTATTCCGTTAAAATTGGTTCCGTTCTATTCTATTCTATTCTATTCTGATTAGTTTTATTCTATTCTGTCCTATTCAAATTGGTCCTATTCTGTTTCATTCTGTTCTATTCTAATTTGTCCTATTATATTCTATTCTAAATGTATTTATTCTATTCTAATTTGTCATATTATATTCTATTACAAATTTAGGGCTGCCCCCTAATAGTCGACTAAACGTTAGTTGACAAAAAAGGCTTGGTCGACCAAAATTGTATTAGTTGCTTAGTCGCAGAAAAATAAATAAATTGATAAATAAATATACAAGCATCTACAAAAATTATTAATCATGAAAGTGTCGAGGGAAACAGTAAGGAGATATTTAATGATCCATTAATAAACTGGTGTATTCTGAGATAGTGTCGCAAAAACCCTGGCTCGCAATCTCCTTTTTGAACGCACCTTTACAAAGAAATCTTTACCGATTACAAAACTTATTTTTAACAAACAAAAAATGCTCCGGATGTTTTTCTAAATTAACTTAATAAAAAACGAAACAAAATATAATCGCCATTACATACAAAATGTAACTATTATTTTTAGCTGAAACAGCTATTCTGGGAGAAGGGGGGAAAAGACGGACTCAATTCATACTTGGGCCGAGAAATATGATAAGCTGATTCTGATCAGGCTACCTTATGAGCTGACTGACTTAATCTAATGTTAACATAGAGAAATGTGCGCTGTTCCCGTGTCTGTGTGGAAGCTGAAAAGACGCGCGCTTACTGCAGAAAAAATGGAAGCGCCGGTGCGGTCATTTGCTCTTAAATAGCCTACTCCCTCATTCTTGGGCAAACGGGTAAGAGTAAAATATCTTTTGAATCTGTAAAAACATTTGTGTACACTCAAAATAACAACAAAACATTGCACCCTAGTAAAGTAATGAAAGCAAACAGGATGCGCTTTCTGTCGTCTTTCTGTGAACTTGAGCGCGAAACGCAATGTATATATTTGCATTACATACATTTAAAAAAAGTTTTCCCCTGACATATTTATAATCATTACTTCTGCTGCGCGCTGTGGGCAGGCTTTATGCGTGTGCTTCAGCCCTTATTAGGGTTTGTAGGCAACTAAAGGCTCATTATAAAGATTTAAATTGTTTATTTAATGATCTGATCTTCTAATGTACAACATTAGGAAGATCAGATCCTTCCTATCAGAGCAGGCTACACAACTTCTGGTCCAAGCTCTTGTCCTCTCCAGACTGGACTATTGTAATGCACTCTTGGCGGGCCTTCCTGCATGCACTTACAAGCCTTTGCAGATGATTCAGAATGCAGCAGCAAGAGTGGTCTTTAATGAGCCGAAGAAAGCCCATGTCACACCTCTCTTCATCAGACTGCACTGGCTGCCAGTAGCTGCTCGCATCAAATTCAAGGTACTGGTGCTTGCCTACAAGACAACCACTGGCACTGCACCAGAATACCTAAACTGTCTAATCCAACCTTATGTCCCCTCCAGAAGCTTGCGTTCTGCAAATGAACGACGCCTTGTGGTGCCATCCCAAAGAGGCTCAAAATCACTTTCACATACCTTTTTGTGGACTGTTCCCAGCTGGTGGAATGACCTACCCATCTCAATTCGATCAGCTGAGTCATTGGCCATCTTCAAAAAACGTCTGAAAACCCATCTTTTTCGGCAGAACTTGACCAATTGACACTAGCTCTTTCCTACTCTTTTCAGTTTTCTATATTTATTAAAAAAAAAAAAACCCTTGCAAGACTTATCGTGTTTATCTAACTGAAATTTGCCACAGCACTTATACACTGTCGCTCTCTTGTTGCTCTGATTGCTTCTATTGTAAGTCGCTTTGGATAAAAGCGTCTGCTAAATGACTAAATGTAAATGTAAATGTTTATTAATAAACATGCGATTAGTCGACTAATGCTTAAAATGAATGACTACTAGTTGACCAGAAAAATCCATAGTCGAGGGCAGCCCTAATTACAATCTAATTTGATTTGTCCTATTCTAATTATTTTTATTCTATTCTATTAAAATTGGTTCCGTTCTGTTCTATTCTATTCTATTCTGATTAGTTTTATTCTATTCTGTCCTATTCAAATTGGTCCTATTCTATTTTATTTTTTTCTATTCTAATTTGTCCTATTATATTCTATTGTAAATGTATTCATTCTATTCTATTCAAATTTGTTCTAGTCTATTTTATTCTATTCTATTCTGATTGTATTGTATTGCATTCTATTCAGTCTTTAATATATTCTATTCTAACTTGTCCTATTTTATTCTTACCTGCTCTCTGACGTGTCTCTCTCTGCACTGTGTGTATAGGTTCCTCAGTGGTGTGTGGAGTTTGCTCTGTCTCATGAGTTCTCTCATGGTCTGGTGTGCTGCTGTCAGCCGTATGCGGCGGCTGCCTGCAGTCTGGCGCTCAGAGTGGCTGATGAGATGGATTTGAGTCTGGGGTTGGAGGTGGGCTACAGGGTTCCACACGAGGACGGCTGCACACCGGACACCATTCTTCGGTACGAGGCCACATTCACTGTTCTCAGCCACTGCTCATGCACAGTTTCATTGCTGTAGTAACGTTTGCTCTCTGCAGGTTTGTCACAGACTCTCTCCTGCTGGAGGAAATGATGTCAGACCCTCTGCTGCGGCAGTACGGGGTTCTGGTCATAGATGAGACTCAGGAGCGCACAGTGGCGACGGACGTGCTGCTGGGGCTGCTGTGTGACGTGTGCCGCCAGCGTGCTGAGCTCAAGGTGGTGGTGCTCACCGCGCCTGCCGTCGCTCACACCTTCGCCGGCTTCCTGGGAGAGAGCGTTCCTCACCTCAGTGTTCCCTCACAAACCAACACCACTGAAATACTGTACCGAGAGCCACCGGCAGGACGCGACCTGGCAGCAGCTTCCTGCCACATGATCCTGGACCTACACCGCAGGGGAGAGGAAGGAGACATACTGGTGTTCCTCCCTAGTGTGCAGGTATTAGTCTAATTAGTCATGCCGTCGCTGAAGCTCATTGAGTCAGTAAGAGGATCTGATCATTTATCTGCTGAGAGTCCCGCTTCTTATTGGGATTATTCCCACACTTCACCAATGAACTTACTCGCCCTCAGGTTATGCAAAATAATATGAGATTTTGCATCGAACACAAAAGAAAATGTTTAGCAAAATACCAGGAAAGAGAAGGTAGATTTACAGTCATAGATTTTTAGTACACTAATGGCCAAGAATATCGTCACCCTTGCAATTGTGTCAGAAAATGCACCACTTCTCTCAGAAAATGTTTCCAATTGCAAATGTATTCATGTGCTTATTGTTTTTGTTTGCATTGGAACACCACAAAAAAAACACAGAAGAAAAGTCAAACTTGATAAAATTTCACACAGAACTGAAAAATGGACTGGACAAAATTATTGGCACCTCAAAATTGTAAGAAATAATTGCGTTTCAAGCATGTGATGCTCCTGTAATTTGTATTTAGACACATGTGGCAAGTAACAGGTGTGGGCAATATAGTAATCACACTTGCAACCAGTTATAATGGAGGAAAGTTGACTCAACCTTTGTGTTGTGTGTCACACTGAGCATAGAGAAAAGTAAAGAGTTGTCTGTGGATTTGAGAAAAAAAAATTGTGGAAAAACATGGACAATCTCAAAGCTACAAGTCCATCTCCAGAGATCTTAATGTTCCTGTGTCCACTGTATGCAATATCATCAAGAGGTTTACAGCCCATGGCACTGTAGCTAACCTCCCTGGACGTGGGCAAAAATTAATTAAAAATTACCATGAAGGATTGTTCAAATGGTGGATAAAGAACCCAGATTAACTTCCAAACAAATTCAAGCTGATCTGCAGACACAGGGTACAACAGTGTCAGCTCACACTATCCATCGCCATCTGAATGAAAAGGCTTGCTATGGTAGGACACCACTGCTGACACAAAGGCGTCAAAAGCAAGACTGGAGTTTGTCAAAACTTACATGACAACTGCAATCCTTCCAGGGCTTGACATGTGCTTGTCCTTCGGACAAGTAAATTATTCATTCACTTGTCCAAGTAAAAAATTACTTTTACTTTTTTTTTCTTTGGTGTAAATGTAATCCATTTTGAAGCAATAGTCTCATCACTACTCTGAGGTTTTACTTTAATCAGCATATACAAAGGCAATATTTTCCTAACCTTACTAAATTTACATGTCTATCATTTATGTAAAATTCTTGAATTTTGTTAATACATTCAGTTAGAATAATTAGACTCTGTATAGTTGTTACCATTCAAATTAAATCAGTAGCAACAAACTCCGTCTTTCCACTGCAGAAAAAAACCGAACCTGCATCGAAAGTGCCATTTAAATGTATTTACTCTGACTGTTTAATGAACATAAGAGTCCCAAAAATGCATTTATACAGTAAAATTGCAAATGCATAAATAATGTTAGAAGATTAATGTTTTACTTTTTAAACATATAAATCTAAATGTTGGAAAAATGCAAAAAAATGTAAAATATGAAATTGAACCACCAGAAGGTGGCGGTAAGTCATTGTCTTAATGAGACACAGATTCAACCATAGACGGATTCAACCAGTTCGTTCAAACGGCTGAATTTATGAATGACTTACTGAATCATTTGGTACTGAAACACCGCTGTGTTGCTCGGAGATTCGCGACTGTTCTGCTGTGGTTTTACTTAGAACTATTTTCATTAGCAAAACGACCAATGAGGTATCTAAAATGTAAGTCAGTTAATATGAACTACTAGTTTATTGAACTGCTGTTCTATAAAATGTCACATTTGCAGTCGTAATGGTGCTTGTTCGTTTGATGTTGCTTACCAATATCATATGTTATATACATTATAACTAGTAGTTTAGATTTTACGTGAGTCAGATAGCCTGCACGAGCCTCAACTGACGCAACCTTGATACTGTCCGTTTTCACTCACCGTGTATACTGTAATACAATCAAGAATCATTCTCACCAAAGTTTCAGTGCTGTGCTAGTTATTTTTTGTTATTGATGTTTTTATCTGGTTACTTGTCCGGTCGGGCAAGTAAAATTTTCTTTCACTTGCCCTTTCACAAAATCCACTTGTCCCAGACAAGCGGACAAGCGTTAATGTCAAGCCCTGCCTTCTGGGAGAATGTACTGTTGACAGATGAGACAAAAGTAGAGCTTTTTGGAAATTAAAAAAGAAATTGGGTCTTCAAAGAAAAGAACACAGTCCCTACAGTCAAACATGGTGGAGGGTCAAAGATGTTTTGACTGTGTGAACGGTATCATGAAATCTGATGATTACCAAAGAATTTTGGGACTCAACGTGGTGGCCAGTGTCAGAAAGCTGCGTCTCCACCAGAGGTCATGGGTCTTTCAGCAAGACAATGAACCGAAACACACTTCAAAAAGCACTCAGAAATGGATACACACAAAGCGTTCTGAAATGGAGAGCAATGAGTCCAGATCTGAATCCCATAGAACACCTGTGGAGAGATCACAAAACAGCAGTTGGGAAAAGACATCCTTCAAATCTAAATGACCTGGAGCAGTTTGCAAAAGAAGAGTGGTCCAGAAATCTAGTAGAGTGGTGTAAGAAACTCATTTATGCTTACAGGAAGTGATTGATTTTTTTTTTTTTTTTTTCAAAGAGGGTGCTACCAAATATTAAGTTAAGGGTACCAATAATTTTGTCCAGTGCATTTTTTTTTGAGTTCTGTGTGGAATTGTTGACTTTCTTTTCTGTTTTTTTTTTTGTGTTGTTCAAATGCAAAAAATAAATAAATAAATAAACATGTAAGTACCAAAACATTTGCAACTGCAACAGTTTTCTGAGAGAAGGGTTGCATTTTCTGACAGAATTGCAAAGGTGCCGATATTTTTGGCCATGACTGTATATATTTCTTCTTTGAAGCACATATAGCTCTTTAAGCTTCTCCTCACTTGTTTGAGACTCGTCCTGCTCATTTCTCTCTCCCACGTGAATAGTGCAAAGCCAAATGCGTCTATGCCAGAATCACTTGAGACTGATGAATCAAACCTATACACATACAGAGGAAAGTCTTCATTTGTGCAAAGTAGCTGACTAGTGTGTTGTTTCCCTGCACTGATCTCTTCAGTATAATCGCACAGACAAACAAATACACACAGCCTCCTCTTTTGTCAATAGCGTCACACCCTCATGCAGTCCCTTGAGCAAACTGACCTCATTCTGCTGGAGAAATGCAGCTGAAGTTTCACACCATCAGAAAGAGAGTGTGATTCCACAGAGATCATGTATGTCTCTGAGTAAAATACACCTGTTCACTGTAAACAACTCGTTGAATCTGGAATTACTGTTAAAAACTGGATTTTACATCCTAATCCGAGATGTGCTTTTGCCTGCTGCATTATTCACAAAATCAAACAATTATAGAGGACAAATATTTGCTTTCAGATCCTCATATCTGAGAAATAAACTGTGCATATTTACTTAAACATTATTTATCTAAATAGACTGCCGTCTAAAAGTTTGGATCTGTAAGACTTGCAGTGTTTTTTAAAGAAGTCTCTTATGCTCATCAAGGCTGCATTTATTTGATCAAATAAAAAAAAAAACAGTAATATTGCAAAATGTTATTACAATATAAAATGTTTTTATCATAATATACTTTTATTTATTCCTGTGATGCAAAGCAGAATTTTCATCAGCTGTTACTCCAGTCTTAAGTGTCACATGTTCCTTCAATATGCTGATTTATTATTAGAATTATCAGTGTTGGAAACAGTTGTGCTGCTTTTTTTTTTTTTTCCTCAGGATTCTTTGAATAAAGAAGTTAAATAGTAAAAAAAACAGCATTTATTCAAAATATAAATCCATTCTTTTATTAATTTAACACACACTTGGTGAATAAAAGTATTAATTTATTTAAAAAAAAACTGTGAATAAAAATTCACTGAACCCGAACTTTTAAACAGTAATGTATATTGTTAAAAAACCTTGAAATAAATGCTGTCCTTTTTAACCTTTTATTGATCAAAGAATCATGAAAAAAAGTATCACAGGTTCCAAAAAAATATTAAGCAGTTTCCAGCACTGATAATAAATCAGCATATTAGAATGATTTTTGAAGGATCATGTGACACTGAAGACTGAAGTAATGATTCTGAAAATTCTACTTTACAGATAAAGATTACATTTTTATGTATATTAATATAGAAAAACATTGTTTTACATCGTAGTAATAATTCTAATTCACAAAATAATAATAATAATAATAATTATTAATAATTCACAATATTACCTTTTTTTCTGTATTTTTGATCAAATGAACAGCCTTGATGAGCATAAAAACTTCTTTAAAAAAACATAAAAAATCTTAATGATCCCAAACTTTTGAACGGCAATGTTTATATTTAAATATACATAAAATCTTGTAATGAATCAGCTCTCTTGTTGCTGTGAGTTTATATTTACTAATATAGTTTGTGTTAATATTTTGAATTAGCTTTTATTTTTGTATTTCCTGTTTTTATTTTAATTAAGTTTGTCATTTTATTATTTTTATTTTATTTATTTTTTTATTTACAGTTGAGCAACATTTCTAATTTTTAAATTATCAAAAGTTTTTCTAATATTTATATATTATTCTTTTTCAGCTTTGTTTCAGTTAACAAAAAAATGTCTATCCTAACAAACCATACATCAATAGCTGTGTTTCCATCCACCTATTTTTATGCACATTTTGGAATATTGCATTGAACTTTTTTCATGTGACTTCACGATGAGACGGGATAACTTCACTAACCAGCGGAACAATCTTGTTGCACAGCATCGGAAATGTTGTTTTGGTCATTCTCAAATGCCTAAGCAAAGTCTGTCTTCAAAGTATTTCATTATAATTATCTTACACGGCTGCATTTCCAAACCGTAGGCTTCCACCTCCGAAAGCAGTGACTGCATTTGTGTTTTATCTGCTCACTCTGAGGCACAAGTCATTTATTATATATTACAATTATTATATTTAGTTGCTTCTCCTACTTATTGATATTTAGTGGCAGTTTATCAGGAAATATTACGTTTTTTTTTGTTTTTTTTCCCCTCTTTGGCTCGTTGGATGGAAGCTTTATTCGCAAATGTTTTATGCAATATTCCAGTTTTGCGCATAAGTTAAATTTGCATCTTTGCATGAAAACATAGCTACTGAAAGGCTTATTTATTTAGCTTTTATATGATGTATAAATCTCAGTTTACCCTTATGACTGGGCCAGGGTCACAAAGTGAACATGTGAACATTTTATGTTCTGTCAGGAGATTCAGGAGTGCCATGCAGCTCTGGAGAAGGAGTGTGTATCTCTCAGCGCTCATCTGCTGTCTCTGCGTGTGATTGAACTGCACGCTGGCATCGGAGGATCATTGCAGCAGCTTTATGACACTGAGAGCACAGAGGACAAGCAGCAGGATGAGCCACCAGACGCTCAGGAGTCTCCGGCCCGGAGACGCAAGGTAGTTCTTACCGACATCTTAGGAGAGGCCTCATTCTCCCTCAACAACATCCGATACGTCATCGACAGCGGCATCCATCTGAAGACCGTGAGTCAGAGCTCAGCGTTTGTTTGTTCTGTTGTATGAGGGACAGTGTTCAACCTGATGTTCCTCCACAGATCTACAACCCACAAATTCGAGCGGATTCACAGCTTCAGCAGCCCATCAGCAAACAGCAGGCCGACACACGCGCCCGCAGGGTCAGCAGCACACTGCCCGGTGCGTAAATCACCACCGTATTACAGAATAATGGAAAAAGAGGAAACCCTGTTTTAGATTCTTATTACTGACTTTATTCTGCTGAAATTCTGAACACAGCTATTCTCAGTGAAACTGAAGCTTTCAAGAATCAAAGGCAGCCTAAAGGGTTAGTTCATTCAAAAATGAAAATTAGCCCATTATTTACTCACCCCCCATCAAGGTATCCTAGGTGTATATGACTCCCTACTTTCAGACGAATACAGTTGGGAGTTATATTAAAAATTGTTCTGGCTTCTTCAAGCTTTATAATGCAATGGGCAGGTGTTTCTCTTCATCAGTCCAAAACAAGTCCAATAAAGCACATCCATCCATAATAAAAAGTGCCTCACACAACTCCAGGGGGGTGAATAAAGGCCTCCTGTAGTGAATCGATGCGTTGTTGTAAGAAAAATATCCATATTAAAAACGTAGTATTCAACTTTTTCTAGCTTGCGCTAACAGTGGTACACGGAAACAGGTGAACTAACCCTTTAAAAGCATCAAATGAGTGGTCTTTACATGCTGTCATGTGAGGCTAGTGAAAATATTAAAAAGTGGAAAAGTTCAACAGGGAGAAAGTGATGGATTTGTAAACCAGGCTGAGAAAATATGTTTTATGTTTATGCATTCGGCAGATGCGATTATCTAAAACTACTTGTATAGCATTTAGTGTTTACATGTGATCAGTTCAGGGTTATAGTTATATACTAAAACCATTAAAAAATAATTATTTGAAATAAAACAATTGTTAATTTTGGTCAAAAATGAGATAACGATACTGAGTGAATGCTCTCCACACATAGTATATGTTCATCAAGAGCTTTCACTTCAAATGTGCTAAATCCCAGCTTAAACCCTTTCTAAAGTACCAAAGCTTACAAAGAAACTAATGCATAGTAGCCAGAGAGAAACGCTCATTTTAAAGAAAAATCTCAGATGAACTTAGAGGCTTTTGCATCTGAACTCTTAACTCTCTCATATTAAAAACACTTCAATTAAACTTACATTTTTTGATAGTTTCCAAGGTGTAATTTTTAATTTAACTTGACAAAAATATTTAAAGTCTCCATGAACACATATGTTAGCCATAAGGTTATCTGTAAGCTAGTGTAGTCCAAAACATTGACAAAATTTGCATTTACAAGATTTAACTTTTTACTTCACTTTCTTCCATCAATATGATGACAATGCCACTGCAACTTCTCATTAGATTTTCTGTCCAATCAAATGCTCTCTAGAATCTGAAACGCCTCGTCTCCTACACTATAAATAGTCGCTGAAGCTGCGGCTGAAATCGGCCACTTGTTTGAAACATTTACTATTTTCTATATGGTGAATACCACATAGTGCACTATATAGGGGATATGAGACTATAAATACATTCAGGGAAAAAATAATTTGATCCCCTGCTGATTTTGTCCACTGACAAAGAAATAATCAGTCAAAATAATCAAAATATGTCATTTCCATACCAAAACAACATATTTTACAGTCACCGTTATGCAGATTGATCATAAACACAGCTAAAAGCTTCTTACCACAGTGGCCATCCTTCACAAAACTAACACTACCACAATTTTATCACAGGTAGAATGCAAAATGTTTCAATACAAGCATTTCAAACAAAGTTCTCTTAGGATCTCCTCCCTTCTGATTTTCTACAAAAACATCAGAAAAGCAAAAGCCTAATCCTGGACATTTTGGGCGATTTAGGAAATCCCGGCCGGACGTTTTTTTTTTTCTTTTTTTTTTAAGTCCAAAAAGAGGACATGTCCAGGGAAAAGAGGATGTATGGTCACCCTAAATTATGACAACATGCAAAATGCTACATGTTTCAAGTCACTTCAGTGGACCTAACAAAATAATCTGTAACAATCTCAATAATACTAAAGTAAAAGACCAATCTGTTCATGCATTCACTGGGAATCAAAGCCTGTATGCGGCCATGTTGTGACATGTTATGTATGTATTTATTTATTTTTTTTACTGTCCACCATAGGTGTGTGTTTTCGGCTGTACTCTCAGTTGATGTATGAGGACGAGATGCCCGCAACTCGCTGTCCGGCGGTGACAGAAGCAAACCTTAGTCATCTGGTGCTGCTCCTCAAGAGGCTAGATATCGCAGACATGGGCCAGTGCAAGTTTCTGGACCGGCCAGGTCAGTTCAGCCTATCAGGCATGTAAAACCAGCCACTTCAGCCAAACACACTTTAAGACTAAAGCTTATCACTTTTAATGTCTGATGAAATGACCTTTTTTACAATTTCTGTTTAGGTTTAGTTTATTTTTATTTCGGTTTTAGTTTTAGAAATTTTAGTACTTCAACTTTAACATATTTTATTTAATTAGAAGCCAAGGCAACATTTATAAATTTCATTATTAAAGTATTTAAAGTTTTCATATAATATTTAGATATTATTTTATTTCAGCTTTATTTCAGTTAAAGAAAATAATAAAGAAAACACTTTTGAAGAAGAAATGCACATATTTATGTAGTGTGAAGTCTGATCTTTTGAGAAAATATAAAGGGTCACTAACTTAGTAAATTATTTTATTGCTTTTTATTTTTACTGAACTGTCCTATGGTGTGACACAGCAAAAATTAAGAAAAAAAGGTGTTATTTATTTAATATGAAATTATAATAACATAATATTTTTCCCCATAACGTGTTGGACAATTTTAAGTAAAACTTTGCTGTCATCTGTTTAAACTGCTGAAAATGATACAATTTTAAGATTAGTGATATTTATATCTCCCCTATTGCAATACTCAACCGTTTTTTTAATTTTAATTTTAGATATTTTAAGATAAAAAAAAAAATCTGTGGTTCTTTTATGTGTGTCACACCATAGGACATTGTCACACTAGGGGACAGAAATGGTAGTTCTTAAAGAATTTCTATATAATTTTAAACATGTGAAAGAAGAAAGAAAGTTTTTGGTACAAACAATATCAATATTTTTTTTTTTTAAACAAAACAAAATAATTTTCATCAACAAAATTCAAAAAGTCAATCAATATGTTACTAAAACTCTTCTAATCCCCCGCTACATGTGTGCCACAGCTAAATATGATTGATATTCAAACCATATTCATTATGATGTAAATATTTTTTTAAGTATATAGTTACTATTATAAAAGCATCATTTTGATTTTATTTACTTTCTGGTTTTCTACAAAAACATCAGAAAATAGTTTGATTAATGTAATTATTCCATTTAAGAACACTGAAAATGATCAAAAAATTATAAAAAGGAGTTAAACAAATCTTATTTAACATGGTTAACATGACATAGTTTTAATTTTAGTTGGTCCTGTTTCTGTCTGTGAGAGTTTATTCCAAGACTGTCACATAATTTGAAAAGTGGTGTTATATACTATTATAGTATTTATTAACATTTTGATCTAGGTTTTAATTTTTATATTTTTAGTTTTCATTATCATCTTAAATTTAAGTTTATGTTTTAGGCATTTTGTCATATTCTGTTTTTGGTCAGTTTTTGTTTATTTTAGTTTCATTAATTTTAGTACTTTAAACTTATTTTCTTTTACAGTAGTTAATCAGCAAACCAACATTTCAAATTTTCTTATGGTGTGTTTGGCTTTAGATAAACTGGCAGATCTAGAGTTCTTACAGTGTAAGCTTTTATTACATCAGACATGCCCAGAAAAACCCTGTTGCACCATGATTTCTGTGAACTGCCCTAAACCAGCAGGTTGGATTAGAGCATCTGATTTTGAGAAGCTCTTGTGTGTGTGTGTGTGTGTGTGTGTGTGTGTGTGTGTGTGTAGCTCCAGAAGCGCTAATGCAGGCTCTGGAGGATCTGGATTATCTAGCGGCTCTCGATGACGACGGAAATCTGTCAGAGGTGGGAATCATCATGTCTGAACTTCCTCTGGAGCCACCGCTAGCCAAAGCTCTGATCGCGTCCTGTGAGTTTGACTGCGTGAACGAGCTGCTGACCATCGCTGCCATGCTGACCGGTACATCACTCGCATACACATCAATGTCTGCTATCACAGTCATTTACATATTCACACGTCTTCAATAAGTGTGTGTTTGACTTGCAGCTCCGTCATGCTTCATAACGCCACCTGCTAATAAAGTGGAAGCGGCAGCGACGCACAGACGACCCCTGCTGCACCCAGACGGAGATCACATGACCCTCATCAATGTCTATAATGCGTATCTGCAGCGTGAGTAGTGGTGTTATACTGACACATACTGATGCGTCCATGTCGATCATTATAAATACTGATGTGCGTGTGTGCCCTCAGATAATGAAGATGAGGTCTGGTGCAGGACAAACTTCTTGAACGCCTCTGCTTTACGATTAGCTGTGGTGATCAGGGGGGAGCTACTAGAGGTGATGCAGCGAATCGAGTTGCCCGTCTCTCCTCCAGCCTTTGGCTGCCAAGACAACAGCACCAATATAAAGAGAGCTTTGATATCGGGCTTCTTCCTAAAGGTAAACACACCCTAAAGTGACTGCAGAGCTCTGATTGGCTGACAAACAGTCCTGGTGCTGGGGAGATCTGAATAGATCCCTATGGTGCCTTTAGGCTGATGATACATGGGGCCCGGCAACATTGCTCAAAAAATTGCACTGTGTATCATCAGCCTTGGGGTTTATTTTGTTGTCATGACTGGACATGAGGTGTTTTAAAGGGATACTCCACCCCAAAATGAAAATGTTGTCATTAATCACTTACCCCCATGCCGTTCCAAACCCGTAAAAGGTTTGATTGACTTCGGAACACAATTTAAGATATTTTGGATGAAATCCGGTAACTTTTTGACTGGCCCATTGACTGTCAAGTACATTACACTGTCAAGGCCCAGAAACATATGAAATACGTTGTCAAAATAGTCCATCTGCCATCAGTGGTTCAACCATAATTTTACAAAGCAACGAGAATACTTTTTGTACGCAAAGAAAACAAAAATAATGACTTTAGTCAACAATTTGTCTCCTCTGTCACTGTAGCGCCATTTTGGAAAGTATCCACTGGACGTAAACAACGTACGCTGTTCTGTATCAGCCACAATACACAGATACGTTTTCTATGTGTATTTACGCTATTAATCGAACGAAAACAGCGCATCCTTGTGTTGTGGCTGATACAGAACAGCATACGTTGTTTACGTCCAGTGGATACTTTCCAGAATGGCGCTACGGTGACTTAGAGGAGACAAATTGTTGACTAAATTGTCAAATTGTTGTTATTTTTGTTTTCTTTGAGTACAAAAAGTATTATCGTAGCTTCGTAAATTATGGTTGAACCACTGATGGCAGATGGACTATTTTGACAACATATTTCATATGTTTCTGGGCCTTGACAGTGTATTGTACGTGACAGTCAAAAAGCTACCGGATTTCATCCAAAATATCTTAAATTGTGTTCCGAAGACGATCGAACCTTTTACAGGTTTGGAACGACATGGGGGTAAGTGATTAATGACAAAATTTTCATTTTGGGGTGGAGTAACCCTTTAACTGCTAATTCTGAGCACTCATTGGTTTCCTGTGTGTCTGATAATAAGGTTGCTCATGATGTTGATGGCTCAGGGAACTATTTGCTGCTCACGCACCGGCACGTGGCTCACCTCCACCCCTTCTCATCGTACTGCTGCCGCCGGCCACAGCCCAACCCGCCCAACTGGGTGCTTTACCATGACTTCACCATCTCACATGACAACTGCATCTGCATCGTATCTGAGATTCACCCGCAAATGTGAGTATGATTCTCCAGTCAAATCCCTACTGAAACTTCAGTCTAAGAGTTTTTTTATCTTCAGTAAAACAGTAAAGATTTTTAGCTAAAACCGTGATCCTTGGTGATTCATAAAATGCAAGTCAATGGATACCATCACTTTAAAAAAAGCATATTAAGCTGGCTGCACACTAGACGATTTTCAAATCTTAACTGATTTTAAAACCATGGGAGACCACAGACATAAAGACAGTTCAGATTTTCAGTCCTCAGATTTTTAGCCTTATAATCCTCTGAATGGAAATATCTGAACATTTAAATGCAATAAAGCAATCCAACAAAAATGTAGAAAGTTAAAAATTGTACACAGATTAAAGTGCAAATTTATTAAAAGACCAATTGGTATTAATTTACAGTAGGATCTCATTAGTTAACCTTAGTTAAATAATTAACATTATTAATGAGCAAATTTGCTACAGAAGTTATTAGTCTTTGTTAAAAATTACACAACTCTTAGTTCACGTTAGCTCAGGTTCATTTAAAAAAACAGTTTAGAACTTTTGATTTCAACAATGCATTATTGTTATTATTATATTGGAATTATCTAAGATTAATGAATATTTAGAAGAATTGGGGGGTTATGTTAACAAATTAATTAAAGCTGCAACTTTTTTGGTTAAAAATTATACAAAATACATTTTTGAGCAAGTACATAACCAGCCAGCGTTCAAAACTATTGCCTTAATTTAGCCCGATTCACAACGGTTAGCTTATAAAATGTTTTTTAAATTGAGTGGTACAGGTAGGTTTTCGCGGGAAACACAAGCATGCCACTGCATCATTACATTACTATAAACATAAAAAAGGTGTCCTGGCTAGTAACATAATTGCATGTGAGAATGCTGCAGGTGCCAGATCGTTTATAGCCTTTTCTCACAGCGGCTGAAATAATAACTTCTTTTTTTGGTTGCGGATTGTAATCCAAAATGTTTGTGTTTATGAAACACAAGTGACTGAAATTAGATTACTCCAGTTTTAAATATGCATCTGTTTGCAGATAGCCTATTTTTTAAAGAGAACTGGTCCTAAGGAAGAATGATTTGCTTTTTCGGCTAAAATAATTTCTTGATATGAAATTCAAATTTTATGTCAATCAGAGATTAGACTGTACAGAAACAAAAACGCTACACAATACATACACGTAGTTTTGCAATGCTGATGTTGTTAACATGAACAATTTGAGAACACTATAACAGTAATAATATCTTGCTAGTTTGATGTGATATGAGATAACCGATCGTTAGATTTAAACACCTGTAGTGTTTTCCCTCAGTTGGTCATAACAAAAGTTTTAGACTTGCTACTTACTCTTAGATGAAAATATCAGATGAAAATTCTTATTTGGGCCATATATTTGTATCTGTGAGTCTTAAATACAGTGAAAATCCACAAAGGTGCAGTGACTGACTGCTACAGAAACATTAGATTCATCCACGCTGGAGCCATTTCGGAGCACAACCCGCGCATGGAAGATAATTGCAGGTGTTCAGACAGAGATGGCGACAAAGAGGCAAAACTTACAGACTGCAGCTTTAACTAATGTCAACTAATGAAGCACTAATGTAAAGTGTGACCGAACAATAAAGAATCAAAACACTTTCAAGCAATATCAAGGGCATGGTGTAGTCCAGATTAAAATGTAAAAAAGTATTAAAATAAATAGCCTCTTGAATCTAAATATTAAAGTATTTGGCACTGTGATAAACACCACTGTGAATACAAAAATCTAAAAAAATCTGAGCAGTTATAAATATAAATAATCTCTAACTCAGTACTTAGCTGAAGCACCTTTACAGCCTCAAGTCTTTTTGGGTATGATGCAACAGGATTTGCACATCAACATTTGGTAATTATATGCCATTCTTTGCCTCACCTCTTTACCCCTCAAGCTCTGTCAGCTTGGATGGGGTCTGCCAGACATTTTCAGATTTCTCCAGAAATGTTTGATTGGGTTCTAGCCCAGGCTCTGGCTGGGCCACTTAAGGACATTCACAAAGCTGTCTTTATGCCACTCTTGCTGTGTGCTTAGGGTCATTGTCCTGTTGGAAGATGAACCTTCTGCCAAGTCTGAGGTTCTGAATGCTCTGGACTGGGTTTTCATTAAGGCTATCTCAATATTTTGGTGTATTGAGCTTTTCTTCTACTCTGATGAGTCCCTCAGTTCCTGCCACTGAAAAACTGCCCCACAGCATGAGGCTGCTACCAGCACACTTTACTTTTAGGATGGTACTCTGCAGGTGATGAGCAGTACCTGGTTTCCTTCAAACATGATGCTTGGAATTAGGGATATGCCGGTATCAAATTTTCATGTTGCGATAAATTGATAATGTTTTTATCACGGTATAGGGTATTATCACGGTATTGAAATTTAGTTGCAAAAAAGTGATGTCATAATACAGTAAAAAAATTCTGAACATTAAAACACAATAAAGCAATACACAAAAAATGTATAAAGTTCAAAATTTTACACAGATTAAAGTGCAAAAGAATTAAAAGACCAATAGGTATCGCTTTACAGTAAGATCTTATTAGTTAATTATTATTAGTTAACATGATCAGTAAACAAAAGCTACATTTGATACAGAAGTTATTAATCTTTGTTAAAAATACAACTTTTAGTTCATGTTAGCTCGGTTTATTTAAAAAAAAAAAATAAACTGATTTTAATTTTAATTTGATTATTATTATATTGGAATTATCTAAGATTAATGCATGTTTCGAATAATTTTTCATTGGGAGTTTATGTTAACTAATTAATGAATTAAGTAAGTAATGTTAACTAATGAAGCCCTAAAGTAAAGTGTGACCGAACAATAAAGAATCACTTAGAATACACTTTCAAACAATATCTAGGGCATGTTGTAGTCCAGATTAAAATGTAAAAAGTGTTAAAATAAATAGCCTATGGAGTCTGAATATTTAAGTATTTGGTGTTGTGATAAACACCACTGCAAATACAAAAATGTAAATGGCTAAATAAATCATTTAAATACGTTTTAGAAAGTAGCGCAGCTGCTTTGTTTCTGGGTTAACGTTGCATTTGCGGTTTAGCGCCATCTGCTGTCAGAGAGTGAATGACACTTTCACTTTAATCCGGAGCGTCCCTTAGGCGTTCTGCCATGTGCTTCTGTTTACATCACGCATCTTCGACGCAGTTTACAAGTGTGTTGTGCATTTAACCAGTTAATGGGAAAAGTATGCTTAAAATGCTTTCAAAATTCGGAATAACTTTTAATAAACAATTATTTTCGGTATTTTGAAATGCCCACAATAACAATACCATGCATATTCATTATCGTGATATATCGTATTACCGAATACCGGCACATGTCTACTTGGAATTGAGGTTTGTCAGACCAGAGAATCTTGTTTCTCACAGTCTGACTCTCCTCACTGAGGAGCGGATTGAGTCTTGCCACACCACCATAAAGCCCAGATCGGTAAAGTGTTGCAGTGATGTTTGTCCTTTTGTCAGTTTCTTCCATCTGCATATGTGATCATGGAGCTCAACTAGAGTGACCATCAGGTTCTTGGTCACCACTCTAGCCAAGGCCCTTCTCCATCACCTGCTAAGTTTGTTTAGGAGGACAGCTCCTGTCTCTGAGGCAGTTTTTTTTTTTTTTTTTTTTTTTTTAATTCAGGGCTTGGTTTTTGCTCTGATATGCATTTTCAGCTCTTCTACCTTTTATTATGATGTCTGTGCCTTTCCAAATCATACTCATTCTGTTGAATTTGCCACAGGTTAACTGTGTAGTAGTGTAGTAACATCTACAAGCAATATATATATTAATGCTCCAGTTAAATTTCAACTGTCCCAGATAAGGGTATGAATACTTATGCAGTGGAATCATTTAAGCTTTTTATTTTTAACACATTTGCAAAGATGTTAAAAACAACATTGTTTTTTGCTTTGCCCTTATGGTGTGTAGATTGATGTGAAAAAAAAAAATAATTTAAAGCAGTTTTTAAGGCAGCAACAAAATGTGAAAAAATGGCACTGTAGATCTTTGATCTGTTTTTTTTTTTTTTTTTATAATAATTGAAGCCAATTTATTCATCAGTGATGTCACACATGTGTTGCAGGTTGGTGGAGCTGGCGCCTCAGTACTATCTAGGTAACCTTCCAGCCAGTGAAGGCAGAGATCTGCTGATGGGCCTCAGACAGAGTTTATTTCCTCCAGAAGAGCAGGACACAAACCCTCAGGACCAAAGCCATGAAGAAGCAGGCGGTCAGTATGGTGCAGAGACGTGCAGCATACAGTAGCTAAAACATTCGCTGCACAGAAACTCAAACCAGCAGCAGAAGCAGTGCAGTAAACACCTCCAGGCAACTGTGATCTCTCTTCAGCAACAGCCTCAATTGACCTCACGTGAGGTCTCATCAGGCTTATATTTACTATTTCTGTAATTGACTTGTAATGAAATATATATATATATTTATATATATTTTTAATAGTAAATAAAGACTTCTTTCTGGATGAAGTAAGGGAATGGAGTCCAGATCAGATGAAGCTCAAATCAAGTCCACTCACATGATGAAGACTCCAGTCACATCAGTCTGTCATTAAACAATCTCTGTTGTAGAGTAAATGAATCACAGCTCTCTGTCAAGCTTACTTCCACCTTGAGGATTAGTGAAAAAGTCAGAATTCAGGGCTAAAAAAATTCTAAAACTTAAATTTCTAAAATTCCAAAAAATAAAAATCTCACAATTGCAACATATAAACTTGCAATTCTTAGAAAAAAGTGAGATATTGTGAGATTTAAACTCTGAATTGAGATAAGGATGGGGGGAAAATTATAAGATAAAAAATATGAATTGTACGATGCTAACTCAGAATTCTCAGAAAGAAAAAAAGTGAGATGTTGAACTCTAAAAATTAAGATATTGTGAGATATGAACTCACGATTGTGAGGGGTGGGGGGGAAGTCAGATCTGTGGTAAATAAGTTGCAGTTACCTTTTTAGATTTTTTTTTTAGTCTGTGACTAAATTAAGCTTCCATAGAACAGAGCATTTATACAGCGGTATCAGCAGAAACATTTACTTTTGCATAATTCTATACCTGAAGCATTTTCCAGACATGTTCTGACAGTGTGATTGTGTTTGCTCACAAACCTGCTTCTGGTAAAGACAGAGCAGGATCACAACATGTAACATTCTCATCCAGAATCTCTTCTCTTTTATATTTGTGTTGTGCTCTTATAAACTCTTTCACATCTTCTTCACGGTTCGTTTTGCCATTCATAGTGATTATTTTCTGCTTTGTATATTTGTCTGCAGACTTTGTAATTCTCCTTTAAATGGTCACTCAGTAACTGACATCCTCATTATGATATGCACTACACATCGATGGCTTCAATGTTACTAGAGTCTGACACTGGGATATGCAATTTCCAGCATCACAGCACAACAGTGTGAACTGCTTAAAGCCTGTTCACACTTGGAACCAGAACCTTTTTAGCAACCACAACAGCACAAGATAATGCTCTGTTTATTCTAAACAACGTTCTGCCAAGGTTCTCTCAGAAGTTATGAACAAATGTTCTTTTTGTAATAATAAAATGTTTGTTCAAAGTTAGCTGGCCTGTAATATTCTCAAAACATTAATACAAAAACATTATTTATGCAGCAATCACACAACATTTTTACCTGAAATGCTTGGTTGGATGTTCATCAGTTGTTGTTGTTTTTTTTTATGTTACTACTTGTTTCAGAAAACATAACCATAACCTGTTCACATAACCATTTAAAAAAAAAAAAAACTTGATGTTCAGAGAACATAAAGAAACAATAACATTTTCATAATTTAATGCAAATGTTATCAAAACATTATTAGAACATTTTTGTTAGCTGGGTTAGGGATTAAATCACCGAATTAATGTTCTGGACATTTGCTTTGTTCCAGCACTTATGATTTGTTTTTGTTGGTTTGACAAATGAACTACTTCATTGTTCTTGATTCTTCTGTGCTGTGAGCACTGAGCACGAGTGGTGGAGCTGATGTCTGATCATCATCGATCAACACTGTGGATGTTCAGGGTTCAGTTTGTGTGAATCCTCTGATTGTATTTTGTTGTTCTAGAGCTTGTCTCTGTTTACTCCTTGTAGTTTTTGTATTTTTCTAAATGCACTGTCTCTCTGTTATGTGTGTGTGTGTGTATGTGAACTCTTGATGTGATTTTAATACAGTGGAAAATTTGAACAGTAATTAAAAAGTTGTGGAGTTTTTGATTCAGTTTTTGTCTAATTAATGCAGATTGCAATCGAAATTATTCAACCCCCCAGAGACTGCAGTATTTTACAAACAAGCTTTTCTGAAGATCCATAAAAATTGTCTATAATAGATTACTGGCATGTTAAAAGTGATCATGTCAATATATAATGTAATATTTTTGAATTCTAGTTTTTTTTTAATAACACATCTGTGTCATCATTATTCAACCCATATTCAACATTTCTGTTTTTTAGTCACTTATTTGTATGCTGGAGAACAAAATTGTCTTAAAACACAAGTAAACCTTTAGAAACTATTAGAAAACAGAATTAGCTTGAGCTCTTACACATTACAGTTAACCCATGCATGTTAGAGTAACAGATATGACAAAGTCAACAGAGCTCTCACAAAAGCTATAGAGAAGAAATAATTGTATTACTTTAGAAAGTCTAAGGCTATTTGATGATTTCCAAGACATTCAAAGTTCCTAGAGACACAGCTGGCAGCCTTACACTGTAAAAGTGCTTTTCTTACTTAGAACAAGCTAATAGTAGAATGACTTGACACATAAATGGCTAGAGTCTCCTTGATTATACTTTGATACATTTATATTTTGATTAATAAAAATCTTCCTCATAATCTGCCAATTGGGTAAGTAAAATAATCTTATTTCAAGCAGAAAACAAGATAATTTTGCTTACCCACTTGTTAGATTATTTGCTTGTTTCAAGCAAAAACTCAATTTTTACTTTTTTTTTCTGAAAACAAGACAATAATATTTATTTGTCTAGACAATCCTTCTTGGTTTAGGAATTTTTAGATATTTGGGCTGGAAACATTTTGGTAAGAAAAGCATTTATTTTTTTTATTTTGCAGTGTATTCCTTAGTTTAAAATGTGTTGTACCAGAAAACATTTGAGGGAAAAAGCACAATATCATAAAATGTTTTGTCAGAACAACTGAGGAAAAACCTGCAATGTACAGCCAAAGACCTTCAAGATGACCCAGTCAATTGTGGAAAAACCTTTCAATGCAGAGTATAAGATGAACGCATGACAAACATGGCTTTCATGTTGGGGTATCCACTCTTGACCAAAAACATAAAATGCTGACTTGAATATGCTAAAATTCATTGTGGACCTGTGGAGTTCTGTAATATGTTTTATGGAGTGATGTGACCAAACTGGAACTTTTTGGACCTGTGCAAAAAAAAGGCAAAACGTATAAGCAGAGGAACACCATCTTCATGGTCAAACATGGCTTGTTTTACTGTTGCAGAAAAAGGAAATCATGACTGTATGAAGAACATCACAGATTCTTTGGCCATTTTGACAAGAATTGTGATGCCTTTGGTGCAAAGATCAAAAACCTTTCCTGTAGGACAATCATCCCTAAGTATACTTCTAAATAAGATCAGTCAGGGTTCAGGAATCAGTCACAGAATGTTCAGAAGTGGCCTGTTTAGTCTCCAGATTTAATTCTCATTGAAAATATTTGGTTGAATTTGAAGAAAGCAGTGGCAAAGTGAAAACCAAAGATAATCAGTGATCTGAAAGCTTTTTTCAGTTAAGGAATGGGCCAAGAAGCAGAAGAGAAGTTACAGAAGCTTCTAAGCACCTCCAAGCAGCATTTATTGGTGGTTTTAAAGAATAAAAGATTGTGCACCAAATTTGACTTTTGCTAGTTGAATCATTTTGAACATGAACATTTACAGCCAATTAGATTTTTTTTGTTCATTATTCATCAACTTACATTCTCAGAATTGCTCAAATGTATACATATAAACCTTCTCTAATAATGTACTGATGCCTTTGTTGAATTGTTTTCACAAAATGTTTGTCTAAATCCTTATTTGGCTGCTGACACATTACTTTCTGATTTGCCTGGTTTTAACACCCTGCTGTTTGCGTAAGCTGTTAATACTCTGACGACATCACCAAATGAAAAACTTTATTCAAGCCTTTTTCAAAAGTCATAAACATGTCAGATGCATAACAAGGCCACAATCGAGAAAAACATGCTTTTTAATGATTACAAATCACTGCAAATAAAACAGGCTATTTGAAACTCTCCACAAGAGAAAGATTTCATGCCAAAGCAAGTAACTGCCAAACTGTGTCACAGCACTTTGGGTTTGTGAACTTCATCATTGTTGATGCAGCTCAACACTGAGAATTCAGTGCCATCAGCCCGGGTTAGGAGACAGAAACGGGCTGATTTCGAGGCTTTGTCTTCATTTCTTTTTGGCCTCCAGCGGCTGCCCAATTTCCTTCCCACGGAGCTTCAAACCTTTGTGACAGGTGAGATAATGATGATTAACCTACTAAGCGCTTCAATACAAGGCCACAGCACAAAGGAAGAGTTGCTTACCAATGACTCTCTCAATTTTGCCCATGACTTGATTATTTGGGATCGCCTTCCCACTTTCATATTCGGCGATGACCTGAGGTTTCTCGTTAATTTTCTGTCGAACAGAAACACAGAACATGGCGTGTTTTAATACCGGCTTTCCAACAGACTGCCTGGATTGGCTCATTCCTACCATGAGATCATTAAACTCATGAGATGAGACTGACTGTAGCTGCTATCCTGCTTACAGTGGCCAGGTCTTTCTGGGTCAGACCCTTGTCTTGACGGCCTTTCTGGATGACTTTGCCCACTTCCAGTGGCACACGCTGATGGTGGAGCTCCTCCGTCTCACGGTCCAGTTTGGCCGTGTTCTTGGTCACCAGGTGCTGCTTATTCTGCCCCGCTGACCCTGAGATCCAGTATCACACAACATCAACCTCCATTGATACTTGAAAACACAGCTAGCCATGATAAGGGAATTCCATGCAAGATTACACAAGTTCATATGCAATATTCTAATGATATAGAGAATATCCACACGTTTCCGGGGGCGCTACTGTAAAAAAAAAAAAACTTCCGTAGTATACCAATGCTATATTGTGTGCTAGTTAGCGAAGTGTTTTTCGGACCATTGATTGTTTACTTTGTAAAGTTGCACAACTTTTTGAGAGAAGTCATTACGGTGCTTAGGGACAACATGTGCTGTTTGAAGTTGTGTTTTCAGACCGTTATCAAGTTTGGATCAATAAATCTTGAACTAGTGATACGACATTTGAACCGATGGCATCAGAGATTGTGTTAAAGGGCATGCAAGATAAAATCACTTTACCAATTACAAATGAAGCCTCACTTTCTGTCCAGTCATGTGCGTGATTCACTTTGCGTGTCGGAATGTTCAAACTCCCAGATCTTACTTTGCCAATGCATTTTCATTGGGACTTATTTAATAATTACATTTTAAATACCCAGTCATACAAGTAATATGAAGAATACAAATTATTTCAAAAATAAATTAAACATTTACCATACTATTATGGTCTATTACATCGTATTGATATTCGTACTGGCATTTATTGGCACTGTTTAATGGGTAAATTAATTAGAGTCAAATATTCAACAAACAAACACACAGTTAGGCTTTTGTTTGTGGATGTCACATGAGTCAATCTATGGAAATTGTGGTGAATGCTTCTTCCGACAGAGCTTAACAGGCTTTTGGCTGCTTTATTTTTTTTTTTTTACTAACCACCAGATGTATTCAAAACTCTCGAATCTTTGAATCTTTTCCCGAAACAGTCAGAGGAAAGTCTTGGTGCTTCACGAGGCTTCATTTGCCCATCACTCCTGTCAACTGTTGAATGAATGTCACGTCCCGCTTTTCGTTTACTTCGAACCGGAAGACACTCCCACTGACGCAAGGTCTCATGGGGCGTAGGAAACTTGTGGATAGCAACAGCTGTCATGCTGGTTAATGTTTTTGTTTTTTTTTTTTCAAATAGCATTAAAATATAAATGTAAAAGCATGAAAATTTGTGTTCAAATCCAACAGAATCACATGGTTCATGTGATTTCAAAAATTAAATTCAAGGACTTTTCAAACACTACTTTTTTTTCAAGGGACAATATATATATTATATATATTAAACAATATCTTCTATTTCGAATCCTAAAAAAAGAGAAATAGATAAATACAAAATATACTAATAGAAAACTGCAAAAATAAAGTGAAGCACGTGTATTACTGCTAAAGTACTATAAAGTATACTACACTTTTACTATAGCAAAACCACAGTTAATTTTCTTAAAGGATTTGTATTTGTGTATACATTTTCTTTTTGCTTTGTATTGTTTTTTTGTAACTCTACTGCCTTAATGGTTTGATGTTTTCTACAGTTTAAGAAAAAAATCTGAAAAAAAAAAAAAGATTTGCGATCACTCTGAAATCCTGATATGAAACAAATGATTTGCGAAGCCACACTGAAATCCTGATATGAAACAAATGATTTGCGAAACCACACTGAAGTCCCAATCTGAATCAAATGATTTGCAAACCCGCTCTGAAGTTCTGATCTACATACAGGTGCAGCTCAAAAAATTTGAATATCGTGAAAAATTTAATTTTTTTTATTGTAACTTATTTTTAAAAATAAAACTTTCATATATTCTAGATTCTTTACACGTAAAGTAAAACATTTCAAAAAGTGTTTTTTATTTTTTATATTTTGATGATCAGAGTGTACAGCTCATGAAAGTCACAAATCCAGTATCTCAAAATATTAGAATATTTACATTTGAGTTTCATTAAATGACCATCCCTACAGTATAAATTCCTGGTATCTCTTGTTCTTTGAAACCACACTAATGGAGAAGACTGCTGACTTGCCAATGGTCTAGAAGACAATCATTGACACCCTCCACAAAGAGAGTAAGTCACAGAAGGTCATTACTGAATGTGGTGGCTGTTTACAGAAGCCCCTTTCACACAGAGATTCCGGAAAGTACACAAGTAATGCGTTCCGGGAATTGTCCCGGGATTGTTTCATTGTGGTTCATTCACAATGCCACTGATTTTCCGGAATCTGTGCCTGCGATCATACACAACCTGTAAAGATCTTGTAAAGACAAGTGACATTAGGACATTAGGCTTTAATGTGACACGTACTGTTACACTAGACTGGCGAACAAGCTCCGCTTCAGCGCGGATAGTAACAAGATCTGCCTTCGAAACAGTAAAAGAGTCACTTCTACACAGACTTTGCGGCATTGGTTATAGCTTTTGTTTACACAGGGCTCATTCTGGGACTGATCCCGGCAATGTTACTAGGTCTCCAACCCGGAATCAATCCCGAGACGTGTTTACGTTCACACAGAAGGCACTCCAGCAATATTCCAGAATCAACACACAGTGTGAAAGGTGCTAGAGTGATGTATCAAAGCATATTAAATGCAAAGTTGACTGGAAGGAAGAAATTGTGTAGGCAAAGGTGCGCAAGCAACAGGGATGACTGCAAGCTTGAGAATACTGTCAAGTAAAGCCAATTTAAACACTTGGGAGAGCTTCACAAGGAGTAGAATAAAGCCAGAGTCAGTGCATCAAGAGTCACCACACTCAGACGTCTTGAGGAAAAGGACTACCAAGCCACTTCTGAAAGAGAAACAACATCAGAAGCATCTTACCTGGGCTAAGGAGAAAAAGAACTGGACTGTTGCTCAGTGGTCCAAAGTCCTTTTTTCAGATTAAAGTAAATTTTGCATTTCATGGTGAAATCATGGAAGACTGGAGGGGCACAGAATCCAAGCTGATTGGAGTCCAGTGTGAAGTTTCTGAAGTCAGTAATGATTTGGGGTGACATGACCTCTGCTGGTGTTGGTCCAGGTCCATTGTGTTTTATCAAGTGCAAAGTCAATGCAGCCATCTACCAGGAGATTTTGGAGCACTTTATGCTTCCATCTGCTGACAAGCTTTATGGAGATGCTGATTTCCTTTTCCAGCAGGACTTTAGCACCTGCCCACAGTGCAACAACCACTTGCAAGTGGTTTGCTGACCATGATATTACTGTGCTCTATTGGCCAGCCAACAAGCCTGACCTGAACTGCACTGAGAATCTATGAGATATTTTCAAGAGAAAGATGAGAAACAGTCGATCCAACAATATACACAGTGTTGCCAGATCGGGTTGATGATTTCCAGCCCAAAAGCTCACCAAAACCCGCCCACTTCAACAAAAACCAGCCCAAAATTTTAACTGCCAAAATAATGTGATAGAATTTTATTGCCATGTCACGGTTGATAAAGATCATTTTTATCTCTTAAAAAAATAATGATGACAAAATAAAATAAGGATAATCTATTTTACAGGAACATGGAACAAAACATTGGAAATACATTAAAGGGAGTCCGAAAATATGCTGAAAATGTCCCGGAAACTTTTCAAAGTGGCAATCAAGAATTTAACCGATGACTTTAGCCAACAGTAAAATGCCCACACTAAAAATAAGCAATTTTTTGTGCAAAAAGCACAAAAAAGTGATCAGAAAGCAATAGACTTTAGAGTCACTTTTTATTGTGTAACTTATATGTAGGCCACTTTGCCATCGCAATCACTTAAATATAATGAATGAATTTATATATAGCTCCACATTCAAAATCTTGCCCTTTCTAGTGCCAAAACCCCATCACTCAGTTTTAATTTTTAAAAGCAGCCCAGATTTTGTCTACCCGCCCAATGCGTTATTCTCCGGTCCAAGACTATCAAAAGAAGCCTAGTTGGGTGGCAACCCGCCCAATCTGGCAACACTGAATATACAGATGATCTGAAGGCTCAATAGTGCCTCAGCAGTGCCATAGGCTGATCACTTCACTGATGCTGTAATTTGTGCTAGGAGCAAATCTTTTGCTGTATAATGTGCTGCCGACCAAGTATTAAGTGAATAAATTAACATACTTTAAATAACTTGAACTTTTCTGTTTTGCAAATCCGGTTTTTGATTGATCTTAGGAAATATTCTAATATTTTGAGATACTGGATTTTTGACTTTCATGAGCTGTAAGCTCTAATCATCAAAATTAAACCAAAAAAAGTTTTTAAAAATTTTACTTTACATGTATCTACAATATATGAAAGTTTCCGTTTTTGAAAAAAAAAAAAAACCTTTTTCACGATATTCACATTTTTTTAGCCACACCTGTATCTATGTATGTATGTATTTTATTTAATTTTTTTTTATAATGTACTATTTTTGGTGAACAATTGTACTATAATTAGATGTGTGTGAAAAAAGTGTCCAAATACTAACTTCTCACTTCACCACATTGATTATGATTAATAATAATAATAATAATAATGATTTATGTGTGAAGCAGCAAATGTCAGACCAGATGTAATATCTGCTCTTAGATGGGTTAATGAATCTGACAGCATGTTTGTACTTTTACAGTAGATGATAATGAATATGATGTGTGCGACTAAAGTTCAAAGGTTCATTTAGTTGTTGTCAAAAGCACTCAAATATGAAATCAAAGTAAATATCTGCTGATCTAATTTTCCAACAGATGAGTCCGACATTTAAAGAAATTGCAAGATGCAAAAAGTATCATGCTTTACATTTCTTGGTGGTCTCCACTTCTTCTCCACGCCTCTGAGCAGCAGTGATCGCCTAAAACGACATTAAAATCAATATCAGACAGCACATAGTGCTCAGAAATTAGTGTGATTTTGCTGTGAGTCCTCAAAATCAATGCACTGTGCGTCTAACAACAAAAACATGCTAATTAAATGTGAATGTTCAGAGTTATAACAGATCAGCAGAGAGCTCGCTGTCATCAAGAGAATCTTCTAGACTGCAGGACAAGCCACATGTTGACTAGTTGAGCTAGCGTTCCAGGGTTTCAGGCTTGTGATGAAGCCGAGCGCAGCAGCGGGTAGTGATTCGGACAGGCGCATGACTGCGGCGGATCGCTCGGACTCACTCACCTGTTTGGATTTGGACTGAGAGGCGGACGGACCCTTCTTCCTCAGCACGGTCACCGTGTCCCAGTCGCTCTCGGCCATCGCGTTTGTGTGTGTTCACAGTCGCGCACTTAAAAACAATCTGATAGCAGATCCGCTGACGCTGGCGCTGTTTACACTGGTGCGGTCACTGCGAACCAACAGCGACATCTGCAGGCCAGCCCCTGAACTACACCTCACTCAAAGGACACAGACATAGTACAACTGGACAGTGTTCAGTTCAGGATCGGTGTTGGTTTATATTTAAATAATCTATCAATGTTTGGTTTATATGGGCCATTCTACAGAATTGGTGAAAACTTATGTCCCACAACCAAAAAACAAAACAAAACAAACAACAACATTTAAAAAGTATTTAGGAATTCAAATCTTAGATGTTTACTCAGATCCTTCTATTATCTATTGAAACCCACAATAATATTTAAAAAATCAGTAAGCTTAATATGTATAAAATCATAATTTATTGCGCACTTTCAATTGGGAGGTGGCTGTCCTGAACCCTAAACCCTGAATTTCAACTCAAACAATATTGAACATTTCTTTTGTAATTTATTCCATTGTTGTTTTTGAAAATATCTTTTAGATTTTTTAAAAGGTGAAGTTAAAAAAAATATATTTATTTTACAATTTCTTTGTAAATCATAAAACTTCATGTAAAATAAACAACTACTGAAACACTGTACTCCATTGGCTAAGACTGATTTTAACTACATCCCTAAATTTATGATCAGGAAATATTCCTGTGTCACTCATAGCTATATGGTGTGAGTAGATAGGCCCCATCATTCATCACATTTAGAAAAGTTATGGATTTTTTTTTTTTTTTTTTAGTAGTAGTGTTTTAGTATGTGGGGTAAAATTCTGTAATGTGATGTGGTCGCTACTGAAACATTACTGTCACTAACGAAAATGTGCTGTCACTACCGAAACATGGGATGTTTTGTCCAAAAAAAAAGTATACTGAATCATTAACTAAGATTTTTGATAGTGTTTGGTTCAATGTATATTCACACTAATAAATGCTTAAGTTTGAAATCAGTATGATCAAGCGAAAATCAAGCAAAATCTTTTAATAGGTCAATATAACCCTTCTTATTAAATTATTTATTAACGTGTTTCTTTTAGAAAGTGCAATATGAGAATGTAATGCACAATAAAAAAAAATAAATACTTGAATATTACACAATTTGCATACATACAAAATTTGTGGAAAAATATGTTTTGTTTTTTTTTCCAAGACAATTCCAAGTCTGACTTTGTTCTGAAAAATCTACCGATATTGCTACTTTTCTACCTTCTATCAATGTTCCCCCCAGCCGAGTACAGAGTACACCATAGAGAGAAGAGACGTAATCAGCTTTTAATGAGTGGGAAGGAAGGAAAAAGCCATTTCTATCCTTATGTACATAGCACACAAGACAAGATACAGGAAAGACTAACTTGTTTGCTCTTTAGGTAAGGCACCTTCTGAAGAGGAAGAGGCTCTGGAGTCTTTATTATTTTTGCAGAGGTGGTTAAAACACACCTATGTTGTAACTCTGCACTGGTGCTCCTCATGGGATCCTTTTGCCCATAGTTGGGGCCTGGTGTCAAAACAGAATGACTTATATTTTCTGGTGTCTTACATTTTGTCCGTAATGGGGGCCTGGTTGGATTATCATGCTAAACATGGCCAAAGTTTTAAAAAATAATTTGGACGAATGACTGAGAATTTCTGTGCCAAAAATCGTACTTCCGGGTTGGTACAAGTTTCGGCTGTTTTTTTTTCCGATCATAAATCTAATAACGTAGACGCTGGTGGAACTCCTTATATGAGCATTTCTCTTGGAAAAGCGTGCCAGCGCACACTTTGACCAGAGGAGAGCGAGACCGATTTGTTCAAGAATGAGCATTTCTCTTGGAAAAGCGTGCCAGCGCACACTTTGACCAGAGGAGAGCGAGACCGATTTGTTCAAGAATGTCTCCAAATAGATGTGTTTTTGGATGTGAGGGAAAGTTTACCATGTTCAGCTTCCCAAAGAACCCAGCGTTATGTGAAAAGTGGCTGCAGTTTGTTTTTCCGGGGCAGCAATGCAGTGTAGCAAGTGCGTTTATGTGTTCCTGTCATTTCAGTGACGAATGTTTTATAAACAAGGCCCAGGTCAATGCTGGATTTGCACATCATTGCTATTAAAACAAGGAGCAGTCCCAGTGATTAAAGATCACTAGTCATGTAAGTACAACTGCATCAGATTTCTGTCTTTTGTTGGAAATCAGCTTGACTCTATAGCTCCGCTCACGGCACGAGCTCTGCTTTTTCCGGAGAGAATCGGAAAGCTGTACTTTTCTTTTAGAAATATGATAAAACTAAAGACTTTTTAGAGATATGAAGGATGCAGTACTACTCTATAAGTACTCAAGATTAACATGAGATTAGGTGAAATGTGTATGTTATGTACCCTTTAAGGGCAAAAGTGTCAGATGCTGTCTTATATTTTCTGGTGTCCTCCATTTTCTTCTCAGTGAGGGCCTGGTGGTCGCTGGTGCTGCTTGTGGTGAGATGCTTTCTTCCTCAGGGGACCTGGCAGGCACAGGTGCTCCCTTTAGGGAATTAATGGGCACAGGTACTTCCAATGGCATTTTGGTATGCAAAGAGTTTTTTAGTGGGTACCCAGCAGGCAACTGGTGCTCCTTTTGGAATTCTGGTAGGTGCATGGGGCTCCTTTTAGGTGTCTCAAGAGCAAAGTTGTCAAGACAGCATTCCCTGTCAAATGCTGTCTTATATTTCATGGGATTCTATGTTTTTTCTTGAGCGAGGGCCTGGTGGTCGCAGGTGCTCCCTTTCAGAACCCATATGGAATGACCTCTTCCTCAGAGGATCTGGCAAGCAGAGACACTCCCTTTGGGGAATAAACAAGCTCAGCCTGAGACGACCTGGCAAGCACAGACTCTTTCTTTTGGGACGCAGTGGGAACAGGTGCTCCCTCAGGAGACCCGTCAGACATAGGCTTTTTCTGCTGGAAACCTTTGGGAACAGGTGCCCCCTTAGAGGACATAGCAAGCACAGACTCTTTCTGTTGGGACCCTTTGGGAACATGTTCCCCCTCAGAGCACCTGGCAAGCAAAGGCTCTTCTTATTGAAACCCCATTGAGAATGGGTGTTCCCTCAGGGGACCTGGCAGACATAGGCTCTTTCTGTTGGGACCCACTGGGAACAGGGTCTCTCTTTGAGGACCTGGCAGATACAGGCTCTTCTTATTGAAACCCAGAGAGAATAGGTGCTCCCTAAGGGGACCTGGCAGACATAGGCTCTTTCTTTTGGGACCCATTGGGAACAGATTCTCTCTTTAAGGACCTGGCAAGCAATGGCTTATTTTTTTGGGACAAAGTTGGAATGGGTGCTCCCTCAGGAGACCTGTGAAACCCACTGGGAACAGGTGCTCCATCAGAAGACCTGGCAAGCGCAGACTTTTTCTGTTGAAAACCAGTGGGATCAAGTGCTCCCTCAGGGGACCTGGCAGACTCAGTCCCCTCAGGGGACCCTCAGGAGACCCGTGAAACCCATTGGGAACAGGTGCTCCCTCAGAAGTCCTGGCAAGCACAGGCTTTTTCTGTTAAGACTCAGTGGGAACAAGTGCTCCCTCAGGGGACCTGGCAGACATAGGGTCTTTCCCACTGGGAACAGGGTCTTTCTTTGAGGACCTGGCAAGCAAAGGCTCTTCTTTTTGGGAACAAGTAGGAATGGATGCTCCCTCAGGAGATCTGGCAGATACAGGCTCTTCTTATCTTCTTATTGAAACCCAGAGAGAATAGGTGCTCCCTAAGGGGACCTGGCAGACATAAGCTCTTTCTTTTGAGACCCACTGGGAACAGATTCTCTCTTTAAGGACCTGGCAAGCAATGGCTTATCTTTTTGGGACCAAGTTGGAATGGGTGCTCCCTCAGGAGACCTGTGAAACCCACTGGGAACAGGTGCTCCGTCAGAAGACCTGGCAAGCACAGACCTTTTCTGTTGAGAACCAGTGGGAACAAGTGCTCCCTCAGGGGACCTGGCAGACTCAGTCCCCTCAGGTGCTCCCTCAGAAGACCTGGCAAGCACAGGCTTTTTCTGTTAAGACTCAGTGGGAACAAGTGCTCCCTCAGGGGACCTGGCAGACATAGACTCTTTCTGTTGGTACCCACTGGGAACAGGGTCTCTCTTTGAGGACCTGGCAAGCAAAGGCTCTTCTTTTTGGGACCAAGTAGGAATGGATGCTCCCTCAGGAAATCTGGCAGATACAGGCTCTTCTTATTGAAACCCAGAGAGAATAGGTGCCCCCTAAGGGGACCTGGCAGACATAGGCTCTTTCTTTTGGGACCCATTGGGAACAGATTCTCTTTTTAAGGACCTGGCAAGCAATGGCTTATCTTTTTGGGTCCGCTGAATTCACGCCTATATTCACACCTGAAAAGGCCAATGACGCATAATGACATGGCTGGGGCCACCTGCCCACAGCATATAAATGCAGTCGCATGTGTCATTCCCTCCGTTCAGTCCAGCTCTTCACAGAGCCCCCGACTGCGTGGGGCCCAGAGGTGTTGTACTTCGTTTCCCTCCTTCTGGGAACAGTAGTTATATGCATAACTCAACGTTCCCATTCACTTCATTACGCCTCCGTCTGCACACAGTGCTGGATATGACATATCATTGCATCTCTCTGGGAGGAGTGTTTCTAAACCATTTTGATTTTCTCGACCAATCAACACACAAGGCATTGTATGCTGAACACAAAGTCTTTATTGAACATAAACTTAACGTTGACCCCGCTTTCTTGCAGGGCTTTTTCTGTGCTAAGAGATGAATGCGGCTGCCTCCAGGCTGCCATTCCTCCCCCTCCTGCATGCTAGAGACCGGACTGCCCTTTCCTTCCCACAGAAGGTTGTCCCCAATTTGCCTGGGGTGGACCCTTCCTTCCTGGCCCCGCCTGCTGTTTAGACCCTTGGTGCTAAGGTGGCAAAGGTGTCAAGACAACATACTTTTAGGACACTTCAGGGCAAAAGTGTCAGAAGCTGTCTTATATTTTCTGGTGTCCTCCATTTTTCCCTCAGTGAGGGTCTGGTGGTCGCAGGTGCTGCCTGTGGTGACCTGTCAAAGATGTTTTCTTCCTCAGGGGACCTGGCAGGCACAGGTGGCGGACCCTTCCTTTCTGGCCCCTGCAGTATGGCTCAGAGACCAATGCACCGTGGGTTGCACGCAGAATATAATCGGCCGTGGAATGCACTTCTCCCTGCTGACATGGCCTCACTCAGATCTCCCAGGCAGATGGCTTGGTAAGTCTGCAGTAGGGAAATAGAGCTTAATGCTTTGACACTGCAGGCTTGCTTGCTGTAAATTTTGCTCAGGTGTTTAAAAGCGAACCTGCAAGGGCATGAGAGTGGCGGTGCCTGTGATACTGCTGTTGTGTGTAGGCTCCAGGTATGCAGCCAGAGAATGCTCCATCGTGACAGCAACTCTGCTTCCCCTGCTCTCTCAAGCTCCATGAATCTGTCTGTGCCCGGCACCAGAGGCGGGGGTGACATGGGTTTTGTCCCAGATGATGTGAGCTCCCCTACACAATCTGGGTTCCCACTACAGCCTGCACTGGAGACAGATGAAAACCCCCAAAGCACAAGCTCTTCTGTACTGGAGGAGGAGCTGGCCATTCCACAGAAAATTTCTCTGTCGCTTTTCGACAGAGATCAATGAAGGGATCCTCCCCTGTCCCTGCTGATTTGGAGAGCGAAGGAAAAAACAGAATTTGTCCTATCTGAAAAGCGTCATATGAAAACTCTTCGCCCGCATCTAGCGAGACCGAGTCATCATCCCGACACCCAATCTTCTGACCAAACTCAGGAGCCATCAGAGGAACACCTCCGCCTTGCTCTGCCTCTGCGTGATCGCCCCAGCTCCCCACAGCTTCCCCACAAACGGTCAGCACCGCCTCTGGATTGGCCTCTGAGGATAGAAGCGGACCGCGACTGGCAACTGCTTCCCTGAACGAATGCTCCACAAATGCCACACGCCGTCATTACATTTGGCATTATGATTAACAAATTAGGCATACAATCAAGAGTGAAAGAGTGCATATTCTGTCCTGTAGCCTTTCAGTAAATGATTTCCTCAGGCTAAATATCAATGACAACAGATACAATAACATGATATTACAATGAGTAACTGTAGGAATCAAAAAATTTAATTTGAGTTTGTAAACCGTCTAATCAACTTTCATTTAAAGGCTTGTTTTATTATATGACATTGTAATTATATGACATTGTAATTAAAAAGCAGGGCTGAAACCAGGGGTGTCATAAAGAATAAAATATGTGCAAAATATTTTTCAAATGTTTTTCGACTTGAGACAGTCTAGAAAACAATTAAATATTGTAATTTTAATGCAAATAAATCATGTAATAATATTATAAGTTTGGCCCTATTTGATATTTATTTTTTAAAACTCTAATCTTTGCCCAGTTTGGAAAACAGTTTGAAAAAGTGAAAAACCAACACAAATATGCAAACTGTTTAATTATTTTAACAAAATAAGTAGATAAAGATGTGTACTTTTTTTTTTTTTTTTTTTTTTTTTTGTATAGTACTGCCCTTAAGCTATATAAAATACTTACATACATAAAATGTTTTCCAATTTGTTGAGTCAACTTAAAATTATTTGTTACCTGGCTGACTTAATTTTTTTAAGTTCAGTCAACTCAAAGAAGTTTAGTCAACTTGAAATGTTAAGCTGGACTAAGAGACAACTTAGATATTTGAGTTGATTCAACTTAAAATTTTAAGGCAGCCAGGTAACAAATTATTTTAAGTTGACTCAAATTGTGTATTTTATTTTTACAGTGTATATGTATATGTTGCGTTTCCCTTCGTGAGCATCCATAAATGTTTTCACTGTTGAAGTCAAAAGTTTACATACACCTTGGAGAATCTGCTAAATGTTAATTATTTCACCAAAATAAGAGGGATCATACAAAATACATGTTATTTTTTATTCAGTACTGACCTGAATAAAATATTTCACATAAAGGATGTTTACATACACTTGATTCTTAATACTGTGTTGTTATCTGAATGATACAAAGCTGTTTATTTAGTAGTTATTCATGAGTCCCTTGTTTGTCATGAACAGTTAAACTGCCCGCTGTTGTTCAGCAAAGTCCTTCAGGTCCCACAAATTCTTTGTTTTTGTTTTTTTAAACATTTTTGTGTATTTTAACCCTTTCCAAGAATAACTATGATTTTGAGATCCATATTTGATAGATTCAAATATGCAGATGAAGAAAAGTGACAAATAAGGGCCAACTTTGGACAACCATGGACAACTTTAACGAAACAAAAACAGAAATTGATCATAATGTCACCCAGTATTAAGAAGCAGTTGTAAACTTTTTAACTGTGTCACCAGTGTTGATATTTTGCCATGGGGACTATACCTGAAATAGGTTCAGGGTATTCAGGGTAGTACAAAATAAACAACATGCAAGTTGTTTGATCCATCTTACTTGTTAAAATTATTCCGCAGCTGAATCTGTGCGTCTCTGGCCGTCGTTTATTCTGAGGACCTGCGCGCGGCGCTGTGGTACGCCAGTGACGTCATATCCGCTCTGGGCGGCAGCAGCAGCAGCTTCATTCTCAGGCCGGGAAACTGACAACAAGCGAAGAGAGAAAAACAGAGAGAAATCTCCATCCATCCTGTCGAGTTTCTCTATCCGGTGGAAATATATCGTTATATGTGATCTGAAGCGACAGTCATACGTTTAATCGGTGAGTTATTAGCGCGCTCTATGCGGTTATTCGCGGGTTTGGGACCGATTTGTCGCAGGATGTCTCAGTGTTTGTGTCGCTTTGTTCTGAGCAGCAGCCATTTTTAATCGCCTCACACATCAACAAGACTACACAAACTCCTCATTAACGCATTGATTACTCGTTATACCGGCCAATGTTAATTAAACACCCGCGCTGCTATATGTTCAGTCCTGGTTTGATGCTCGTTTCTCGGTTCTGGTGGAGTTTATATAGCAGAAACGGCTCGAGGCTAATGCCAGTAGCATTGCTAAAGCATCCAGAGAAATATCTGTGAAAATGCCGCACGTTATATCAAATTTGGGTATTAATCGGCACTCACGCTCATATTTACAGCCTCTAGTGTGTAATCGTGTTGATCTCATTTGTGTGAAATGAGCGGTTTGTTCAATAATGAGGCTGAAGTGCTTCTGTTTACATCTCATGCTAACTGTACGTTTACAGACTGTATTCGCTTATGTGTTTGTATCATGAGATTTCATGTTAAAGAATATAATGTTTTTACTCTACCAGTAAAACCAGGTTATATATATTAAAGACTCGCTTTAAACAGTTATCGTGGACAGATGTGTTGGCTTCATTTAGCCTGGCATCAGTATGTTTCATAATACACGAATAAATCATATTATTATTTCAATAATCACGTTTAAGACTTTACTGTTAATGTGTCAGTTTTTCAGTTTGTCTCTGGTGGCGGCGGTGGTGATGATGATGATGATGATGATGATGATGATGATGGTGGTGGTTCTTTATAAGTGTGAGCTGTGCATAATTGTGGAAATATGATTCTTTGTGTTGACACACTTTTTTTTTTAAGGTGTCATTGTTACAATTTTACAAACAAGTAATGAGTAATATTAACAACATGCACTTACTAAAGGGTTACTAAATGATCTCAGGCCAACCAATATGGAGATGAGTGTTTATCAGATTTGGAGAAATGTAATTATGCATCATTAGCTCACCAGTGGATCCTTTGCAGTGAATGGGTGCCATCAGAATGAGAGTCTGAACATCTTATAAAAACATCACAATAATCCACACCACTCCAGTTCATCAGTTAATATCTTGTTAAGCCTAAAAATGTGTGTTTGTAAGTAATATATCTATCATTAAGATGTTTTCAACTTCAAACTGCTGCTTTATGATTCATAATACTGGTTTATGAATTCCTCCAGCAAAAAAGCTATCTGGTCTGAATCAGGGAAGAAATCTACACATATCAAGCACAATTTACAATCCAAAACAGTCCGAAACAGCTTTAAAAAAAGTGTGTATATAAGCATGGATTTTGATGTGAGGACAACATTTTAGCATTTAACATTTTGTGTGTTGTGATGTTTTTGTCAGCTGGATTCTGATGGCACCCATTCACTGCAGAGGATCCATTAGTGAGCAAGTGATGCAATGCTACATTTTTCCAAATCTGATGAAGAAACGAGTTCATCTACATCATGGATGAACTGTGGTTGAACACACTTTTTTTCTTCTAAAAATTTCATTTTTAGCTGAAATAATTCATAATAAACTTTGAGTTAAAACATTAATTTTTTATTGAATGTTTAATTGAAAATTACAGGTGTGCTTTTGAAGTTAAAGCCAAAGTAAATGATTTGCTCACCTTTATGTGGTTTTTAAAGTGGTTGGGTTTTCTTTCTTCTGTGGAACACAAAGGCAGATGTTTTGCAGATGTTCAAGCTGCTCTTTTCCTCACAGTAAAAGCAGATGGTGTGTGTTCACTGTGCAGCTACAGAAAACCCCATTATTGCAATCTTATAAGTGTGGGGGTGAATCATTCATTTAAAAGAGTTCCTTTAAAAAAAAGAGAATTAATTTACTCACGTGTTACAAACCAGTACAATGAAACCAGAACTTTGCTTTATGCAGATATTATAAACTTAATATGAATAAAGAGAGACAATCTTTATATGAATAGATTTTATTTAGGCTTTTGTTCATGTATGAACGTTGATCTCCGCACATACAGTGAGCTCCTCAGATACTGGAAACAGATTCTTGATCTGATTAGTTCTTGCAAGTTTGAGCTTCCGTTTAGCATACTTGATGTGCATACTCTAACGTTGTCTTGGTGAGAATTTAAAAGCGTGAATGTTCCAGTTGAATGTGTCTCCAAAGCTCACGTGTGTCGTTTTAGGTAACTGTCACTAGTGTTGCGCATCCAGCAGCGAGTTGTAGTATTTATGTGCTCATTGAGAAGCGGGGCGCTTCTGTTGTGTCACATGAATGTTGATTTTACCTTTTACCTTTATTTCCAGCCCAAGAATGTCTGGATGATCCCTATATGGCTTTTTAGCTAATTCCGAGGTTGATTCAAGCTTGTTTTGTTGTTGACCAGATTTAAAATGTGTCTTTGAGAGTTTCTGTGGCTTTAAAATGATTATTCATCTCGGTTCAGAGGAGGTGTTAGGGAGACGTAGGTTCTTCTGCTAACAGTCGTGTTTTTTCTCTCCACAGAAACAGACGGTACTGAGGAAGAGGTGCAAAGAAAAATTTCCATACTCGATGACATTACATCGCAATGTCCGATCGTTTGGGGCAAATAACCAAGTCCAAGGATGGGAAAAGCAAGTATTCATCACTCAGCCTATTTGACAAGTACAAAGGGAAGTCAATAGAAACTCAGAAAACCACAGGTGAGACGCAGATACTCAGTATTCACATATTCACATCCATGTTCATGTTTTTGGAACTAATGCAGAAAGACTGATATGTAAATCTAAAGTCACTATTTTGCGCGTTTGTCAGTTTGCTGAAGCACATACATTTCATTTGAGAAAACCATCTGCAGGTGCACAGAAACAAAATAAAATTCTCTGTTGCTTAGTACAGGGGTTCCCAAACTTTTCAGCCCGTGACCCCCACAATAACAGTGCCAGTACCTCGGGACCCCCACTTTCCTAAAGTATACGAACGTTTTGCAAAACGGCGCACAAGCATAATGACAACACAAAGGAGCACAACAGTCTTATAACCATAATATTATTTTATAGTTATTTACTCATTATTTACATTTGAACATTAATCTTACCTAATGGCTACTTTGGGAACCCCTGGCTTACGTAAAGTAGTAATATTAATACAGTTTATTTAAACATATTATAAGGAATATCACACAATTTTTCCTCCATGTTTCAATTTACACAGTAAACACTGTAAAATAAAATAAATTGTTTACATTTCACAAAAAAAAAAATTATGCAAGGTTTTATGCATTAATTACTCCATTTTTAATGATTTATTTTTAATTTATATTAAAATAGAAACATTTCTGTGACAATACATTTTTATGGGTCACTGTTATTGTTTAAATTAAAAAAGTATGAAATATGTCGTCAAAATAGTCCATCTGCCTTCAGTTGTTTAACCATAATTTTACAAAGCTACAAGAATTGTTTTCTTTGCATACAAAAAGTATTCTTGTATCATCATAAAATTATGGCTGAACCACTAATGGCAGATGGACTATTTTGACAACGTCTTTCATAATTTTCTGGGCCTTGACAGTGTTATTTACTTGGCAGTCAGTGGGGCAGCCACAAAGCTCATGATTTTCATCCAAAATATCTTAAATTGTGTTCCAAAGAAAAACAAAGCTTTAACGGGTTTGGAACGACATCGGGGTAAGTGATTAATGGCGTTCATTTTGGGGTGGGGTAGCCCTTTAAATTAAAAAAATTTTAATTAAAAGCTTCCAAACTAAATCCTTAAAATTGAAGTCACACAATGTGATTTCATAGAGCCCTGCTTTAAAGGATTGGTTCACTTGCAGAACAAACATTTACAGATAATTTACTCACCCCCTTGTCATCCAAGATGTTTGTCATTCATTCTTCAGTCGTAAAGAAAGTGTTGTTTTTTTTTTTGTTTTTTTTTTGAGGGAAAACATTTCAGGAATTTTAATGATACAGTTGACTTCTATGGTGCCCGTGAGTTTGAACTTCCAAAATTCCTAAACGATCCCAACCAAGGAAGAAGGGTCTTATCTAGCGGAATGATCGGTTATTTTCTAAAAAATGTACAATTTTACACTTTAACCACACATGCGTGTCGTCTCTAGCTTTTTTTTTTTTTTTTTTTTTTGTATGTTCAAAAAACATACAAAAAAACAAGACAAACCTTTGAACTGGAGTGCCCAGAGCATTTGTGGTTAAGTGAATAAATTGTAATTTTTTGTTTTGGAAAACAGAACGTTTCGCTAGATAAGACCCTTCTTCTTTGCTGGGATTGTTTAGAGCCCTTTGAAGCTGCATTTAAACTGCATTTTGGAAGTTCAAACTCTTGGCCACCATAGAAGTCTGTATGGTGGAAATTCCTGAAACGTTTTCATCAAAAAAACAAAAAACATTCTTTACAACTAAAGAAAGACAGACATGAACATCTTGGATGACAAGGGGTTGAGTAAATTATAAGTATTCTGCAAGTGAACTAATCCTTTAACCATAATGTGACAGTATGTGTGATGTTTATGATGTTTCCCTGAATATTTCACTGTTTTCACACGCTCTCTCTTTATATCCTGCAGTTGTTGCACGACATGGCTTACAGAGTCTTGGCAAAGTGGCCGCTGCCCGGCGCATGCCCCCTCCCGCTCACCTGCCGAGTCTGAAGTCTGAGAGTAAAGGAAACGATCCCAACGTGATTATCGTGCCCAAAGACGGTACAGGATGGGCAAACAAGCAGGATCAACCCGATCCAAAGAGGTCAGAACCAATGCTGCTTTGACATCAGCACTGCTGTCCATCACGAATTTCGTACTGAAAGATCTGTGTATAAAGTGAATTGAAGGACAGATTGTGAGCTGTAGAACGTTGTGTGTGTCTGTTTGTACAGCAGGTGCATCTGTAGGTCACACTGATTGTGTCATGCAGAGCAGCTTATATAAAGAAAGGCATGTGTGCAGAGAGAAAGAGAGGTGCTCATCACACTATGTCAGAGTGTTTGGAGTTAATGAGGATGTTAGTCATTCTGTGTTGCAGTTAATGAATACCTGAAGTGGTAATGCATAGACATTTCCATATGATTATCACCTTGTTTCTAAGTGATATTGTCCTGCATTGTTCATGTGACCTGGGCTGGCAAATGAGTCACAATGAGCACATTTTCAAAAATCGTCGACAAAGTCAGTTCTGAGAAAAATCAAATAATAAAAAAAAGTTTTCTGAAGTCTCCAAAGCAAAATCACCTAGCAACTTTGCAGTGTTTCCTCCACTTCCTTTCTTAATATTAATTACTATAATATTAATAATCACAGTATAGCCATTTTTTTGTATTTTGTCTTATTAAAAATAAGAACAGATGTGAAAAAGCAACAACATTAGAACAAATATATTAAAGAAGCACCGTGCTTTATTTTTCATTTTACACCTAAAAAACGTTTAAGTAAGAAAAACAATCATATGTGAAAATCACTTCAGTGTGTTCAATACAAATAAATTGTTAAAACTACAAAAGCAGTTCTATCAAGATCAGTGATCTTTTCTTTTATTGTTGGGTTAATGTTAATGAAACAGACCGCCTATATGTTAAGACTTGCTGTACTGCACAGATCTAATATAATGTTACAGATCAGATGTTTTTCTCCAACAGTTCCTTAACGTTCACTTAAGACATAACCGATTATATCTCTATACCTAATTACTTTAATTCTATGTATACCGTATGTGTATGTATCAGGATTGTGCGCTGGTGGAAGCACCTTTATGTGAGCGATTGATATGTCAGTAATTTTAGATGTTAATTACTGTTTGGAGCATTGGGATTGCTAGATGAGGGCTTAAGGAAGTAATTTTTTTGTGACAACCTCAAATTTGACCAAAATCGACAGTTGTGTTTTTTTTGTATAGCTTAAAATAATTTTGATTTAAAAAATATTTAATTTATATTATTAATAGTTAGTTTAGGTATGGGGTGGGTTTAAGGGATCTTAAATGTGGTCATGCAAATGAAGTATTAATATGTTCAGATATGCAAGTAATGTGAATGCTAATAAGCAATTAGTCAGTGGTGAGAAATACAGTTTTTTTTTTTTTAATATATTACATAATTTTTAGATACATTTCAAATCAGAAGTATTTAACTTGTACTTTTTGGCCCGGTTTCATAGACAGGCCAAAGACATTTGAGTAATTTTTATAAACATGCCTTAGAAAAATCATTACTGGTGTGCATCTTGAGAAATAACAAAGGCACTGATATATTTTAAGATCAGTTCAAGTTTTTTTCAGTTGAATCAACTCAGACTTACATTTTAGTCTAGGACTAGGCTTAAGCCTTGTCTATGAAAAACACATTTTTCATTATTGTTGCAATTTAATTGCATCCCTTAAATGAATTAGTTTTAAAGGGTTATGAAACCCCCCTGTTTGAGCACTGGTTAGTTCTCACCACAGTTTTAAAAAATGCTGCAAAAATGAGCGTGGTGCGCTTCGGAGCGGAGGGCAAAGAGGGGAGAGAGTCAACTTCGGTATCAGACGGATCAGAGTTTCATTTCACACTCATTGAGTTAACAACACAAATAAATGCACAGCCATTTGCACTCTGCATTGAAAACATATAAAAATGCTGTTGCACCTCTTAACTATTAAGGCTTATTTTGCTGCGTTTATAATCCTTTTGATGGGTTGTGTCAAGGAACTGTAGAAACCTCTATTATACTCACTACTCTCCTTTGATTCATGAACGTTTCTCTTAATGTATGCAATCTTACAGTTTGAAGCATCTGTCATGGCAAATCAACACATGCTGTTGTGAATAATTAGGCAAAGCGTCTTCTCATGCAATAAGAACAGTTATATGAATAATGAATAATTATGAGACACCAGCGCATCCATTGCCACGTCACAAACTGTGACAGCAGCACAATGTAGATTTTTAAACCCAGAAGATGGAAAAAAGCTCAAAATTAACCAATTTTCTCCAACAATTAAAATCAATGGATGCTAACATTGTCATCTACGAAAATTTCAGAAAAAGTAGTCCGGGGTTTCATAACCCTTTAATTTGTTTGAGTTGCTCAACTTCTGATATGATATACAAGTTCTGATATGTGACCCTGGACCACAAAACCAGCACTAGCCAGCAATATTTATAAAAATACATTGTATGGGGCAAAATTATTGGTTTTTCTTTTTATGCCAAAAATCATTAGGATATTTAGTAAAGTTCATGTTCCATGAAGATATTTTGTACATTTCCTACAGTAAATATATCAAAATTATATATATGCATTGCTGAGAATTTTATTTGGACAATTTTAAAGGCAATTTTCTCAATTTTTTTTTTTTTTTTTGCACCTTCAGATTCCAGATTTTCAAATACATGTATCTTGGTCAAATATTTATTATTATTATTATTATTATTATTATATATTTTTATTTTTTAATTCAGATTATGTATAAATCTCAATTTTTAAAAATTGACACTTATGACTGGTTTTGTGGTCCAGGGTCCACAGGTGTCTCCCTTAGAATTGCATAAATAAAGGCACTGAGACATTGTGGATCTTCAGTATGTGTGTTGTCATCAGTGCTACATGGTGAAGGTCGTTTCATACAGCTGTGGACATCATGTTCAAAACCTTAAATTTACAGTGAAGTGAACGTTTTCTTTGAGAGGAGTGGTGTTCTTTATCAACATACTGTAACTGAGTGATGCAGGTAGTCACGTGAAAGCTGCTGTTATTTAAATATATACCTGAATTTACTTTGTTCTCAAAATATCCAGCTCTATGTCTAGATGCAAATGGCCATCACACGTTGTCTGATTAGTGTCTGTTTCCTCCTGTAGTTCCGTTGCATCTTCAGCACAGCTGCCGGAGTCGCAGCCACCGCTGGCTTTACAGAAATCTGTCTCCAATCTTCAGAAGCCCATGCCAATAACCAGCCAGGAGGTACAAGACAGCATGTTCATCATCTCTTCATAGTGCTCACCCCTTATTGATGTCATTATGATGAGCGTATCATGGTGTCTGATGAATGTGTTTCTGTCCCTCTAGAGCACAACTACAGGTGGACCAAAGCAATGGGCACAGCTCAATGGAAAGGCAGTAGATCAAGATGGTAAACACTGGTTTGATCAACACGATTGGACGTGTTAGTTGTGATGTTGTGTTTGACTTTTGTTTGGCTCTGTTGTCTAGGTTTAAAGGTCTCAAGCCGACTGCAGCCCTTCTCTCACGAGGAATTTCCGACGCTGAAAGCAGCAGGCGAACAGGACAAGGTTGGCAAGGAAAGAAGCGTCTTCGATCCGTCGTATGGGCCCGGACCAAGCCTCCGCCCGCAGAGTGAGTCCTACATGCAGATTTTAGATCACATAATTTAGAAGTAATTTTGGGTCAGTTAAGAAGTTTTCATGACAATTTAACACTTTCTGTAATTTCACAGAAATAACACTGTTTTATATTTTCAAATATATTTTATCCTTTTTATTTTAGAGTACAGTGTTAGCAGTACATGTTTGTGAAGTGCATCTATAAAACAATTGCTTAACTTTTACAGCTTCCTAACCAGGCATTAAAAAAGAGGGTCACAAAACACAATCAATCTGTACAGATCCTCTTGTCTACAGTAGGAATGCGCTGAAAATGACAATGAAAGAAAATGCAGCTTATTTAACAGTTTAGAAACCTGCACATGTGGAATAATTTTAATTGAAACAATGGCTGAAGGATTATCAGAATGATCCTTTTCAATTGATGTTTTGGTGATTTTGCCCAGTTCTTTGTATAATGGTTTTGATCCTAAGTAAAGCAAAAACAGTACAATTTTAAAGAATTTTTTAGCCTCATTACTCCAGTCACACATGATCCTTCAGAAATCATTCTAATATTCTGATTTGCTGCTCAAAAAACATTTGTTAAACAGTTGAGTAGATTTTTTTTTTTCTTTCTACATGTCTTTATCACTTTTGATCAATTTAAAGCATCCTTTATTAAAGTATTAATTCCTATCATTCATTTCCCACAAAAAAAAAATATATATATATGCACTATATTGCCAAAGGTATTGGGACACCCCCTTCTAATGAACAGGTTTGACTACTTTAGTAATTTCCATGAGTACTAATCTTAATGTTTAAGCATATAATGATATTCTAGGGAATTGTGTTCTTCTCATTTTATAGCAAACTGTACCAATATGCACAAGTCATTGTGGAAATTCAGCTTTGATCACAGAAATAAATAGCATTTTAAAATATATTCAAATAGAAGGCAGTTATTTTAAAAGATGAAAATATTTCAAAATAATACTGTATGTTGGATCAAATAAATGCAGGCTTAGTGAGCAGAAGAGAATACTTAAGAAGCATTGAAATCTTACTGTTCAAAACATTTTGCACAAATAAAGTGAATGAAAATATCTTACCTTGGCACCTAGCTGAAATAAGTAAATTATTTTTATTTAAATTTATTTCTAGTACCAAAATGTGTTAGCTGTAATATCCCTGGTGTAAATTACCCGTTTGTTGCTGTCTCAGTGTGATGTAGCAAATTTTGTGTCATTGTCAGATGTGTCGAGCTGGAGGGAGGGCGGTGGGAGGAACCTGCAGCCCCCAGTGCTGTCTGCCGCCCCGCCCTGTACAGAAACCGACACCAAGAGCAGCGGCTCAGCTGAGACCACCACTCCTGTTCCTCCCTCCTCATCATCCTCCTCCTCCTCCTCCACTGCTGCTGCTCAGTCCCCTGATGTGAAGGAGCCATCACTGCGGCCCGCTCAACCCGTGCAGCGCAGAGCCGCCCCATCAACCCACCAGTACCAGCACCACACCACCACCACCTACCATGACATGCTGCCTGCCTTCGTGAGTCTCTGGCCATCATAACACTTTTCCAGTGTGTTGTGGTTTCTTTGAAAATTGCTTACTGGCTCTTTGTTTGTCAGATGTGCCCTAAAGAGACTCGTGACACCCCGGGCTCCTCGGATCACGGCCCAACCACTGTGGTTGCTCCCGTGCGCTTTGAATCCAGATTGATCTTCAGACCAGCGTTCCCTGCGCCGGAGCCCGTCAAGTAAGTGTTGTGCTATTCACTCACCTTTTTAGTTTTTTGTTTTTTCTCTTCCCCATTAGACAGCTGCTGTTGCAACCATTATAATAGTTCAGTTTTTAGTTGTTAATGGCAAAGTGGTTATTTAATTTAGAAATATGTCTGGAACATTTTGTTTGTTTTTAAGTAACGACCAAGTGGTGGTCAGCAGTAAGTTGATCCTAGCCTATGTTTGATCAATTTAGCTTTGTCAAATCATCACGACTTGCATAAAATTAAATCTATAGATATCACAGTGTTAGTTTAAACGTTTAACCTAGGCCTATATAAATGTGTGCTATATCCAATCGTTTGATTGTAAAGAGTGGAAGCTGAAGCGTGATTTGCAGGGCATGGAGGCATCAGCATGGTCACTTGAATTTTTTTTTTTTTTTTTTTTTTTTTTAGGGCTGGTAAGCACTTAATTTTTAATGTAATTTACATGATGTGGCGATTAATTAATGTAATTAATTGCAGATTAATCACACATCAATTTTGGCTGAGAAATTGCTCCCTAAAGATAATTTAAAAAGTAATTTTTGTGTAAAGCATCATATTTTTTTTTTTGTTTTGTTTTTTTAATTGATTACATATACTCTTTAATACACCTTTAATAATTTATTTTATTAACATTATTACTATGGAAATCTGAAATTATTTCTTTAATAAAATGATACTAATAAATAAACTAAAACTGCCAGTAGGTGGTGGTAAGTTCATTTGATTTGTTCAAATGGCTGATTTATTCATGAGTGAAGTAAATGGTTCTTTATGAATGGTCCATTGAATCATTCGGCTTGTTCGACTTGAAACGGATCATCAACATCAGATTGATCGGTGTGTGACATCAAAGTACCGCAAGAGCTGTAGAGAGCAAATGGCTCCTCATGCTTTTGAATCGCTCTCACGGTTCTCTGTCATATACCAAAAGGTTTGTGCAGAGCAGCTTTGGTTCAGCGCGCCAAGTGGTTCACCCAATTTGTTCAAAATGTATATTAAGAAATGAAATGCAGCTGTGTGTTGCTTGGAGACGAACAGTTCTGCTTTGTCTTTATATTTTCATTGGCAAAATTGAGCAAAACAGACAACGTTGTGTCTAAAATAACATTAACATCTTACTTACTGAACTGTTGCATTAGATCTGCATCACATTTGCACTCCTGTGATATTGAACTTAGCCTATTGCTCGTGTGATATTGCTTAACCTTATGATGTAAATATGAGACAAACTCAAACAGCATTTTTGCCCCATATCTTGAATTTTTGGAGCATTCTAACTACTTTCTCTACACTCATGCAGTGAGTTGTTGCCCTGCCTTATATTTGTCATCAATCAACTGTATGAAATGTCAGATGATCCACATAGGTCTGGGTGAAATGCAGGGCTCTCAAGCGTAGCTTGTTACTGTGATAATATGACAATTTTTATTCTTCTTGTAAAATATTAAAGCATTAGGTCATGAATATTGTCTCAAAAGTCAAATTTATTGGTAAAAATGTATATGAACCCTGCTTCTATAAATCGCTGTTTGTTTGTTTGTGCAGTGGTGAATTAAGAAGAGAGACCCGTTACCCCCGTGTCCCCCCACGCCCCTCTGCTCGCCCGATCCGCCGCCCGGGAGATCGTGCTCCCCGTCCTGCCATAATCAATCCTGAGGACCTGAAGGACCTCGATGAACTGGACAATGACTGTGAAGATGGCTGGGCAGGTGGGTGCTTGTTTTCTTTATCAACAACGGATTAGTGTTTTCAACAATGCTCATTGTGACCGGTGTCTGTTTTTCAGGTCTCCATGAGGAAGTGGATTATAGCGAGAAGCTCAAATTCAGTGATGATGAGGAAGATCATTCCCCCTGTGAGAAGAACAAAATCTGGTGAGCTATTCTTTGTTTTTTTTCCAGTGCATGTGGTGTGAAAGTGGCGCATGTTGAGACTGAAACATGTTCTGGTGCTTGTCTTGCAGGGATGACTGGGACAACCATCAGGACCAGCATTCATCTCAGAGCTCTGGTGACGGCACGTTCCCACAGGATGCTGAGGAGGAGTCATACACACGCCAGCCAGAGTCTGTACCCTCCAGAAAGGCCAATGGACGATTCTCCTCTACTGAATCTCAGGTAACAGTCATGGGTCTTCTGCATCCCCTCCCCCCAAAAATCTTTATTTATTTTCTGTTGGTATGTTAACAATGTCTACATCAATTAAGACTCACTTACTGATCTTCATATATATATATAGATAGATGGATGGATAGATATATTACAAAATATTGCTAAATATATGGAAATATATACATCTGAAAGCTAAATAAATAAGCATATGAAGCAGATTACTTATTCAAAATTAAGTTTTGAGATATTTACAGTTGGACATTTACAAAATATCTTTGTGGAACATGATCTTTACTTAATATCCTAATGATTTTTGGCATTAAAGAAAAAATAAAAATTTTGACCTATACAATGTACTGTTGGCTATTGCTGCAAATATCACACGCCTATACTGTATAGCCTCTGTTTTCAAAATCATTTCAAATAAGTGAACTTGCTAGTGTAATGCAAAATTTTGACCATGTTTAATATTTCTGTTGGCTCATCATGCACTTCAATTTAATTTTTTACTTCATAATAGCTACCATCAGTCCAGGCTCATCTAAGAGATCTCTTTTCTCTGTTGTTTGTGATTAGCAGCACCAGCAGAAGAACAGTGGAAACAGTGAGTCCGCAGAGGAGCAGGAGGAGCCCCAGCGGCAGGCGCCTCCTCGTGGGAAGTTTGTCTCAGCCGACCTCTCTGCCGTGGAGAGAGCACGCAGACGGCGCGAGGAGGAGGAGAGGAGAGCGCGTGAGGAGAGACTGGCTGCCTGTGCAGAGAAACTAAAAAAACTGGATGAGAAATTTGGCAAAACTGAGAAACCTGCACGTTCTGGAGAAACGCTGAGAGAAGCAGACAGCAAGGAGCTGACGCAGTCTCCAGGCAGAAGGTCATCCAAACACCACCAGGATGGATGGCAGTACAGCACTAAAGGTATACTAGTTCATTTATACTTGTTGATTTATAAATGTAGGTTTTAGCTGCCTTTGATTTGAAGGGGATTATTTAAAGACATCTGATGATTTTTAATGCTGCTCTTAGATTTTTTTTTTTTTTTTTTTTAATCCCTCATTTCATTGCATATAGAAGTGTCGGATACACCAGCCGAGTCGTCCAGTCAAGATTACAAAGATGAAGGTTGTAACTACCACAATGATGACGATGGTCCTGAGTCCACCTCTCCCCTCCCAGATTACGGCCGACACCAGAAGCCTGTGCCGCCCCGCTTCCAGAAGCAGCACCAGCAGCAGGTGAGCTTTTACACCTAATCCTGTAAGTAAGAGGAAGTGGTTATTAATACAGCTGCCCTGAAGCTCTTGAGGTGCATATGTCATAATTCTTAGAAATTATAATTTTCAAAAATTATTCTCAGAAATTCTGCTTTCATTTTTTTTTTTTTTTTAGATATTTTTGAATTTTGTCTTTGGTTTCTAGGAGCAGGTGTATAAGATGGCACCATGGCAGCAGTCGGGTCACCCCACCCAGTCCAGCTCTGCTCACCCACAGAGAGGATTTTACCCTCCTCATGTCCTGGGCTTTGACCCGCGCTGGATGATGATGCCTCCCTACATGGATCCTCGCATGGCACAGGGATGTTCTCCAGTGGATTTCTACCCTCCTGGCGTTCATTCATCTGGTAACTTACAACATCCGTTATATTTAGTAGGAATGCACCAATAGGAATTATGCAGCATGGATTATGCAGCAGAAGTTCAGCATTTTTGATTAGGGCTGCAACAAACGATTATTTTGATGCTTGATTAATCTAATGATTATTAGAATGATTAATCACCTAATCAGCAATTATTTTGCTGATTAATCAGTAGACTTTGATTATTCAGCTTTTACAGTTAGTGAAAATATTATGGTATACATATTCTAACATAAAGGTCACTTCAGCTTTAGAAAAGCATATCATGTAATTACAATTATTATACAATTAATTGGTAATACTTTACAATAAGGTTCATTGCTTAACATTAGTTAATATGAACTAAGTATGAACTAAACTTTTACAGCATTTATTAATCTTAGTTGATGTTAATTTTAACATTTACTAATGCATTACACATTACATTACACACAAGTTGTGCTGTGAAACAATGAACAGCTGTATTTTTATTAAGTTATTAACAAAGATTAATACATAAATGTAATGTGGTGTTCATTCATGTTAAGTAATACATCAGCTAATGTTAACAAATGATACCTTATTGTAAAGTGTTTCCAGTTCATTATACAAATGGATGTATTTGGCACTCAAAATGAGATGACAGACAAACTGTCTTGTACACATCATTCTGCCTAAATCTCCTTTTGCAAGTCATACGGATAAGAAACAAAATAAAGGTAAGTAATAAGAGGCTCTATTTTTTGGATAAACTATTTTATTCACAACATAATGTCTTAAAATACTGTTTAGGGTTATGATAACCAAAACAGTCCTGAGCTAGATCAAGTTTTGATCTCTGTAAACCAAACAATCACTTTAAATTATTTTTTTCTGCTATTAAAATATTTTCTCATTACCTTGCTCCACACTGGAGAGCTGCTTTATAATAGAAAATCAAGTTGTAATTCTAACTGTAAGTGACAGGTTTTTCATGTTAAATGGCACAAAGCTGTTTGTTATTAGGCTATCTGTTGCATAACAGGCTATATAAATAAACATAATGTGACCAGACATTACTGGAGTAAGTTAACGTTGCTGAACTGCAGAGCTCTTGCAGATGTCCACATCATTGTAATCAGATGCATTTTTAGCTGCTGCTTTCACACTGCTGTACATTTTTGCAGGCTCTTACAATGTCATATGAGATCAAACGACTACTCAGCAACAAAAATATTTGTTGACAATCTTATCTTAGTTATATAAACATCCCTATGAAGTAAAGTTTGCAAAATACACTTGTGTAACTGTAAATGTCTCTGAGTTTTGTTACCATTCTGTGCCCATCATCCGCTATTTCCAGCTCTTAATCAAGCCACTCTTTTCCTTAACACATGATGTTTTCGTCTGCAACCATTAAAGTATTCGGTTTCTACAGCAACTCATTTGATGCACATCATTCTCTTTCTTTGAAACCTGTTAACTGCATGGACCGGTTCTACCTCTATAACGACATCAACTATATAGTGGTTTACCCGAGCATTGCAGCTCTTTCGCTTTTATTAGAATACAATCAAATGGCTTTCCCCAACTCATTTTTGCGCGTTGTTTTTTTGCACAGACGCGCACTTCGAGCTGTTCCATGACTGAAAAGATTACGAGCCGTTTGTGTGTAAATGTACACAGTACTGTGCTTCTCTGAAACGTGCAGAGTCAGATTGAGTTGCATCCTTATGAGATTTGATAATCTATTTTTCAGCCCTATTTATTGATTGTAGTTTTGCTTTATAGTAATTATTCTATCAACTCATAAAACTCCAGGTGTTCACAAACCACTACCTGGGAAATGTCCTAACAACTACCTAGATTAGCAGTCGATTAACAGCACTTTATAAAAACACGTTAGCAAACACATAATAATAACCTAGCAACCAGCCACAGCAACCTATTATCAAAGCAGTGAGTTCTGCATGGTGATAAATGCCTCATGTTTTTTATCAGAACATGTACAGTTTTGTATATATTGTGATATATCAAATTGTTTTTATTTTGAAGGTTTGGTGAAACCTGTCATTCAGCAGGATCACCTGAATAGCCCTGGTTCCACCTCTGACGAAGGCTGCCATCCCAGCATGCATCAGGAGAGGAGGGCGCCATCCACTGAGCCTTACCAAGTGTGGAACCAAGACAGCTACTCGTCGGCACGCAGTTTCACCCCGCCCTACCAGAGACAGCATGAGAATGGTGACAGGTCTCAGGCGGATGACAGGAGTGACCGGTCATGCTCCAGACACGACTCGTATGAAGACAGAGGTCATGACCGTGCAGACAGTCCAGCAGAGGAACTGCCCCATCAAGGCTTCCGCCAAGGCAGAGGATCAGACGTGTCACTCGGGTCACAGCGAGAAATTATCCATGAAAGAGACCATCAACCGATAATACTCAGCAGGACCCATCCTGGAGACAGCGAGCACAGGGACATCTCTGGTAGACATCAGAAAGAAAGTGCTGATACCCGTGACGAGGCTTTCGACAGCAAGGAGAAGAGCTACGACTCTGATTTCTGGAGAAAAGACATGGGTAGTCTGAGGAAGGATGGTGGTGGTCAGGCGCAGTGGTCCGATCACGGTTCAAGCAGCAGCAGTAGCAATAGTCAGCCATCTGAATCCAGCGGCAGAACCCTTAGGAGGACGGGACCCATCAAGAAACCTGTGCTGAAGCCTTTGAAGGTTGAAGACAAAGAGAACGAGAAACCCAAAACTGAGCCTGAGGAGAAGACTGTCCCGTACAGGCTGGAGAAGGAGGTGGTCACCAACGTCTATGACCTGAAGAAAGATGCCCCGCTTCTGTCTAACAGGCACTCTGTGCCACCACCTGCTCCCTCTCCTGAGGAAAAACAAATAGAAGCTCCCAAGGTGGAGAAATCGACCAACCTGCCTGATGATTTACACAAGGAGAACTGCTGGGATAGTGGCAAGAGTCAGTCCGCAGATGGCTCTGATGGCAGAGATCCACCGACACTGCGCCGCAACAACTGGATATTTATTGATGAGGAGCAGGCGTTCGCTGGGGCCAGGGGAGCGAGTCGTGGACGTGGCCGGGGCTTTAGAGAGTTCAACTCTCGTGGTGGCCCTCGTGGAGGACGGAGCGACGGCAACAGAGGAGCCTACAATAGCACAGGCACACAGAGGCCTGCGCGAGGACGTGGTGCTCGAGAATTTAGGAGCGAAGATCTGCAGCGAGGCAAACCCCGTAGACGCAATGTAAGCGAGACGCACAGCGAGGCCTCAGAATACGAGGAGCAGCCCAAGCGTCCACGCCAGAAGGCCACTGAGAACGGAGAGGCTTCGTATGCTGTGCCTGGAGAGGTCAAGAGGGCCGACAAGGAGTCATGGAGATCAAACAAGGTCTACACTGATGATCAGAGCGGCAACAGTGATTCCAGGGACAAGACCAAATCAACTCGAGTGTTTGGAAGATCATTGCCTCCTCGCCTTAATGCTGGATACAACCGTGGGTTTGGCTCAAGGGACATTTCAACATGGAGAGGGAGAGGAAACCAGTTTGGAGGCACCGCTGCACAGGAGAATGGCTACAACTTTGTTTCAGATTCCTATTCCAAACGCTCATCAGAACGCGAGCCCCTGAAGTACCCACCTAAATTTACCGGCTCATTTGCAGAGAACGGTGTTGAGGACAGAGATGGAGGGTACTACCTTGATAATGATAATCCTGACAACCGGCCCCTGAGAAGGCGGCGTCCCCCGCGCCAAGATAAACCCCCACGTTTCAGGCGTCTGCGTCAAGAGCGTGAAGGAGGAGGTCAGTGGAATAATGAGGACTACGTTAACGGAGACGTTGCCAATCAGTGGCCAGGTCGTTCTAAGGGTGCAGAGGAGCACTGGCCCAACCACTACTCTGGAGGACGATCACAGGAGATCACTGGTCAGAGTCAGGGAGAGGACTGGGAAACCGGCTCTGAGAACAGCGATTTCAGTGATTGGAGGGAGAAACGGGGGCAGCATGGTGACACGCTCACAGACGCGGGTCATGGGGAACCCGGCTCTGAGAAGAGAGAGCTCTCAAAGCGGAGCTTTTCTAGCCAGCGGCCAGTGGTCGACAGACAGAACCGGAAGAGTGACACAAATGTGATGGAAAACAACAAGATGAGCCGCTCAACAGACACACAGTCTAGTTCATCCAGTAGAAATGAGAGCTGGCAGAATGGAGTTTCTTCCAATAGCAAACGGTATGTTTCTTTAGAATATGAGCAAAGTGTTTATATGATAAAACCAGTACTACTTAAAGGAATAGTTCATCCAAAAATGAAAATTACCCTATAATTTATTCACCCTCAAGCCATCCTAGGTGTATATGACTTTCTTCTTTCAGACTAACACAGAGTTATTTATCCTGCCGCTTCCAAGCTTTATAATGGTGGTGGATAGTGGCTGTTATTTTGAAGCTCCAAAAAGCGCATATATATTCATCATAAAACTAACCCATACACCTCTAGGGGGGTTAATGCATGTATTTTGAAGCGGATCCATGGATTTTTGTCATTTTAAAATTATAAAGTCAAATTACTGACTTTGGGCCATGGCGTATGTGCGTTCATGAGAGAGTTGAGTTCCAGCTTCTTCGCTGACCTCTGAAAACGAGAAGTAAAATATAAAAATTTCACTACAAGAGAAGTGTTTTTTGCACAGCCTTATTTGTTTGAACTGGAATTGTTTGAACGTTTCACTGACCAGGAACTGATAGTCATAGTCAGTGATATAAGTTTATAATTTTAAAAATAGAAATATTTTTGTTACAAAAACCCATGAATCCACTTCAGAAAACGCGTTAACCCCCAGAGGCGTATGGGTTAGTTTTATGACTGATGTATGCGCTTTTTGGAGCTTTAACAGCCACTATCCACCACCATTATAAAGCCTGAAAGAGCCAGAATAAATTTTAAAGCAACTCTGACTGTGTTCGTCTGGAAGAAGAAAGTCATATACACCTAGGATGGCTTGATGAGTAAATCATGGGGTAGTTTTCATTTTTGGTTGAACTACTGCTTTAAGAAATTCACACTATGAATGTGGTGTAATTCCCTCTGTGCAGAGTTCCTGAAGAATCGATCGCTGGCTTGAGCTCGGCATCTGTGTACAGTGTAGAGCAGAACGATGACACCAGCGTGACTGAAGCAACGGGGAAGATCTTGGAGAAAGACTTAAAACCCAGAAACTTGAAGGGGGACATGACGGAACCACTGTCCCAATATGACCTAAACGCTTACCCAAGTAAGTCAAAAACATTTCTTTGATAGAAACGCCCTTCCAGTACTGAATAATTTGATGGCAAACTGTAGTCAGTGTAAAACTAATGCACTCCTAAAGTGATGTGGCCTCAAAGGTTCAATAATAGTCTGGAGCAAAGATGTCCAGTCCTGTTCCTGGAGGACCATTATCCTGCAGAGTGTTGTTCCAATCCTGAATAAACGCATCTGATCCAGTTAATCAAAGTCCATAAGATTACAATAAGAAAATTACGGAATACGTTAACTCGCATATGCTCAGGTTGTACTAGTGATTAGATAACGTCAGTAGTGTGGCTCATTCTTGAAGCAAAGTTTTTGCTGGATGATTAGTTTTACTGTTTTGGATCGTATTTAATCTGAATGTAAGTACAGAATGATTAATTCGGTGTGTGATGGAATAAACGGAAAGGTCCTAATGCCCGTTCAGTAATGTCGAGTTTGCACTGCACGATTTTAGGCCTGATTTACACTCGCGATAGGTTTCTTCTATTTTCTTTATCACTTCTCGTGTGCGTTTGGCTGTAGTTTGCGGACCAGACAGCGCTGTCAGCGATTCTTCCTATTGTAAGGTCATGCAGTGTGTAACCTCCTGTCACCGATCCGTCATGCAATGTAAAAACAGCAGCAACCGAATGCTACCCCAGATAGTCCTGCAGTGTGAAAACAACGGTGATCAGATGACTTTGAAAATCATGCAGTGTGAACTCGGCATAAGGATTTTTAATTCCGTAGGGGGCGCTGTTGGCGGACTACTTATAAAACTAAAGTAAAATACACTTTTAGACTAAAATCATGAGTACGTTTTGATTTAAAGCTATAACTTGCATGAAAAAACAAACATGACACTTAAGTAATTTTATACATACTGATTTATTGATTAATGTGTAGTATGTTACATTTTTTAAACAAATTATGAGCTCTAAAAGATTTTCAGAATCTTCACAGCTCTTTTGCTTTAGACCGTCTACAAATGTTAAATCTTAAAATAAAGTGTTACGGTTACCACTGCATCTTTCTGGGCAAATTATATGCGAATTAACGTGATGTCACCTGCTGCCAGTTTGTTTGCCAAAAAATAGTTTTATTTTCAATAATTAATCATTGTTTCCTCACAGTTGAGAGTGACTCGGGAGCTTCTGTACCCAGTCCAGAGGTTTTCCAGGACGCTCTGTCCAAAAAACAGCGCCGCCCACAGGATGATGATCGCAGGAGGAAGGATCAGGGTCCACCAGTAAGTAATGGCTTGGGCTCATGGTCTCTAGTCCCTGATATTTAGACAAATATCTGACAATCTGAAATATATTCCCAGCTTAAGTTATTTAATTACATGAAGTATATCTTGTGGATATTGTAGTTATTTGGTTTGTGCATTTAAAGGGTTCGGTAAAGAACAGAACAATTGCATCGAAGATGCCTCCTCGTTTTGCCAAAAAGCAGGGTAGCATGTCCATTGAGCAGCCTGAGGAGACCCTGTCTGCCAACAACTTGGGAACAGAAATCTGGGAGACAAACAGCACAGGTTATACCAACAACAGCTGGTAACAACTGTATCACAATACAACATTTTAAGAGATTGATTCTAAATGTCTTTGTTTTCCTCCTGAAGCTTTGACTGTCCAGTCATCAGGTGGTGATTCATGGACAAAGCAGGTTTCCTACACGGGAAGTGAGCCCAATTCAGAGGTACAGGGATTTGTTCTCTAAGAAACTCTTGGTGTTTTTTTATTTTTCTTCCCAGTAAGCTGAGATTGACAGTAACATTTTTCTTTCTTGTCTTTCAGGATTCAGATGCAGGACCTGAGCAGAGTAAAGAACACAAACCCGGCCCCATCGGCAACGAGCGCTCGCTGAAGAACCGCAAGGGCTCTGAAGGAATGGATCGTCTAGAGGGACCCATCACTCCTGTCAATGGAGTGGACATTCACGTGGACAACGTTATTCCTGTGCCGCCCATTGAGTTTGGTGTCAGTGCGAAGGATTCTGACTTCAGCCTTCCTCCAGGGTCCACGCCAGTGCCTGTGTCCAACCCCGTCACTAAGTTGCAGGACGCACTCACTGGGAATGTGTGTACATGAGCTCTGAGCCAGCATTTACATTGTCAGCATTGTGTACGGAAGCAATGAATGTTTATACTGTTGTTAATATCTGTGCACAGGCGGGCCTGACTCAAGCCATCCCAATGCTCCGTAGAGACCACTTGCAGCCCGGAATAAACCTCAACCCCATCAGCTTCCCTACTGCAGACCTCACGCTCAAGGTAACGTTTACCGCCGCATCATCGCTCAGGTTTTGATTTTGAGTGGTGGTGACTCTCTAATTAATAAACCATCATAATTATGAGCCTTTAATTGCCTACATGGCTTAATAAGCACTCAAGTGCATGCAAAAAAAAAATGCCACAGTGCACCAGCATGGAAAAACTGCAAGGAGACTGTATTAAAGTTTTAATGATTCATTGATAAACCAGTTTTAAACGTTTTAATGATTTATTGATAATCCAGTGCTTTCTTTGTTTATGGCTTAAGAGATGTCGGCGACACTGACACCTGTATGCGTGTTTCATCCAGATTACATAATCTGAATGTTTGTTTTCCAATTGTATACGGCAAGTTTACCCAGAGTTTCAAAGTTTTGCACTCAAGTTCACAGAGACCAAGACGGCAAAAAAAGCACATCCTGTTTGTTTTAATTATTTTACAAAAGCGCAACATTTCTTTGTTATTCTGAGTGCACACACATAAACGTGGTCTTTACAGATGTGAAAGATGTATTACTTTTATCTGTATGACCAATAATTACAAATTATTTTAAGAACAAGTGACTGCACCGGCGCCTCCATCTGTCATGCAGTTTGTGTGCTACTGTTCAGCTTTTACACTCTGCACAGACACTTCAACAGTTCACACTTTTTCTAGGTTAACATTAGATTGAGCTGCCATGTGAAGTTCTTCTTTCAAATGAAATGTTATATTTGAGGTTGATGTATGATAGTTGAGTGTTTGGATGTCCTGCCTGAGGTATTGTATCACACCATAGACCAGCTGTTAGGGTTTTTGTTTAGTTTTTTTTTCTTTCTTTCTGCAACTAAATACATTTTTGGTTGACCAAGTCTCATCTCATCGACTAACGGTTAGTCGACTGTTAGGGGACAGCCCTAGAAAACTGAAAAGATCGGAAGAGAATTTACGGAAAACCTTAAGGGGTTTTAATAGATGATTAACCTTGTTTCTTGTGGTAAAGCACACAGTCCTCTCTAGCTCAGGTTTAGCTTAGGACAATGGTTTTCAAACCTGTCCTGGAGGACCCAGCCCTGCACATTTTGTATGTCTCTCTTATCAGACACATCCTGTTCAGGTCTTGCAGTCTCTACAAATGACTAAATGAGTGGAATCAGGCATGTTAGATGAGTAGGGTTGGATACAGTTCACATTTTAACTGGTACAGTGCTTGTACCCAACTGTGCCTTTTTTGGTACTATGTGTAGTACCAAAAATATTTATTTCAGTAAAAAGTTTTAATTTTTCTGATAATCATATGAAGGCATTAAACATTTATTTTTAATCAAATGAAAATTAAACCCTTTTATTTTTTTGTCAAGCAAGAGGTTTAATATTCAAATTAATACATGGAAGAAAATAGTGTGAATATTCCTTCAAAAAAGTTTTAATTTTTTTTTTCTCCTACAATTAACCTGGTTTTATTTATTTTTATCATTTATTAATAATAATAATAATAATAATAATAATAATAAAATGTCTCTTAGAAATGTACACAAATATCCTCATTTCTGACACACTACCACTGTGCAGGTAGTGCTACTTCAGTAAAGCTATGGTAAATGATGGCGCTTTGTAGATTAAAAAACCTTCTGACTTCGTTGAGCACAGTTTTTCTTTTTTCTTTTTTTTGTTAGCGCTGTTGCATCTTGTTATAAACTGAGTCATTTGTGTTCTTCACTAAATTCAAGCGCTTCACACTGGTGCTGTTAAGTGACTGAGACTCATCAGCGAGTGAAAGCAAAGCATCTGCTCTAGTAAGTTAGAGCTGTGCTGCCGTTTGAACTTTAATCCGGGCAATCTGAGTGGCACTCTTTGACTAGCAATCTTTTGTTCAGCCTTTGCCACATAAACATTATATCAAAACATTTCTTGAACTCTTGTTATCATTTATCATGGAAATTTGTCACACAGCAATTATCGATTTATCGCCAAGCCCTACTTTAAAATTACCGAGTTTGGTACCCAACCCTATAGATGAGGGAGACGTACAAAATCTAATCTAATATTACAAAATAAATATTTGAGTGAACTAACATTTAAGAATGCACTACAGCCTGGATAACGGAAGCACAGGTGGTTTCTGAATGCTCATGTTTATCAGTGCTCCTCACCAGCTTGTCTCTCTCTGGTCCCAGATGGAGTCGGCGCGCAAAGCGTGGGAGAACTCTCAGGCTCTTCCGGAGCAGGGCTCCCCGGGTGGCGCGGGCTCCGGCGCTCAGCCCGCCTGCAGCGTGGGCTCATCCAGTGGTGTCAGCTACAGCTCCTTCGGTGGAGTGTCTATGCCGCCCATGCCTGTGGCGTCTGTCGCTCCGTCTGTCTCCATGCAAGGTCAACATCTCATCACTCTCTGACAATGTGTTGGATTCAGTGGTTGTGCATGGCTCTAAATCCTGTTGTTTTCTGTGTCACAGGCAGTCACATCCCTCCCCTCTATCTAGACGGTCATGTGTTCCCTAGTCAGCCGCGGCTTGTGCCGCCCTTGACTCAACAGCCCAGCTACCAGCAGGTATGTTTCTACAGTGACTTCACATTCATGGGTTTTAATATGACACTGCATCTGTGAATGTTTTGAAAGAGTATTTTGATGGCAGGGGCTCCACATGGTGACAATATCAGGGATCTTTAAAGTTGTGACTATGGGGCTATAAACGTGTTTTGGTTTTATTGGCAATATTTGTACACTATTAAAATGCTCATTTGATGATGATCATTTAGTAGCCTTGGAAATGCATGCATCAAATATTATATTATATTATATTATTCATTGGTTCTGTGTGCATGTGAATAACCCATGTGTTTGGTGTGTGTTCAGGCCACCCCTCAGCAGATCCCCATCTCTCTGCACACATCTCTACAGGCTCAGGCTCAACTGGGTCTGCGAGGTGCTCTGCCTGTCTCTCAGTCTCAAGAGATGTTCAACTCCATCCCTCCCTTCAGGTATTTGACCTGTTTCAGTCATGACCAACTAACTTTCAGTTTCATTCAGTGTTATTCAGTGTTGGTCTACTACTCTTTTACACTGAAGTCCTATGCCATTGCAAAGAATTTTTAAAACGCCAAACAAACCATGCGTGTCAGTAACTGCTGTGTACATCTTGTTAAAACCATTTAAAATCAACATAATACAAAAATTAAAAGTAAAATATGCATTCTAACAATAGCATGTAGATTTTAAGTAAACATTGCTTTAAAAAGTAAATGAAATCAGTAATGAAAAAGATACACAAAATATAGAACAAAGTGTTAATGGTCTTGTAGAAGCTTAAAGTTACTCAACATGTTCAGCTAATACAGACTGAATACTGTTTTTTTTTTTTTTTTTTTTTTTTTTGACTGAATTGTGACAATGACAATTTTGTGAATTCACTGACATTTAAATGTAGAGATCGACCAGTAACCTGTTTAAATCTAGAGATTGACAGTAATTGGTTGAAGTGTAGATATTTATGAAGATCGGTTTAAGTATAGAGAGAAACCAGTCATCAGTCTATATCTACACTTGAACTGTTTATTGTTAATCTGAAGAATAGCAATTGACAGTAATTGGTTTAAGTGTAGATGTCAACCGATTATCCGTTTAGGTGTACAGATTGACAGCAGTTAGCTCACATGTAGAGAGGGGCAGATAATAGTTTTAAGTGTACTGATGAAGATCAAGAAGTATAGAGAAATTAATTATTGGTCTATATCTGCGCCAACCAATTTTTTGGATTGACAATAAATCGTGTTTAAGTGTAGAGATTGACGGTAATTGGTTCAAGTGTAGAGGTCAACTGATTATCGGTTTAAGTGTAGATATGGACCAGTGATTTTCTCTATACTTAAAACGGTCTTCATCAGTATCTACACTTAAACCCATTTATCTGCTTCTCGCTACATGTAAACCAATTACTGTCAATCTCTACACTTAGACCAATAATCGGTTGACCTCTACATTAAACCAGTTATTTTGATTGACAATAATCTGTTTAAGTGTAGATATTTATATTGATCAGTGTGAGTATCGATTTAAACCAATTATCTGTCGATCTACGCTTAAACCGATTATTGTCAATCCTAATAATTGGTTTAAAGGTAAATGTTAACCGATAATTGGTTTAAGTGTAGGTAAAGACTGATAATTGGATTATCTCTATACTTAAACCGATCTTCATCAATATCCACACTTCAACTAATTAACTGCCTTTCTGTACACTTAATTACCTATTACTGTCCAACACTACACTTAAACCAAATTATGGGTTGACCCCTACACTTCAACCAATTATGTGCCCCTCTCTACATTTAAACCAATTATTAGGATTGACAATCGGTTTAAGTGTGGATACTAATGAAGATCGGTTTAAGTATAGAGGTAAACCAATTTTCGACCTGTATACTTAAACCAATCTGTATTAATATCCATACTTCAATTATCTGCCTCTCTTCACACTTCATTACTGTCAAACTCTACACTTCAAATGATAATCGTTTAACTTCTACATTTAAACCAGTTGTTAGGATTGATAATAGTCAGTTTAAGTGTAGATATTGATATTGATTGGTTTAAGTATAGAGAGAAACCAATTTCTGTAAATCTCCACTTAAACCAGTTATTGGTTGACCTCTACACTCTACAACAGATTATTGTCAATCCTAGTAGTTGGTTTAAATGTAGAGAGAGGCAGATATTTGGTATATTGATGTTTGGATATTGATGAAGATTGGTTTAAGTATAGAGAAAAAACAATTATAGGTCTAGAATCTATACTTAAACCAATTACTGTCAATGTCTACACCCAAACAGATTGTTAATCCTAATAATTGGTTTAAATGTAGAGGTCAACCACTAATTGGTTTAAAGCCAGTTATCTGCCTCTCTACACTTAGTGTAAAGATTAACAGTAATTAAAGTAAGAGAGGCAGATAATGTAGTGATATACGGTAATCTGTGTAAGTGTTGGAGACTGATAAGGCTGCTAATTGTCTAATTGTAGAGATTCAGAGGAATTTGTCACCTTTCTGTGAAATTCGCAGTTTTCACCTTGAAATGGGTCACAATCAGTGTCTGACTGTATAGCTAGCCTATGCCATGAAAGTAGACTTCCGCAAGAGTGATTCGCTAACAGACGTGGATTACGGTCATCACAGTTTCTCCAAAGCGGCTGGATGCACGAGCTTTGATGACAGCTACTTCACGACTGACCAGACTCACTCTACACAAACTGCATTTCATCCCGTGATTTTAATACTGCCTTGCCACCCTTTCCACCCTTTCCATCCTCACTCATCCTTGCTGAAAGTGAAAGTAAAATCTCAAAAATAGCATGCATACGAATACCGTTGCACGTTTTCCCCGAGCTTCAGCAACTGAATATAAAAGTTCTTGGTTGGCCAGATTAGCCTACACTTTCTTAATAGCATAAACACAGGCTTTACTCTCTTCAAACTGTATCTCGCTTTATCTCAAAACACCTTGCATTTAGCCCGTCAGCTTCTTCAAAAATTCAAGTGCTGAAATAAAGATTTACAGTGGTTAGTTTGTCACCTTTTTCACCCCTGACGAGTTTGCACCCATGTGCTGTTGAAATCATCTGAGCACACTCACAGTCTCCTCTCTTACAGGTCTCAGGTGTACATGCACCCAAACCTGTCTCAGCCTAGTCCCATGGTGCTCTCTGGTGGAGGTCTCAAAGGGCCATACTCTGCATTTCCTGGCATGCAGCCATCAGACATGGTCAAACCGCAGTCCGGGTCTCACTACCAGCCCATGAACGGCAGCCAGCCGCTGGTGTACGACGGGCCCATGAATCAGGCAGCTGGGATGGGCACATCACAACTCATGGACTCGCAGCTTATTCAGGCAAGTTCTGTAAAAGACTATAAGCTTGTGCAAGTGTGCTAGTACACACAAATGTGTGCGGTCAGTAGCTCAAATCTGCTTTGTTTAGGATTTTTACTGATTTCAAATGGACGTTCTCATTGACTTTGCTGTGTGTGCTCAGGTGACGATGCCCATGCCTGGATCTCAGCTGCGCTACGGCTCTGCCCAGCAACACCTCATCCTGCCCCAGTCCATCCAGCTCCAGCAGAACCAGAACCTGTCTGTGGGAGCTCCACGCCGCATGATGCCTCCCGGATCCCAGCAGGCTGTCATGAGCGGTAGCAGGGAGGTGAGAGCCTCTGCTTCAGGAAATATTTGCCTTACAGGTCTCTTTCAGTGTTATTGACAAGGCTCTCTGATAAATCATGTTTTTTCTGCAGCCTTCCCAGATGGACATGAAAGGATTTCAGTTTTCCGATAAGCCCAACCACTCACCTGGAATACCCAGTGGCTCCTACAGGTGAGCAGATGGTTTACACTCTTTCTGGTTTACAGTGTTTTTTATTTATTGATTTGATTTTTTTTTTTCCAAATTCTTTTTTTAAATTGTTTACTTAAAACAAAAAAGGATGTCTATTCAGTTGAATTCATAAAACAATTTGATAATTTGAGTCAGGGTTCCCACGGGTCACGGAATTTCTGGAATTTTAAAAGGTCTATTCCAGACATTGAATGTCAGGGAATTTTTATATTTATTTTGTCCAAGTCATGGAATATCAGAGATTTTTGTTTGTTGCTTTAAATGTTTTGTTTCCATTAATCAAAATGTAATTTTTCTATAAAAATTACATTTTTTTGTTTTGTTTGTCGTTTCACGCATTTTGCCTATTGTTATGGTTATGAAATCATAAAAACCATAAAGTAATTTATTTAGAAATTGTACAGAAACATCAAAATTCACTTAACGGGTAAAAGCAAAAAAAAAAAAGCTGTGTATGTGTGCTTTGTACTAAACTTTCGTAAACAAGTAAATTATGCTTGCAGATGGATGAAAATTCAACTTTTTAGTCAATAAAAGTCAGGGAATTTGATGTTTGACTTGGAATGGGAACCCTGTCGAGTTTAAAAAGTGCCATATTTTATTAATGTGGTCTTGTGTCGGACTATTTCTTCTCAGACCCGGTTCTGCCAGTCCCAGTGGGAAACATTCTGGTCCAGGAGCACCTGCAGCAGTCGCCTCTCTCCCAGGACATTACACACAGCAGCAGGTATGGCTTGAGTCTGCCCCTAACTTTGACACTAGAGGACATGTTACACGCTGCTAACACTCATCTGCTGTCTGATGCTGCAGGTGTCCGCTCCTCAGGGCAGTATGGTCATGCACATGAGGCCCCCCACAAGCGGCCCATTCCCTAACCCCATCCAGCGTCCCATCATGCAGGTCAACAAGACTGTCATCATCCGCTCACCACCCTACCCCAGCCCCGGGCGTGAGCCGCATCACAGCACGACCCCCTCCAACCCCGAGCCCGCCTTGAAGGGCACTGAGGATGGTGTGAAGGTGAGCCACCCACTGTGAGCATAGGTAATGGCATTTCATGCACTTTTTTTTCTTATTTTCATGCTTTAAGATGTTTGATTAGATCTTATTTACATCAAGATCAAAATGTATAAAGATTATCTTTATGTCTAATGATTGAGGTTTGTTTTTTTCTGTCAAGTGAGGCTGGGTGATCAGAACAAAAATTACATTTGCATGAATTTACACATTATTTCTAGGTCTGATGTGTGTCTGTGTTCATACTTGATAATGAGAGTTTACTTTTTTCACAGGAACTTTACTACAACCTGTCAATAAAGTCTGGTTTAACTTAAGGAAATTGACATAATTATTACTATAGTATAGTAAAATGTGACCCTGGACACAAAAACAGTCATAAGGGTTAGTCTGTTGAAATTGAGATTTATACAAAATGAAAAATGTTGTGATATTATTTTTGGCCATATCGTCCAGCCCTAATCTTGATATTTGACTGTTTTTAGTGATGTTTAGTATGTGTTATTGAGGCAAGTAAAAATCTAGGTAAAATTAGTCCCTGCATGTTTTCTCTAAACTAAAAGCCATTGGAGAAATCAGTCTAATTAATATCCATAAAAACAGCACATTTTATGCCAAATTGGCCTTGTCTTAATTGTATATTGCCTTCTCAAATGTATTAACTGTTCAGCGTATCATTCAAGCAGTTATTTGCATAAGTCTTTTGACTGCCAGTGTTGGTGAGGGTTCTGCTCCAGTATTAAGATGGTCTATTGTCTTCGGTACAGGTGAAAGCTCTGCGCGATGGCCGCCAGGCTGTCAGCGACGCCAAAAGCTCATCAGTGATTCCCAGCAAGATCCAGGAGCAGCTGCCATCAGTACAGGTCAAAGCTGCTCGAACCGGAGCCATCAAACCACAGTCTGTCAAAGTGGAGGAAGGCAAAGCCTAATAAATGGACCTCATGATCACATGACACGGCTGTCCTTAGGACCTCCTCCTCTTCCTCTTCTTTCTCTCTTCTTCTTCGCTCTCTCTCTCTCTCTCTCTCTCTCTCTCTCTCTCTCTCTTTTTCTGTCACTGTACTCCGGGACTGACGCACAGGATCACCAACTCCACAAATCAATCGGAACACATTATTAATAAACACCACATAGAGAGATATGAATATCTATATACATAAATGTAAACTATATATATATAAATAGACACAATAGTTTTGGACTCTTCTGCGCAGACTTTTCCAGATCAGCTTTATTTATTTACATTTTATTTGACATTTCCAAGTGAAGAATTACGGTTCACAAAAGTGGCAAACAAACCCCAGTGTGTCTCGCTCTCTCCATCAAAGTCTGCAAACAGAAAAACAGGAAACGTATCTCCTCTTCCAGCTCTTTCGCGTCTCCACGCCCACATTGCCAAACTGAGCCAGCTGATTGGACTCAAGGTTTTGATTGACATGCAGATCAACAGAAGCTCCAGAGCTGCAGTGTGTGGCATTAGTCATTTTTACTGGGTACCATGGAGTTTTAACTTTTTTTTTGTTTGTTTTTTTGTTTTATATATATAAATATAGTAATCATGCCTATTTGCTCTATTATTATTAAAAAACACCTTTTATTCAATAAAAAAAAAAACTTCAAACCCAAATTTGAGGACATTGTTCAATCCAAAAATGGAGGACTTGCACCTTTTTGTTTTACAGCTGCTTTTCATGTGTTGTGTAAATGCAAAGCAACGTTTGATCCTTAAAGGTGTTGCATGATGGTGTTTGAGTGGCAGCGGTGTGGCGTATGCGTGTGGAATAAACATGTTAAAGTCGGCAGCATTGAGAAGCGCTTGCTCTTTGTTTGATGTGATCGGGCGGGTGGGATATATGGGCACTTGTGTAATGTGAGGACGTTTGTGGTGATGTCAGTGGGAGTGTTGTGCTGTCCTGAACGCTGATGGGAAATGTTACAGTACGTTGTTCGATGATTGTTTGATTTGGTCAAGAAACCCTTTACCTTCAGCTTTGAGTTTCCGTTTTGTTGGTCGGTCACAGGAGTGCGAGGGTTGCACAAGCAATAAACAGCCTATCTGTAACCATCAGGGTCCAAATGTGCGTCTGCACCGTGTCTGCGAAGGAGTGCTTGTGTTGTAAATGTTGCCATCTCTGTGGGCTCACGGGATCACGACTGAAAATATGAAGTGCACAGGAAAAGTCGGTTTTTGACGGTGCTTCGTTACACTACAGCTGTACAGAACTATAACCATCAGCACATGTTCGTTCATATTTGATATTGGAGCATTAATGCAACCTGTCCTTTTCCCTTTGGGTGAACTGTTGGACATTTGAAATGCCTTTTTAAATCATTTCTGCAGTGCTCATGGCTATTTTCGAGGTTTATTTGCTTAAGTGTTCATTGGCGCTGTTCAAACACGTCACCTTCAACAGTAACATTGCTTCTTGATGATTGCTGCATATCTGTACAGACTCATTATTGCCCTTTTGCTTTTGTTAGACCTGTATTTAAAGGGCCAGCGATGGATTTACTCACTTTTACATTTATTTTTAAGGGTCTGTTTTCCCTACAGATATTTATCACTCAGTGTTGTTTATCCTATTAAATGTGTGATCATATTTGCCCTTTTATTGGAAATGATCTCAAGAGAGAAATAAAGCAGATTGTGCTTTTTTCAAAAACGAATCATTGTTTGTATTCCCATTACCCATGTTCACTTATTGATGAGGCCATTGCTGTGATTTAAGCATTTAAATCATGTCTTGAAAATCAAGTGATGGTGCATATTGATGTTTTTCTGTCCTTTAAATACATGTTGAGAAATCTAAAATGGCTAAATACAGTAAAAATCAAAGAACAATTAATACTTTTCACTAAATAACAATGAATGACATTGTGGACCAATTTAACAAGAGTTTTAAATCCTTGATAAAAAGTTTTAAATTGCATTGTAAACGTTTTAACTGTTTTACAGAAATAGTTCTCAGCTCTACTTCAGTTTTTGGTACTATGCAGTAAGGTATGAGAGACTGTGCTGTACTGTGAATAGTAACAACTGAGGGTTGTCATTAAAGTTAATTTCACTGCAAGTTAGTTCACTTTTATGCCATGTATTGTTTAAATACAATTTACATCAGATTCTATTTTGTCTTGAAATGTTTTTGCTCAATTAATAGCATCACTGTGTAAAAAAAAAAAAAAAAAAAAAAAAAACTGTATAATTGAAGTCTGGCTAGTGAGTGCAAATTTCTCAACCCCAATCACTAAAGCATTAATGTCATCAAACAGCAAAAACTATCCACCTTATTCTTCAACACCAAAGTAAGCTTATGGTCGAGACTTCCAGTCCAATAGTCACTATAGGGAAATAAGGAGAATAACGTGCGGTATATGCAAACCAGGGTGTTCATATTTAAGAAAATACATGAAAATAATATGGTAAGGCACAACAATTTGCAATATCAAGCAGCAAAACTAACCGGAACTGGAAGCCAGACCCATAAAATTTACAAATTGCTGTTTCCACTCTTACAGGAAAAAATAGGTGGCTAGGTTAATTTGCATTAATCTATTTCATTGAAAGCATTCAATATAGTGTCTCGTGGGATGCAGCGTTTCAGTGTTTGTTGTAGTGTTTCCCCAAGAGGCACACCAACAGTAGACATTTTTGAAATCTTCCAAATCAAACACCAGGGGCCAGTTGCGTAAACTTTCCCTCTATATTAAGATAGTGTTTTTTTTTTTGTTGTTTAAAGAATTATTTTTGGCCTTTTTAGGATAGCACAGATCATAGTTGACAGGAAGCAAAGTGGGAGAGAGAGAAGTGGGTAGGGTCGGGAAAGGTCCTCAAGCTGGGATTCGAGATTCGGGACACCCGTAGCACAATGGCACTGTATGTCGACTCGCTGCCCACAAGGCTATCCGCGCCGACATTAAGACAGTGTCTTAAGTACTAGTTTGACCAACCATCTGTTAACCAAAGGGTCAAAGAAAAATGAGCTGACTAACTTTTTAAGACTAGTCTAAACCTTTTATGCAACCTGGCTCAGCTTCTTAATAGAAACTTGTGGATGAAATAAGAGAGATTCAAAATGCGTGCTACCAGTAACAGATTTTGCCTTAGAAGCCCTACAGGGATGAGCAACTCCTCTCCTAGAAACATTTTAAACATTTTATGTTCTGTTACAGCCTTATTCCAAAATGGATTAAATAAATTCTTCAAGTCTGGGCTCTGGCTGGGCCACTCAAGAACATTCACAGAGTTGGAAAAAGGATGCACTTGAGCTCACTTTTGAGTGTCATGGCAATGGCTGTGAATACTTATGTACATGTGATTTATTTATTTTTTAAATAAATTCTTTCATGTTGTTTTTATGGGGTATGGACCCTTTTCAAAAGACGTTTCAACAGTGGTCATCATCAACGTTAATACTTGAAAGTTTTTCAGATTTTGATCGTATTAACCCGAATACAATAGTTTTTTTTTTTCTTGGTAATGCATCTGAAAAAAGCGTTTGTCTTATATTCAAGATCTAGACTTTGACATGTCAATAATACACCCACAACTATAGTTGCTGCCAAATCCGCGTAAAACGAGTGTGCCAAGAAATGTTTGTCTGTAATGATAGAATGCGATTGAAAACAGAAGAAAAAGAAACGCTTAGCAGCATGAGTCTTGACTGTCATGTTAGCCTGACAGAACCAAACGTAGCGATTTTAAATGTAAGACAGTACCCAGATTTGAAGACTACAAAAAGATTTTTATCATTAATGAAATGTTGCTACTATGAGATTAATAGCCTAATTGTTCTATAATTTAGACGGGTTACCTGTTATTTTTATGGTATATCAAAAAGTGTATACAGTAAGTGAAGCAGAAGTAGCAGGCATTCAAAAACAATGGATTTATGACATGGCTCCTGAAATGATCAGTTCTACACTAAGTTTTCATTTATTGATGAGTGAATTTTTGCTAGAAAAAGAGCTGGAGAAATACAATGGAAGTGTCTCGGAGCCGGTGACGCTTTATCTTTCAGAGTACAACCACAGTCTGCAGAAGTGACATGCATGGTATTCACACCAGAATTGTACCAAAGCTCAATAAACTCATTTAACCTCTTCCAAGGCCTGTATGTACAAAATATAGACTTCTGGGAAAAACCTCTGGTCTCAAGAGTCTCCCAAGTCAAACATTTCGGATCCAAAAGCATCCAAATGTTCTAGTGTTGCTAGAGGAGGAGTACACTGAGAAGTGTCTGGTTCCCACAGTGACGTTTAGTGATAGTAAAGCTCTTATATTGGGATATATGTGGGGAAGGTGTGCTTTATCAACGCTGTCATCAATTCACATATCACTGTGTGATGTAATATAAAAACCTGAAACTGAAGATGTTACCCTCCCCTCATTTCCTGCAATGTTGGGAATTTTTTCAGTATGACAATGAAGATGTACATGTTTCACTCAATCTTAACGCTCTTGAACAGCGGTGGAGGATTCTGAAGAGACGAGCTGAGCAAAACTCTCCATTAAAGACCAGGGCATTTAAGAAGGGCATATAGTTTTAATACATTTTACAATTTTATCTTTCCATGAATCATCATTAAGAAAATACGTCTTTTATATTTATTCAGAGGTATACTCGTATATGCTTTGCACTTTATATAAAATTGCTAAATGTACCAAAACACATAAAAATATGTATGTAGTCAAAAGTTGGGGGCTGATTTTTTTTTTTTTTTTTTTTTAAAGGCTCTCTTGCTCACTAAGGCTGCTTTTATTTAAAACAACAGTACAAACAGTATAGAGAACAATTGTTGCTGTTTAAAGGAAGTTTTCAAGTATATCAAAAATGTTTTTCTGTGATGCAAAGCTGAATTTTTAGCATCATTACGCCAGTCTTCAGTATCACATGATCTTACAGAAATAATATGCTGATATTTCTGCTCAAGAAATATTTCTCAATCAATGCTTAAAACAGTTGTGCTTCATATATATTTGTGGATTCTTTTCAGGATTCTTGGTTAAAAACAGCATTTAGTTTAAATAAAAAATATTTTGTAAAATTATAAATGTCTTTACTGTCACTTTTGATCAATTTAATGCGTCCTTGCTAGCCTAATTTAATCGGTCAGTCATCGATCAAACAAACAAACAAACAATCAATTTTACAGGCCCTAAACATTTAAACAATAGTGTATATTATTTCTTTATTTGTAATAACTTGTCGTAATTTGTAAATATTAGTTGTTGATAGTAAATATTAGTTGTTGATGATGAAGTTTGAGATGCATTAACATCCTTAAAATCCCCTGTAAGGAAAAAGATTGTTTTTCATTCTGCATTTGCCTTTATTAACAATTTTCTATTCTCTATTTGCTAACTGTTAACTTTAAAACAACGGATTTCTATTTCAATATACTTTAAAATATTCATTTTAATTTATAATTTAGTTTATCATTAATTCTGCATTTCTGCTTTGTATTGGTGGTGGATCGTTGTTTCACTGTGAATGGCTAAAATGACAATAAAACCTACTTGACTATGACATGAGATTTACATGTTTTCATTTGGCTGATGCTTTTCTCCATCGTGACGTGTAAAGTGTGTGTGTGTGTGTGTGTGTGTGTGTGTGTGTGTGTGTGTGTGTGTGTGTGTGTGTGTGTGTGTGTGTGTGTGTAGTCGGTGGTCTGGTGACGTGGCTCGGTGAGTGAATTCCGCGCATTTTTCCCCTGAGCTCCGGATCTACGGCAGATTCACGGAATACGCGGAGTAACGTTAGATCCGTTTCAACAGTGAGTATCGCGCATATTGACGAGGTGTTTTAACACGACTGGATTCTGTTTGAACTTTGTCTTTCTTCAGGCTCGAGTTTCTCTGATGGTGTTGTCTCTCTCTCTCTCTGTGTGTGTGTGTGTGTGTGTGTGTTTTGGGCAGGTCTGAGCTCGTTATCGCGTGCTTTGATTTCTTCACGAATCTTACATTTTAGTTTTTGTTTTATGGCAAAGCTTCACAATGAAACTTAGTTCTCACTGTAAATGTTTTGGATTCTGCAACACGACAGACAATCGCTTGATTTACTATATTTTGCATGAATACCTTCTTTGTTTTTACAGTCTGTGATACAGGATGCATACCGAAAATGGTTGTGCTTTAAACACGAACAAATATCTTGTCAGAGAAATAAACTTGATTCAGAGGGAAAAGTTGTATTTTTCTTACCCCACTGCTAGATAATTGTTCTTGATTTAAGGAAAGACTCACGTAATTTTGAATTAAATATATCTTGTTTTAGGAATAGATAGATAAAAGAGAGAAATACTGAGAAAAAAAAAAACATTTAGTAGGATATAGCTCTAAAGTAGTTTAAAAATTAATTATGTCTTAAAATGCACCTTATAATGCAGTGTATAATAATTGTACCCACAATTTTATATATATATATATATATATATATATATATATATAAAATATACAGTATTGTACAAAAGTTTTAGGCCACTAGAATTTTCACCAAGAAAAAAATGGTTTAAAGCCAGTTATTTCCATCTTTTGCTATATGTGTCAGTAGGAAACATCAGTTTACATTTCCAAACATTCATTTTGCCATTAATTGTAATAATCCAGTGAGATTTTTGTTCTCACTGGAGCCAGTGCTCCACACAGAGATCTGATCTCATCATCATCATCATTACCTGTCTGGAATGATATGAAGAAACAGAACAAATTGAGACAGACTAAATCCAGAAGAACTGTGGCAATGTCTCCAAGATGCTTCAAGAAACCTACCTGCAAAGCCATTTGAAAAACTATGTGCAACTGCACCTAGGGCAAAAGCTACTTTAAATTGAAAAAGATGGTCACACCAAATGTTGATTTCATTTAGTTAATAGAAGTTAATTGACAAATAAAATCTACCTGCCTAAAACCTTGTGTTGTAGCTTTGCAGGTATGTTTCTTGAAGCATCTTTGAGACGTTGCCACAGCTTTTCTGAATTTAGTCTGTCTCAGTTTGTTCTGTTACTTCATGTCATTCCAGACAGACTGGATGATGATGATGAGATCAGATCTCTGTGTGGAGCACTGACTGGTGTCAGACTCCTTGTGCAAACAAAAATCTCACTGGATTATTACAATTAATGGCAAAATTAATAATTGGAAATGTAAACTGATAATTCATACTGACACACTACAGCAAAAAATAGAAATAGCTGACTTAAAATATTTTTTTGTTGGTGAAGTACCTACTAGTGGCCTATAACTTTAGCACAGTACTGTATATGTACTATACCAGAGGTCTTCAACCCTGTTCCTGGGGACCCACTACCCTGAAAATTTTAGCTACAACCCTAATCAAACACACCTGAAGTGGCCAATCAAGCTCCTCAAGACTGCTTGAAAATTGGAGGCAGGTGTGCTGAAGCATGTTGGAAATAACTTTCCAGGAGAGTGGGTCCCCAGGAGCAGGATTGAAGACCTCTGTACTATACTATATGTCACATGTAGTAGCCTATGTGAAAATTGTAAATTGAAAGGCTGTGATATAGGTTTATATCATTTAAGTGACATTTGTGGTACAAATCTGTCAGCTGTGAATAACAAAACAATAAAGTAGAGACCTGCGCGGGACGGATTTTTCAGTTCCGCTCCCGCAGAAATATATGTAATCTCGTCCCGCTCCCGCCCGCAAAAACCATCAAGAATGCGTCTGTTATAAAAATTGACCAACTTACACCTGCTTGAATACACACCACCTTTTAATCAGAGCATAAGACTGTATGTTATTATAAGCAGAACATATATAACGATAAGAACAGCATTATGAGCAAGACGGCCACACCGCACTTCTGAAAGACATCATCTTGTCACAAAGCACTGGCAAAAGTAATTACAGTGAATGTGTCGGGGAACAGTAAGAAGATATTTGAATGATTCATTAATAAACTAGTGTATTCTGAAATAGGCCTAGTGTTGCAAAGACGTCGCAATCTCCTGTTTGGATGCACCGGAGAAAAATGCATCTTTACAAAATACATAGGCTACATTTTTTTTCTCGATTTGTTTTATTTCCTTAAGTAATAATTTAAATCTTTATATTTATATGTTTATGTTTGTATGCTCTGAGTTTTGGTATTTTTTTGTGAAGCGCTGCTATTTAAGTAGGAGAGGACAGAAAGCTCATCATGTTTGTTTTATTTATTTTATAAAACCACTGTTGTAGAGTTTTGTTGAAATTGTGAGTACACACAAATAAAAGTACACCCTTAACATTTCCGAATGATGTATTACTCTTACCTTGGTAAGCAAAAATGACGGATAATTTAAAATTGTTTATGCTGAAAAAAAGCGAATGATTGCGGCTGGTGCCTCCATGTCCTACAGAGCGGCTTCAGCTTCCCCTCTCTGCAAAAAGAGATTTGATATGTGCCTAATGGCACACATTTATCTGTTTAACATTTAAACTAACATTGTTTTATAGCTACTTGAACTGTTTATATCTATATATTTTATTTATTTTATATATTTATTTATTTAATTTCATTGATATATATTTATTTTAGATAAGTCCTGATGATTTGAGAAGGTATTGATCAAACAACAGTCTTCCGCTGGCCGCTGTTCCTTACTTTAAAAACAAAAAAAGTATATTTAGCGAATAAAATAAATGCTCCAAACGTTTTTTTCTAAATTAACGTAATAAAAAACAAAACGAAATATAATCACTTTGGCATTGCATACAATATGTAACTATTTTAAGAGCTGAAACAGTAACTGCCTTGCGCTTGCTAATCATTTTTATGTTCTAGGCCTATATTAGGCCTAGAACATAAAAATGTTCTAGGCCTAATATTTAATGATATAAATTGTCTGTGGGCAAACATACAAAATCAGCAGGGGATCAAAAAATGTCATCCCTTACTGTAAATCTGTAAATCTATAGCATCACATCCACATCCATTGACCCTGTGTTTGTCACTTTCTGCATCAGGAATGGCTGGCAGAGACGCACTGAAGGCGGATGAAGGTCTGATGATGATGCAGGAGCTGGAGGACAGACTCAAGGAACACACGGATAAACTGGAGCATGTGCGTCTGGCTGCCGCGGACCTCAGAGATGCTCTAACAGGGGTTTGTTTCTCTGTCCTCGTCGCTGTGTGTCTCATTCATGTCGTGTGTTTGTGGATGAGCACCATCTGATGTGTTTGTGTCTGATCCTCAGAATAATGATGATATGCAGCAGTTTATTTCTGAACACATGGAGTGGCTCGCACAGCTGACCGATCGTGTGGAGACGCTACAGATGAACACCACCGTTTTTGTGCAGGTCTGTGAAAATAAGTTCTTCATTTAACACAGTCATTGCTACAGAATGTCCAAACCATCAATTACAGCAAGTGTGCAGATTTGTATTATATACATTACAAAAAAACAGCAACTGAGTACTGAGTATTTTTGTGTTGTTTTTCAATACAAATATATATATATATTTAAAAAAAAAACAAGATAAATTTATGTGCAAAACAAATTTACTTCAGATATTATGTTTAGTAAAAAAATTATAAAAAATTACCTTTTTTTTTGTTTTGTTTTTTTGCTTAACACAAAATATAAGCCGGTGGAGTCCAAAAAAATCATGTTTTCCCTTTGAATTCAATTTATTTTTCTAACCCAATGACAGTTTTGTATTTTTTATTTTTTTATCATTTAAGTAAATATAAGTAAATTAAGTAAATGTGTGATTTTAAGAATGTTTTGAAATTTCAACAGTTTCAAGGTTTTTTGTCTTTAAAATAAATTGAAATGGTAGAAAACTGATGTTATTGTCACAATCTGTAATTCAAATTACAATTGCAATTCCGAACCACAATCCAGAAAGCCTCAGCGAAGGAATTCTATCCTTTTTTTAAATAAATATTCTACATATTACAGTAAGATTTTTAATGTTTTTATTTTTAAATATCTTCTGCTCACAGAGCCTGCATTTATTTGATCCAAAATACAAAATGTATAATGTATAAAAAATATTTGTACTATTTAAAATGTTTTTTATTTTGTTTTTGAATATATTTTAAAATGTAATTTATTATTAATTATGTAAATCAATGCTTTTATTTAGCAAGGATGTATCAAATTGATCAGAAGGTGATGATGAAGACATTTATAATGTCACCAAAAATTTTCAATTTCATAATGCTGTTCTTCTGAACTTTCTATTCATCGAAAAATCTGAAAAAATTCTACTCAACTGTTCTTAACAATAATAATAATAAATGTTTCTTGAGCTGGAAATCAGAATATTAGAATGATGTCTAAAAGATTATGTGGCTGGAGTAATGAAGCTAAATTCAACTTTGAAATCACAGGAAATAATTACATTTTAAAATATATTCAAATTGAAAACAGTTATTTTAAATAGTAAAAAGATTTCAGAATTGTACTGTTTTTGCTGTACTTTGAGTCAAATAAATGCAGGCTTGGTGTGCAGAAGAGACATTAAAAAACTTTTTGACTGTCTATATATATATATACACACACACACACACGCACATATTTGGGAGGGTTTGCATTACTTTTTTTTCCCTAAATTTCTTTGAATTACATTTTTTTTTTTGTATTATTATTGTTGTTTTGTTTTCTTTTGTTTGTTTACATAAAAATATTCCTTAAAATCTTACCAAATTTCTACATATTTCACAAGAAACTATTTCTTAGTGCTGAAATTAATGAGGAAGTCAAATGCCTTGAACTTAACTGTAACTGTAATTTAATAGAAGAATTTGAACTGTACCAGTCCATCATAGTTTGTTATCTTTCTACTGTTCAATAAAGGTCTCTCAGACTAATCACTCATGAGCAGCAGGAAAATGTTGTCTTGTATTATAATTGCTAATAATGATTCTTATGTGTTGTTATTCTGGCAGATGAATGCCAAACCACGCAGCTTTCGGGTCAAACAGCAGGGGCTCAGAAGCGCTGGCCGCTGGGGCCGCTGTCATGTGACCGATGATGCTCAATCAGAATACGGCTGGTCTCCCGTCCGTACCAGACGCAACAGTGATGCAGCATCTGAGATGTCGTGTGCGTGGTAGCAACTCCACTACACTTACGTCAAGAGCAGCGTTACTGTTTCTTGTCCAAAAAATAACCACTGTAATGGTAGCCTACTGTTAGAGTATTTCAAATAAAAAGTGTTTGTTGTTTCCAAACCTAAGTGACCCTTTCTTCTTCAGAACATAAGATGTTTTAAAAAATGTCTGTTGTTTGTTCATACATGGAAGTCAATAGTGTAGTCCACAAGAGAAAATAATAGTTGAATTTATAAAAATTACCCTGTTCAAAAATTGATTCTTAATACTGTGCATTTCCTGAGTGTGAAAAGATGGATCTCAAAATCATAGTCATTGTTGGAAGGGTTCAAATACACGAAAATGCTGGGAAAAAAAAATTGTGGGACCTGACGGATTTTTCTGAAGAACAACAGGCAGCTTAACTGTTCAGGACAAACAAGGGACTATCACTAAACAAAAACACATCTGTAGATCATTCAGGTAACAACACTGTATTAAGAATCAAGTGTATGTAAACTTTTGATTTGGGTCATTTTTATGAATTCAGCTGTTGTTTTCTCTTGTGCACTATATGTAAACATCTTCCATGTATCTTATTTCGGGCAGTACTAAAAAAAAATACCATGCATTTTGTATGATCCCTCTTATTTTGGTAAAATAATTAACATTTTGTAGATTCTGCAAGATGTATATAAACTTTTGAATGTAAATAAACATTAAGGAAATACACAAATACTGTGCCTCTGAAACATGACTGTTAATATCAATGGTACTGTGAAGATTCAGTTTGTAAACACTTAGATCTCATTTTTACACAATTATATGCAGGGTCAGATAGGGTCAGGTTCATCAAAAATATCTTAAGTTGTGTTCCAAAGATGAACAAGGTCTTACGGGTTTGGAACGACATGAGGATGAGTAATTAATGACAGAAGATTCAGTTTCATTTTCAGTTTGATCACCAGGTCTTTTCCGGTTCTAGAGGCATATTTCCCATTCTGAAGTCAAGCGGCTTTAAAAAAAAAAAAAAAACATTATTATCCATGACATCCAGTGCACAGAAACATGACTAAACTCCTCTGAACAGACAGAGAGAGATGACTGAGTGTGAGGAGTCATGAAAAAACGCTGTTTAACTGCTCAGTGCTTTTGTTTCATCTGGCCCTGCTGCAGGCTAGTAAAAGCAAATGATCAGTTTAAATCCTTCAAACCTTATAAACACTTTTATTGTCTCGAAAAATCTCACAGCTGTCTGAATATGTTACTCGAGTCAAACACTAGAGGGCAGAAGAATCAGTCAAATCCTCTGTGAGCTGAACCTGGAGCTGTCATCTGAGCGCATGTACGTGAACCTATCGAGTATGATAAATAGTGTTTCAGCTCTGTTTTTGTGGCTCATTTAGCAGTTTCTTAGTTATGTAAAGTGCTCTGAGCCTCAGTTCCTGTCTTATTCATCTGGACCGCTGTCTGTGAGCACAATGCTGCTGTCAGAAACGCTGCTGTACATCTGGACGCCCCGCTGACAGAGTTCATGTGCTATATGTGGTCAGACCTCGTCATGTCCGTCACAAACAAGCGCTCTATGAAAATGTTTCTGAGCTGTTTTCAAAGGATATAATCTATTGATTACAGAATGAAACTGATCTAGACTCATTTAATTATTATTAATGTGGATTTATCTTGTGAAAAAAGTACACTTTAACAGGAGTTACAGAAAAACACATAAAGAAAGAAAATACATTTAACTGTTCTGTTGTCTTTGAAATATGATTAAATTGTAGTGACAAGCATTTATGAAAACTAAAATTACTTTAATGTTTATTGTGTGTATTTAAATATATGTGACCCTGGACCACAAAACCAGTCATACGAGTCTTTTTTTTAAATTGAGATTTATACACCATCTGAAAGCTGAATAAAGCTTTCCGTTGATGTATGGTTTGTTAGAATAGGACAATATTTGGCTGAAGGACAACTATTTGAAAATCTGAAAAATAACGAGAAAATCGCCTTTAAAGTTGTCCAAATGATGTTCCTAGCAATGCATATTACTAATCAAACATTACGTTTTGATATATTTACAGTAGGTAATTTCCAAAAGTCTACATGGAACATGATCTTTAACTAATATCCTAATGATTTTTGGCATAAAAGAAAAATAATAATTTTGACGCAGACAATGTATTTTTGGCTACAAATATACCCATGTGACTTAAAGGATTAGTTCACTTTCAGAACAAAAAATGTACAGATAATGTACTCAACCCCTTGTAATTAAAGATGTTCATGTCTGTCTTTCTTCAATCGTAAAGAAATTATGTTTTTTGAGGAAAACATTACAGGATTTCTCTCCATATAATGGGTTTCTCTCCATATAATGGACTTCTATCGTGCCCCCAAATATGAACTTCCAAAATGCAGAGTAAATCCAGCTTCAAAGGGTTCTAAACGATCCCAGCCGAGGAAGAAGGGTCTTATCTAGCGAAACGATCAGTTATTTTAGAAACAAATTGTCAATTTATATACTTTTTAACCTCAAATGCTTGTCATGTCTCGTCTCTGCGATGTACATGCGTAGTCTGTGTAATCCGGGTCAGTAGAGTTAGGGTATGTCAAAAAACTGCCATCTTGTTTTCTTCCCCAACTTCAAAATTGCCCTACATCGCTGCAAAAGGACCAACCCAGTGTTTACAAAGTAAACATACAAAAAAGATTAAATGCCCTTTACCAAAAAAAAAAGGGTAATATGTGTTATAGGACAAGTTTTTCTAACTGTATTGACCCAGAACACACAGACTACACATGCGCATTGCAGAGACGAGACAAAACGAGCATTTGAGGTTAAAAATTTATAAATTGTCAATTTGTTTAGAAAATAACCGTTTGTTTTGCTAGATAAGAGCCTTCTTCCTCGGCTGGGATCGTTTAGAGACATTTGAAACTGCATTTTGGAAGTTCATACTTGGAGGCAACATAGAAATCCATTATATTGAGAGAAATCCTGAAATGTTTTCCTCAAAAAACATAATTTCTTTACGACTGAAGAAAGAAAGACATGGACATCTTGGATGACAATTGGGTGAGTACTTTGTAAATTTTTGTTCTGAAAGTGAACTAATCCTTTAAGACTGGTTTTGTAGTCCAGCGTGACATTTTTGTAATTACACATAATATAATTATAATTGCATTATAATTATGAAGTTGCAATTTACTACATTTAAAATATATTAACTTTAAAATATAAAGATACAACTTTTTAAAAAGTGTACTTTGTGCCAAGAAACAGTCATGAAAGTCTCTAAGAAAACTTTTATTTCTTTAATATTATAAGTATACTACAAATGTATACAGTGAATACAATTAAGTGCACTCCTTTTACAGAAGGGTTTAGCTGGTTTTATTTATGCCATATATTATAAACCACTGCCTCTTCCAAATGTGCTGAAGTTCATTCAGTTAGACTGACGGTTCAGCTGCCTTTTTCTCTGAAAACCAACTTGCTTCCTTTATAATTCAGACGTTTGACACAGCGTTTCTTATAGTCTCATATTATGGCACAGTTATTCTATTCTATATTTACTAATGCTAAAACCTCTGAGTAAGGACCTGTCGGAAAATGATAATGTGAGACGTGAGCGACGTCACTGTTTGGTGCAAACATACTTTCCCGTTACTCCACCCGTAACACAGATGGCAGGAGAGATTAAAGCTCAAGAGTATTGCACAATCATCTGTCCTTCATTGATACTCTAATCTAACTGAGACCAGCATTGTCATCTGTTCTTGCCAAACTTCATATCTGTCATCTCTGGAGGAATAAGGCTGGTCTACACAAACCACAGGTCATCAACATGCACAAACACAAATACAACTGAATCAGATTATATTATGAAACTATGTCATACTGTTTATTAGTGAAACAGTGGCCACATAAAACATCAGGACAGCTAAATGTCCATTTACTCATTTACTCCAAGATGTAAATGAGTTTTGTCATCAGATTTGGAGAAATGTAGCATTTCATCACCCACCAATGAACGCTCTGCAGTGAATGAGCGCCGTCAGAACGAGAGTTCAAACAGCTGATAAAAAGTCACAATAATTCACACAACTCCAATCAATCAATTAACATCTTGCGAAGCCAAAAGCTGCATGTTTGTAAGAAACAATTCCATCAATAAGTCCATAATCCATAATAACGCTTCCTCCAGTGAAAAAGTCCATCTCCTGTTGTCCTCTCACATCAAAATCCACCCACATATTTGTTTAAAGTATTTGTTCTGTGCAAATTTCTCTCCTGGCGCAGACCAGATAACTTTTTCACTGGAAGAACCATTATTATGGATTATTATACACACAAACACATATGCACACACTTGATCTGAGAGCAAGAGCATGGATGGTTTCATCAGAGTCAAAGGTGTCATGTAACAGTCATTTATTTTTATTTTACAAATGTGTACAGTACAGAACCATTTCTCAGTTCGTTTTATGACAAATACAAAGGCAACTGATTGCTTGAATTTTGCACGAGTCATTACAGTACTTAGATAATTATCACAAAAAAAAGATTCAAAACATGTCAAACTTAATTCATGCACACAGAAAACCAGACAGGAATTATCCTGAAACAATCACACCTTGATTGTAAATCCTGATCAAATTTGACACAACTGTGCTTGTGTTACACACAAATTAAATCACAAAAGAAAAATAAATGTAATGTTTCTATTCACTTTGGATGTTTCTATAATCTCCATTTAAAGCTGCACAGGTGCTGCAGTTAACCCAATAAACGTCAATAAACATTGGCGACATTCTAAAAATGTCAGTTGTTTATCAGAACAAAAGCATTTTTAACAATTACTTCCTTTCCTAGCAACTTCCTCTATAAGACATTTCAGTTCTGCAGAATTAAGAAGTGAAAATGAGACTGAAAATCAACTGTGCAGTGAAATCCAGTGCCTTTGCATGCGCTTTAAAAGTACCACAAAATCTTTTAAGTGTCACGTAAACACTAGAGTGTGACAAAAATCACAGCAGTCGTGACCCTAACAGACCTGATAATGCAACTGGAGCAGGCTGCATTTGTCCTCTGCATTGTGCATCTGAAAGACTGAGGTGCAATATGTTTAATTTGAGATACGTCTTCTGCATGTTTACAGTCTAATGTACGGAGGCCCAGCTGAAGGTCCCGATGGAGATGAGCGTCTGGCAGGCTCCAGACGACAGCCACACTGTCTCCATCAGACTGAAGTGAAGGAAGCCCAGAGCGAAGCCACACACCATATCCGTCAGGTGGTGTTGGCCCAGCAGAACGCGCGACAGGCCCACCAGAACGGCCCACAGGACCAATAAGACCCGCAGTGGGACGGCCAGCACCAGATGGGACAGGAGGAACTTGGACACCATGGCCGCTCTGCTGGCATGAGCGGCTGGGAACGAGTACGTGTCCAGAGCCACACAGTCCAGGAAACCTGGACTTATGTCCCACGGTCCTTTACGCCGGACCAGTTTCTGAACCCCGGCCACAGTCAGGACGTCAAGAATCAGCGCTAAAAGAGAAGAAAGAGAAATAATAGAGAGGAGTCAAGCAAGTCTTATCCCATTTGAGTCCAAAAAAAAGAGAACAGTTCTTAATATTGAATTAAACTAATAATCTACTATAAATACTTTATGTAGTTAAATGTTAAGTGTAATTTAGTTAGTATAACTTAACTCAATTGCATAAAACCCCTTAAAATTAGAAACTGTAACCCAACTAAAGCTTTCAACTAAAACGTTACAGTTAAATAAAAACAAGAAATACATTTTAAAAAGGTTTTGGTTACTTGAAATAAATATTTATTGAATTAAAAAAAAAAAAAATATATATATATATATATATATATATATATTTGTCCAAGGCATCATTTCTCATTTTCATTTAGTTTAGGTAATAAAATAACTAAACCAAATGATGAAATTAAAGTAAGACTATATATATATATATATATATATATATATCTCTGTGTGTGTGTGTGTGTGTGTGTGTGGAGAGAGAGAGATAGAGAGACAAACAAAAACTAAAACAAAACAAAATTTTGAAATTACCAGGATTCATTTATGACTGTTATAGTGCCAGATGTAGTCTGATGTAGCATTCTTCACAAAGGGTAAACTTCTAAAACATTTTTTTTGATAATTATTGATCTAGAGAGTCCAGAGAATTGCACTGTAGTGTTTTTTCCAGAAGAAACCTAGGACTAGTTTGCAAACATAGGCTTTTTACATTTTCTCAATCATTTAACAAACAGTTTGATTGACAGGAGGTGGTACTAGAGGCAAAATTGTTCGGAATGAGCTCTATTGTATCATATGAATATTGCATATATGTGTGAAAAACCACGCAATGTACCATCGTGTTACGCCCCACAGTGGCCGATTACTTTAGAATTTTTAACAGACCTTTGGGTCCGTGAGTCAAACAAACCCACTGAGTTCCGTTACGATCTGCCCTCATTAACCTTGTCTAATAGGTGCTCAAAATGCATTGGCCAATGGTGGCTATGTTTTTTTGAGATATGCAGATGTCCTTATAGACACTTGTGGCACTTCGGACCAAGACTGCACACTGCGATTTTCATGTTGATAGGACAAATGGTTGCGTAGTTATAGCCGTTTTTATGTTTTTTCCCTCTTATAGCACCACCAAGCAGCCAAGCTCCGTTATTTTTTTTTTCCTGTGATCTCAGATTGAGCTCTTACATAAGCGTTCTAAGTTTGGTGAGGATATCTAATTTTGTTTAGGAGCCATAAGCATTTTACTAAAACTGGCCCTGACCCTTTCGAATGTTTTGGTGTTCCTTTTGCGATTAACGTTTTTTTGAGAATTACTGATAATCACTCTCCAGAGAATTTTTCTGCACTGGTTTGGTTCTGATTAGGCGAAAAACCTAGGACTAGTTTGCAAAAGTAGGTTTTTGCAAAAAAAAAAAAAAAAAAAAACTAAAATCCTTGAAAATTTCGGCAGGCTCCATTCCAATCGGCTTGAACCAAGGATTCCAACAACATAAAACGGTTTAGGAGTTATGAGCGATTTCGTACTTTTGATCACTGTAGTGCCCCCATTAGGCCAACTGGGGCAAACATTGGTCACATTTTGAGTACTACCATCACTCCAAGTCTCTAAAACATACAGTTTGGTCTGCATGATCAGTTTTATGTGCTGATCATTGGCCATTCTAATAATTACAAAAGGGTTTCAGCGCTATGCTAAAAATGACTAATTCAAAATATTAATAAAAACTAAAACACTTCCCTGAATCATATTTGCTTCATATAAGTCCAATGATGGTAACACTTTAGAGAATGGGACCATTTATTCACTATTAACTATGACTTTTCCCTCAATAAATTCTGCTGCCATTGTTTCTTACTAATTTTGAGATTCTAAATCAAATTTTCTTGTTGCGGTGAAGTCGTCTTGTATTTTGCCCTAATCAACAGAAAACCATCATAAACACATCTGAGCCAGATTACAAATATTTAATCAATTCTTAGCCCATTTTCACATGTATGACATTATTTGATCCCTGATCCTGATTTCAGGGTTAGTTATAGCCAGTGAAATCAAACGCAAACTTGAGCCAAGTTTTCTGCTCAAACAGCCATAGAAAATTTGAGATTTTGTGAAAACTTGTAATTGCTTAATTACATTTTTTAAAATTGAGTATTTGAACATTTTCCTCTGCTTTGCATATTTAAAGTTAAATGATCCATTCTGAATCCAACATTTTTGACAGTTGACTGCTGATACATTTATATAATTTAAAAAATATTTTGTGGAGAACACATTTGTGATAGAACATTTATTTCAATAATACTTTGGCATTCATCATTATCAAATTAAATTATATTGAGCTGTGTAATAGTATCTAAGTGCTAAAACAAGACTGGCAGAACATCTCACCTATCAGCAGGTTAATCAGGACCTCTTGTCCAGCCAGCGTGTTACTCTGAGTGAGACACACCAAAGTCCCACAGATCCATGTAATGCCGTGACCCGTCAGAGCCAGCAGCGTGACCGCAGAGCGAATGCTGCCCCATGAGGACGTGGTGTGGACGCACACGCCCAGGCGCTTGGACAGGCAGATGTCGATGGCCAGCAGTGAGTTGATGGCGATGCCTCTAAAGGAAGGGTTGAGCAGCATGCAGTCTTCATCTGGCAGCCTCGTCGCCTCTCTGCGCTCCTTCACATTCTCGCCCGGCTCTGGTGGGTTCTCGTTCTGCTGGTTCTGCTGGGTCTTGGACTGACTGGATCTTTTCCATGATCTATTATTTCGTGGTGGGACATTCAGGGACAGAAACTCGGGCCGGCCCAGAACGCTGCTGCTGCCGCTGCGGTCCTTCATTCTGGAGCGACTTGGGTTTAAAGGCATTGTGCAGTTTAATCGTACAGCAGGATGAGAAACTTATGTGAGCTTCAGATGTAGACACAAAGTAGGCTGTGAAAACAGTGTCAGATATATTTAGACATGCACAAGTGCGTGTGTGGATAGCTAACAACCCTTTTAACATCTAACAGCATAATGCTGTATCATTACGAAATGGGTAGTCGTTCACAAATAGACATGAACTCTTTTGCAACATCAAGATATTAAGTAAGAATTTATACTGCTAACCAGTTACATCATTGCATTACTCTTAGGTATCACTTTTCACAGCTTTGATCACCTTTTCGTCATCTGGCCTTGCATTGTGAACTCCGGTACAAAAACCTAGTGCAAAAAGTTGCTCCTAGTGACAAAATTCTAAGAAAATTCTTAGAAATGTAGGTGTTTCCTTTTAAAATTAAAGAAAAGATCCTAGTAAAGAAAAAAGTAATTCCAAAAGCATCTTAACCCTTAAAAGATGTCTTAAGGTCCAAAATTGTTAGGAGTACAAATGAGGACTTTTAAGAGGCTTAAGAGTTTCTTTAGCAGTGGAGAAAATAGATGAAATATGAAGAGGGGGAAGAAATATGTTGCGCGCAATGCATGACAGTGAGTTAATAAGATGCTGCTACACATTAGATTGTGTTCGTGACCAATCTTATTGAAGAGACATATAGCACAGAAATGCCATAGTGCCAGAAATGGAAGTAATCACTAAATTAACTACATTAACATATTTGGCAACTGGAAAAATGCAACTATGCAGCAGTGATGATTTGGGTATGTCACAAACAAGCAAAGTGATCACACAAACAATTACCTTGTTCATTTTGTTTCAAATACATTAAATAAGACATTAACAGCATGGTAAAAAAAAAAATATATATATATATATATATATATATACTGTATATAGTGTGTGTTCGTTAAAACAGGGAAAAAAAATACACTTAAAAGTGCTCTCTTATTTCATGCTTGGACAACCAACCAATCACAGTCTTCAAAAGGCTGTATCATAGCTAGCAATGGGGTCAGCCCCGCCTCCTCAGTAAAATACAAGTTTTTGTCTTTTCCTCATTTAGATTTGCTCTTAGATTGGTCCTGAATCACTTTCAACATAAGGCTCCTACGTAGTTTTTTTAAGCTAAACTAGGAAGAATATGGGCCCTGGTGTTTACATTACTATGAGCTCACGAAAACTGCATGCACAACTGAGCAACAGAAAATAAATATTTGCTTGGCTATCAATAAGCTATCTCTATTTTTTAAACATTATTATGCCTCAGAAATGGAAATGGAAACATTGTCTGTCAGTGCCTGATTAGTCTCGCATAGCCAGACCTTCAAACTGACGGCAGAAGGTCTGGAAACCTTGACCCCCGCTTTGAATGGTCAAGGCTCGCCCAAGAGGCTATATGACTGACAGGTAAAGCAACCAATCATGTTTTGTTGTGCCACGTCATGTTTAGGGGCGTGTAAATGTCCCCACAATAATAGAACGGTGTGTAAACACATATGGACATATTTTAAAGAGACTAGATTTTAGGTAACACCAGTTACAGCACTGCATTTTCTTAAAAGTATCCTTTTCACAGTTTTGATCACCTTTTTGTTTTCACTGATTTTTTTTAAGTACACAAATCTGGTGTTTTAATTAATATGAGCTCATGAAAACTGCATGCACAATTGAGCAACAAAAAATAAATATTTGCTTGGTTTTCAGTAAGTTCTCTCTATTTTTTAAACATTATTATGCCTCAGATACATATCTGAAATGTGAGGCACCTTATGGAAACGCTGTCTATGCAGTCACTGCAGACTTCATAGACTGAAGTCATATAGGCGACTTTTTTGGCTGTTGACATTAATTACGTGGTTTAATGTCGGTAATAATTTCACCACCAATGCATCTGTTTTAATATTCTCTGAGTTTCTATGTTCCCTTATGAAAATTAACCATGGTTTTTACTACGAATAAAACCAAAAAATCATGGTTCTTGTAGCCAAGGTAACCACAAATTAACCATGGTTTTGTAACTTCAAATAATAATTTACAAATAAGTATTCAGGCAATATTTTTTGCTGTAATAAAAACAGACCTAAGCGAACAACAGCCTTTAAAATGACTTAAAATGCATTATAAAAAAAAACAACGAGGCAATAATGATTGGTTAATAAATAATAACCATATGGTTTCAGTAAATAACACTATTAAAATACATAATGTAATTTAAAATAAACAATTTATGTACATTACATATTATTACAAATGCCTACAAAGGGCTCCAAAGGTCTGGTAATTGCTGTTACACTTACAAAATATTTAATTCAAATATCCACTTGTTTAATTTTTGGCCACCTTTTTGCGGTAGAAATGCTACAACCTCTAGAGCTACAACTGTAATTTGTAAATAATATAATTTAATTATAATTTATTTATTTACTTTTTTATATATTTTATATATAACTTATATTTTGACTTCTAGAATAGGTGTTTTTGTTCTCCATAATATTTGGGGGAGGGGGCACAACAATACAATTCTGCTTAGGGTACCCATTTGGGCAACAGCGGCCCTGTATAATTAGGCCTGCTAGGGCACTGATTAGCATAATTGGAAATATTGTGAATCGCTCCCAGAACTTGATAATTGGTGACACAACAGTATAAACTAGAATTATAAATTCATGTCAGTTTTCACTTTATACAAAAAAATGTTTCACACAGATACATGTTTACTTAACTATATGTAACCCTGGACCCCAAAACAAGTGGTAAGTAGCAAGGGTATTGGCAATAGCCAACAATACATTGTATGGGTCAAAATTATAGATTTTTCTTTTATGCCAAAAATCGTTAGGATTAGGAGGTTCTATGAATATATTTTGTAAAACATCAGTCAAAAAATATATCAAAACTTAATTTTTAATTAGTAATATGCATTGCCAAAAACTTCATTTGGACAACTTTAAATGCGATATTCTCAATATTTCGATTTTTTTGCACCCTCAGATTACAAATAGTTGTATCCCTGTCAAATATTGTCATGTCCTAACAAACCATATATCACTGCAAAGCTTATTTATTCAGCTTTCGGAATTCAAAAAGTTGACCCTTATGACTGGTTTTGTGGTCCAGGGTCACATATATCAACTTTCATTCCACTGACTTCTATTGTTTTATATACTGCTAGTTATAAATACTGCAATCTAGCCCTGCAAGACTTTAACCCTAACAGAAACTTTCTGCTTTTACAATTAAAGAAAAATTAAATACTTAATTTACTTGATTCAAATAGTTTTTAAATCCCAGAAATGATCTTTTGATAGATTTAGCTTTATTCCTTAACCACATGTGAAGCATCAGCTGGCCTACCTCAGATCAGAGCAGAAGATGATCAGCTCTGTTATGATCCCGTTCACAGTCGTTGCGGTCTATAGACTGAAATCAGGTTTAGTTCACATCAATTAACACACAAAGAAATGCTGTAACACAGCTTGGTTTTGGAAAACATCTTCACTGTACTAGTAAACACGGCTTTAGCATCCATCACGGTCCGCTTTATAACAGAATTACGAATACTACTATGGTAAAGGTGTGTTTTATAAATATTAATTACGTACAACGACTTACGCCCTACTGATTGGCTGCGCAGCAGAGAGCTGGCCAATGAAGCTTCGCCTCATGAATATTAGTTTAATCACGTGATTCGGCGCTGTAATAAGACAGCCGTAACCACACAACGTCTGTAAATATTAATGAGCTCTGTCTTCACTGTAGTAGGAATCGCAAATATGACAGCACCATTGGCGTTCTCCAAGGTGCTTAAACCCCAAACACTGGCGCGCATTTTATTATCTTTTTGACACGAGTATTTAAAATCCTTATTTTCCATGTCAGCGCGATATTTCCGTATGAAGCATCGTAGGCTTTTGCTGCTGCCTGTAATCCACTGAAAATATATAAAAATATAAATATATCTCATCGTTTTCGCCCAACGCTCACAGCATACATGTCCCACAATGCGCCCGCTTGGGAGCGGAAGTGACGCTACGAGCGCTCGGAGTAGAGCAGCTGCAGCTGATGCGGTGACGCTCACAGCGCTGCGGGACGGAGGCTGAGCGCGGCACCGGCGCGAGGATGAGGATGGATTATAACTGATGAAGAGAGACGCGCAATGATGGGCTGCTCATCACAGCATGTGTGTTCGTGACAGCGGGGCTCATTTATTCACCTCTCATGTTTATTCAAGCGGGCTGATGAAGTTCACCTGCTGCTGAGACGGATCGTTTACTCATAAGTGCACAAGAAAGTGAGCTTCCCCCAACTGAACCTCAAGGACAAACTCACGGAATGTAAATATTATTAGCAAAAAATTACTTTTCCAGCGTTACTTTTGATACCCAAACCGTCTATAGCAATTTTGCGCGCTTCGTAGTTAAAGGATTTTTTTTTTTTTGCGCACAAAATGCCATCAGTATTCTGAGCGGATGGATTTAACCTATTTATTTTAATCTAAACCACTGTCCGAGTTATGACACGGAAATGCCCGTTTGACGACGATTGGAGAACGTTATGTCTGAGCGGAACGTTATAACGGTCCCCCAATGACGGAAAGTTGACGAACATTGTTTTTATTTCTTTTCTTTTGTTTTCTTTTATTATTGAACGAAATAACGTGATGTTTTTGTTAATAAGAAACGCTGTTTCTAGCCCTGACGCGACACCGCGACGCGTCGTTTAGTCTTAGCGTTATTCTGAGGGACAGTGTGCATTGTACGTCCTTCTGAGGGTTCATGTTCTGCTGGCCGTTCTTGCTGCTTGTGATGGGCTGTATTCAGAGCATCAGATGCAAACCCAAGAGTTTCCGGGACAGCATCATGGTTCTGGAGGTGAACTCCTCCATCGACTCGAACCCCACCAGCATCGACGAGTCCTCCAGCGTGGTGCTGCGCTACCGCACGCCGCATTTCCGCGCGTCTGCCCGGGTCCTGGTGCCGCCGGTGGCCGGTAAAGAGAGCTGGACGGTCGGCTGGATTCAGGCGTGCAACCACATGGAGTTTTACAACAAATACGGATGCAAAGGGATGTGAGTATATCTGATATTCAACACAAACACTACATTACACCTTCTGCCTGTTACAGCTATAACGCGTGACATGAATTTATTTTATGTGTCATATTGTATTTGTTGCATTACTGTTTATAATGGCAGAAGGATAATAACAATTTATAACACTTTCAGAGAAGACATGGTAACACATAGTTCTGTTCTTGTTATACATGTTACATGCACTTACTATAGTAACAAGAGTAAATAATGCATAATGAAATGCAACTAACCCTAAACCAAGCCTAAGCCTCAGTACCTAATTGTATAATTTCACTGTAACCACAAACAGCTATCACATAATTACACACAGTTTATTATCATGAACACTGTCATGTTGGACAATCAGAAGTTCAGCATTATTTGTCTATTGCACATGTTCTTTTTAAAGACATGTTCTTCTCCACTCATTTAGATGAACATCACATGCTACAAGTGATTTAAGAAGCTCAAATATGTCTGAACGTTACTGCTAAACCAGTGTGAACATGTGACAATCAGACACATGTGCATGTAGGATCATCTTTTTGTTTTGTCTGTGTGCACTGTACAGCATGATGATTTGATCATGTATGTGTGTGTGTGTGTGTGGTCATATAACATTAGCCTGCATACCGTTAGAGGTTTCACTTGCCCTACTTCCTGTTGAAGAGACTACACTTTGCCCTATTTCCTGTATGAAACAAAAAATAAACCCTTCAGTGTCTTAAGATATCTGGAGACTGCACATGCTCAGCCTCTACATATTCCTGGAAACAAGAGCACAGAAATGGTCTTGTGTTTAAAATAAATGATGCAATCACTGATGTTAAAAATGTGAAAGCAGCCGTTCATCGGTAATTTTTTGTTGTTTTAATCACTAGTTCCACTTCCTTTGTAAGTCAATGACATCATATCCTTTATAGCAGCTCTTTGCACTCTACTTATGACTACAAATATGTACGTAAAAGTAGTGTTTATTGCAGACAGTAAAGTGACTTGCACACAATAACTGCAGATATCATAGCATTCATAGCATTCCTTTTGCACTGTAATTTATTTTTTCAATTTAAGTGGTAAATAAAAGAAAGATAAATGGAGTATATTCCACAAAAAATTAAATTCCAGTCTTTCGAAATTTTGGATTTCATTTGGTGTAATGAATTTTTTGTAATTACTTGTAATATTTACTCGCATTTTCTAAGCAAAAATGCAAAAAAAGGACATTTAAGCAAACACAAGTCAGTCTGAAGGACCTTTACATTCAAGCACGCTCACAGAATCACATGGTAACGCTCTTGACTGATATTTCAGCTGCTGTTCTGGCCTGATAATGCTGGTTCTGTCGAACATTTACACACTCAGGAAACAAAACACTTTTTAATATCTTTTTCCTTTTCACAGTCTCTTCACGTCTGAAGCACGTCTGTTCTGCTCAGATCTCAAAATTAAATGAATGTACATAAAGTAAAGCGACAGTAAGTTGTTCATTTAAGAAAAGACACAAAAGGTGAATAGTGTAAAAATGTCAACTAAGGTCTCACCATATTTTCTTAGTTGATTAATCACAGTTTCTGAAATGTTATGTTTCAATATCCAATATAAAATGCACTAATATGCATACATCTGAACACTGGATTTTTTTTTTTATTTTGTTGGCATAGAGTTAAATGTTTCTCCAGAGGGGATTTTGGAGGGGATCTCTTTTTATCACTCCATAATTCAGAAAATACTGTGAACAGACAGAAACAAATTTTTCATTTCCACCATGTTTTTAGGAATAAAATGTTGTATAAATCAGTGTGAATTATATATATATATATATATATATATATATATATACAAGCCCTGCAACCTTTCAGAATATGGGAATAAAACTGTGAAGTTTGGTGTATGTAAGAGAAAAATCTTAAAAAATGGAAAATACACAAAGATATATGCGATAAAATAAACACTTTTCACTAGTCTGAAGCAAAATAACCTAAAATTCAACCAGTGCCTGTGTCTTGCCTTAAATGTCAGATCTTTAAAGGTGAACTGACAAATGCAGGTTTGTATGAGATGCTTCCTGTTGAGCAGGAATGATGTTGGTGTGAGATATAAACCGCATGTTACTCAACGCTGGTTCTTTCCATTGTCATTGAAGTGGGTTTCGTTCCAGAGAACCTCAGTTGACGTAAGATTAATCTGAACACTGTCAGTAAATGCTGTTAACATAAATTCACTTAATGAATGCAACCTTAAAAGATTAGTTCACTTTCAGAACAAAAATGTACAGATAATGTCTCACCCCCTTGTCATCCAAGATGTTCATGTCTTTCTTTCTTCAGTCGTAAAGAAATTATGTTTTTTGAAGAAAACATTTCAGGATTTCTCTCCATATGATGGATATGAATGGTGCCCCAAAGTTTGAACTTCCAAAATGCAGTTTAAATCCAGCTTCAAAGGGCTCTAAATGATCCCAGCCGAGGAAGAAGGGTCTTATTTAGTGAAACAATTGGTTATTTTCAAAACAAATTGACAATTTATATACTTTTTAATTTCAAATGCTCGTCTTGTCTCGTCTCTGTGATGCGCATGCGTAGGTCTGTGATCTGGGTCAATACAGGTAGGGTATGTCGAAAAACTCCCATCTCGTTTGTGTCTTGTACTTCAAAATCGTCCTACAACACTTTTTTTTTACCTTTTTTGTAAAGGGCATTTGATCTTCTTTGTATGTTCACTTTGTAAACACTGGGTTGGTACTCCTGCAGCGATGTAGAATGATTTTGAAGTTGGTAAAGAAAATGAGATGGGAGTTTTTCGACATACCCTAACTGTATTGAGCCGGATCACAGAAACTACACATGCGCATCGCAGAGACAAGACAAGATGAGCATTTGCGGTTAAAAGGTATATTAATTGTCAATTTGTTTAAAAAAATAATAGATCGTTTCGCTAGATACCCTTCTTCAGCGACTGGGATCGTTTAGAGCCCTTTGAAGCTGGATTTAAACTGCTTTTTGGAAGTTCAAACTTTGGGGCACCATTCATATCCATTATATGGAGAGAAATCCTGAAATGTTTTCCTCAAAAAACAGAATTTCTCTACGACTGAAGAAAGAAAGACATGAACATCTTGGATGACAAGGGGGTGAGTACATTATCTGTAAATGTTTGTTCTGAAAGTGAACTAATCCTTTAAACATCTAATGTCATTTCCTTATTACGGCCATGCAAAATAGCAACCGATATGTTTTATTTCTTTCTACATTGTTTTAACCCATCATAGTAAGTTTGTAAGTGGATAACTGAGTAAAATGTGTCAGTATTTATGTTTTGATATACACTCTTAAAAATGAAGGTTCTTCATCGACATCAATGGTTTTCAGTGTTGGGCACGTTGCTTTAAAAAAGTAATTAGTTATAGTTACTAGTTACTTTGCACAAATAGTAACTGAGTTAGTAACTGAGTTACATCCTTGTAAAAGTAACTAATTACCAGGAAAGGTAACTATTGTGTTACTTCTTAAAAAAAATCAAATATGTCAGATTACTTGAATGCCTCCAATATTAAATATGTTAAATAAATAAAACATTGTACACTAATCTACACCTATTAAGATACACCTTCCAGGGGCTAAATATCACATTATTGGGGTGGCTTCAACCCACGGACATGAAAAATAGCCCACGACAGCACTGTTAACCTTTAGCCTCTGTCTCGTTTTTTCTCATTTTGAAACTGCAAAGAGTCTACTTTTATTTTTATATAGTCATAATAACAAGAAAACAACGTGCTTTTGTAAAATAAATAAAATGAACAGGGTGTGCTCTCTACCATTTCGGTCTCCGTCAACTTTCTTCACAGATACGTAAATAAAACAACCTGAATCTCTGCAAATACGTGCCTCACAGATATGATAAACGTGTATAGAAAGCTTGAAATGTCTAGTTTTAAATGAAGTAAGTCACCTTGAAAACAAATATTCTCTATAGTAATCCGTATGACTCCAACACAAGCTCCAGTTTTTCCCGTCTAAACTCATTTCTAATACAATCACGGCCACAAGCGGCTCCATTTTTTTTTTAAAACATCTATGTGAGACGCGCAGACATGTAGGTAAACGCCCACCTCACCTCGTGAACATTCATCAAGTTCATCTCGGCTACTTTTCGTTTCAAGAAGAAGACGCGATGAGAGGAATAAACCAGAATTTACCTCAGAAGAAGAAAGCAAAGTGAAAATTATAGTAACGTTGCATGTTATTGTCAGAAATGGTAACTGTGTTGTAACAAGAGAAACAGTAATTTGTTTGATTACTCTTTACTGGAAAAAGCAATGCCATTAGTAATGCAGTTTATTTATAACACCCATCACTGATGGTTCCATGAAGAACCTTGAACATCAAATGCAGAAAAGGTTCTTTATAATCTAAAAGGTTCTTTAGATTTTTAAAATGTTCTTCAAAATGGTTCTTTTAAGAATTGTTCACTGAAAGGTTCTTTGGGGAACCAAAAATTTGACTTATATGGTATCACTGCAAAAACACTTTTGTAACCTTTATTTTTAAGAGTGTAAGTTATTAAGTGAAAAGCTAATACGTGAAATCTATAAAAAAAAGAACGTTTAATTGTAAAAGCACTACACACCAAACAAATTGATCAAACAGTGTAGGTTCAGTATGCTAGTAATTATATATTATATTTAAGTTCTTGAGGACACACATAAGACATTTAAACATTAAACCTTCCCAAAAAATCCAACCTTAACTCACATTTAGGCATTATTTAATATGAATATTGAGCAGTAGGGCATTTGGGTACATACAGCACACACACACACACTCTCTCACACACACACTTGAAGCGTTTCTATTCTTATTCTCCTGATGATAATCAAAGTCCCTCGTGTGTTCATGTCATGTGGCTCTTTCCCATGATGCTCTGCTGCTGATGCGTGAGTTCTGGGAGAAAGGTCATGGTTTTCCTGCATCAGGGAATCGATAGGCCGGCAGCTCTGCGGTTTGTCCCGCCGTCACCCGCGTCTGTGCTGATTCTGCTGTACGGTGAAGGTCATTGAGAGCGGCTGTGCTCTCAGCATCGCTGCCTTCGCTGCTTAAAGGCACAGATCGCACCAATCAGGTGTCTGTGATCATCGTATCCTAGTAGCCATTCGTAAATTCTTACTTAAATTAGAACACACTTAAGTCCACACTAGAGGCTTAGTAAATACTAGCTAGTTTGTAACTAAATCTATACATTATTTGGTTGCACCAGTTGTTCGTAAGGCAGGACGCATATAGTAGTTCATAAGTTCTTTGTAAAGTAATGCGTAGTCACATAATATGACGTTTACCCTAAATCATCCAATAGAAACCTTCAGGTATGTGAGCAGACCTTGTTTAAATGCTATGAGTTTTAATTTAGTCTTCATTCTAACTTCTTTTGGGTCATGTATACTAATGGTAAAAACAAGTCTCCATTAAAAAACGATACATTAACAACATTAGTCTGTATGTAAGTTATTTTTATATGTAAATAACATTCAGAAACTGTAATTAAATTAAATAAGGTTGAATAAATATGAATAAATATGTTCTCTCGTTTAATATGTATGTGAGTGTAAATGTCAGCAGCATCATATATGCCTAAAGGATTGAAGGTTGTCAGGTAAAAGAGGAGCATATTGATGCGGTTCAGTCTGCTGTTTTATTCCAACCGTTACTCCTGACCAGACGCTTTTGTAAATAATTATTTTATACGTAGAGGTACGCTTCAACTAACTGGAATGGTGCAATGAAAAAATATTTAGTAGTGCATAAGTTTTACTCATCTCTAAAACATGAAAGAAGATGTTTAGCACAGTGTTCACACTGCTCTTTTACACAAAGCCTGAATTCTGTTGAATTCAAAAACTGACAAACAATGAAATATCATTAAAGTAGATCATAAACTGTATTCGCAGGAAACGCCATATGATGCTTTGTGTGTGGAGCAGATGCACATTAATTCATTATTAATGAAGTCAAATCTCATCCAAACAGCCACATTATGGCTTTGGAACAAATGAGGGAGTAAATGAAGACAGACTTTCTTTTTTGGGTGAACTAATTATATACTAACTATACCCTTGTGAAAAGAAGTGCACTTTAGCATACTTTTACAAAGAGTATAGTCATTACAAAAAGAATATACTTAAGTGCTTAATGCTTTCAGACACTGAATCGCAATTGCCCTTAAATTAAATTGTACAATATTTTAAATGTATATAAAATGCAGTTAGTTGAACTTTAGAGTGTCTTTGACCCACCTAAGTAGGACTTTAGTACATCTTTATATGTAATTTCATAAATCTGTTTATAATTGTGTTTGGAATATTGTTAAAGTTACTGCTGAAAGTACTGACAGACATTTACAGTAAACTGCACTACCATTCAAATGTTTTTGAACAGTAAGATTTTTTTTTAAATAAGTCCCTTGTGCTCACCAAACCTGCATTTATTTGATCCAAAGTACAGCAAAACAGTACAATTTTGTTTTTTTAATTTAAAATAATTTATATAATTTCTATTTAAATATATTTTAAAAAGTAATTTATTCCTGTGATTTCAAAAATGAATTTTTTAACATCATTACTCCAGTCAAATGGTCGTTCAGAAATCGTTTAAATATTCAGATTTGCTTTATTATTATTATTATTATTATTATTATTATTTTGAAAACAGCAGAGTAACATTTTTTCAGGTATCTTTGATGAATAGAAAGTTTAGAAGAACAGCATTTATCTGAAACAGAAATATTTTGTAACATTATAAATGTCTTTATCATCACTTTTAAAGCATCCGTGCTAAATAAAAGTATACATTTCTAAAATTCTTTCCCAAAAACTCTTGGATCTTTTTATTAATCAAAGAACCTTGAAAACTATTTACTTATTTCAACTGTTTTAAATATTGGTAATAATAATAATAATAATAGTAATAATAATAATAATAATAACTGTTTCCTGAACAGCAAATCAGCATATTAGAATGAAGGATCATGTGAAACTGATGACTGGAGTAATGATGCTGAAAATTCAGATTTGATCACAGGAATAAATTACATTTTAAAATATATTCAAATAAATGCAGGCTTGGTGAGCAGAAGAGACTTCTTTAAAAAACATTAAAAAAGAAAACTGGTAGTAAAAAAAACCTTTTGACTAGTAGTATAAGACATACATACTGTATATGTCATTTCTATTGAAATGTGTATAACTATATTTAAATATATTTGTAATTACACATTTATAATGATGAAGTTGTAGGTTTTAATGTATCATTATTACAGTGTAACTGTAAGTACTGAGTATCATTAATTAGTAAAATGTACTTATATAATCAAGGTTAGGGTTTGGTTTAGGGTTAGCGGTTTGTAATTATACATTATTTACTATTATTACTATAGTAAGTAAATGTAATGCGTAACAAGCACACTAAAGTCAAGTGTTACCCATTTAAACTATATTAAATGTAATATTAAATAACACACTAGTTAAAATACTAGTTGAATAAAACAGTTAACTAAAACTAAACCATAAAAACTTTATTGAAAATAAATGTTAACTGAAATAAAGTAAATGACAAAAAAAAAAGTTATTTCAAACTGATGTTCTAAACAAAGTACCTAAAACAAAAACTGAAAAAAAAAGAGTAAAAAACAATACACACTTGTTAATAAAAACTATAATAGTATCATAATGATACTAAAATGACAGTTTAAAATATACTTTAAAATAAAATTATTATAGTGTATACTTTTTAAAAGTGTCATGAAAGTGACTCTTTAAGTACATTTAACCCTTGTGCAACCTTATGGACATTTTTGTCTTTTTCAGTTTTGTTTTTTGATCATTTTGCATGCATACATTTTGTGTATTTTTATTGGAATTTTAATATTTCAGATGTCAGAGTGTGGTTTGTATGTGTGTCCTAAATAAAATGCTTGTGTGTGCACACCTATAATGTTTGAGAGAGAGAAATTATACTGTACTTGTTTGCCAGCAGAGCTTTGTTGGAATCTAATGGGAAAAGTTTGATACTGCACCCAAACAAAATCTTACCAAAAGCTCATTTTTTGAGATATCAACCTCAAATTTGGAACACAACTTGTTTAGATTCGTGGCTTAGATTTTTTCAACTTTTGAGTTCAAAATGTTTTATAAAATATATATATACAGTCATGGCCAAAAATATCGGCACCCTAGCAGTTCTGTCAGAAAAATGTTTGCAAATGTTTTGGTACTCACATGTTTATATATTTTTTTGTTTGCATTGGAACAACACAAAAAAAAAAAACAGAGAAGAAAAGTCAAATCTGATACAATTCCATACAGAACCCCAAAAATGCACTGGACAAAATTATTGGCACCTTTAATATTTGGTATCATCAAATGCTTGAAAAGCAATTATTTCTTACAAATTTGACAAGGTGCCAATAATTTAGTCCATTATTGAGTTCTGTGTGAAATTTGATCAAGTTTGACTTTTCTTTTCTATATTTTGTTCCAGTGCAAACCAAAAACAATAAGCATGTGAAAATTGCAATTGGAACAATTTTCTGAGAGAAGTGTTGCATTTTCTGACAGAATTGCAAGGGTGCTGATATTTTTGCCCATGACTGTATATATTTTTTAAATGTAATTTTCATAAACCTCTATAACTTTTTTTACAACGTTCTTCAACAATAATCTGCCAACAGTCTTCTTCAAAATTAGACCAAAATGATGTCTTTACTCCCAAGCTTCAAAATTTTATGAGTTTTTGGACATTGACTTTTTGTCCTCTATGAACCTACATGTAACTTTTTAAAACTGATGCACAAAGGTTAAGTGGTCTTTTATTTCATTAATATTATACTATATGCAATTACATTTGAAGTACATTACAAGTGCACATTCAGTAAGATGAAGTGCACTTCTTTTCCACAAGAGCAGAAATGTGCGGCATGAGTCAGATGACGATGATTTTGGTCGCTGGAGCAGATAGAGATGTGTGTTTGTTCTTCATGAAAGGTCTCTTTTGATGGACGGTCAGACTCGCATACCCGTTCTATGTTTAACTTCCTCTGAGTGCTGTAATAAAAAGCATCTCTCGCCTTTGGCAAGTAGTGTTCTGGTTTCTCTAGAGTCAGCGCGCTTCATTCAGCCTGATTGTTTTCGTGCTCTCATCCTCCTTTTTGTGTCTCTCAGGTCTAGCTGGGAGCTGCCGGATCTCCGAGATGGAAAAATCCAAGCCATCAGCGACTCGGACGGCGTCAACTACCCCTGGTACGGCAACACCACAGAGACCTGCACTATCGTGGGTCCCACCAAGAAGGACACCAAGTTCACAGTCAGCATGAATGACAACTTCTACCCCAGCGTGACATGGGGCGTCCCGGTGAGCGACAGCAACGTGCCCATGCTTAGCAGCATCTGGAGGGACCAGAGCTTCACCACGTGGCTGGTGGCCATCAACCAGGCGTCAGGCGAGATCCTGGTGCTGCAGACGGTGCGCTGGCGCATGCGTCTGCACATCGAGGTGGATCCCGACAAGCCTCTGGGACAGAGAGCTAAGCTGCACGAGCCCATTGCGCAGGAGCAGCCGCAGGTGCTGGGGAAGAACGAAGCCATCCCACCCAACGCCATGGTCAAACCCAACGCCAACGACGCTCAGGTGCTGATGTGGCGGCCGCGGACGGGCGAGCCGGTGGTGGTCATCCCTCCCAAACACTGAGACCAAAACGGCTCGGGAATCACTGTGCTAAACGCCGCTGCAAAAAGACAAAGAAGGAATATTGCATCTCAGACCAGACGGATGGAAAGAGCGTCTGATTCACGCTGCCTTAAGTTTACATTGCTTTCACTGCAAACTCTTCGCCTTAAACCGAGTGCAATGCAGTAAACCTCGCACGTCCTACCTGTCCGTAGATTTGCACTGGATGTGTCCCAGTTAGTCGCTGTCTAATGGGACCGCGATGACCGCCGCGCGCCCAACCAAACGAGGACACGGTCCTTATGCATTCAGTGTTTTCAGCAGGAGCTTCAGTGTTTTAGTTTTGTCAACCAGCCACTTCCAGTGTGTTTTACAAGAGCCGAGAGTCCAAAAATATATATTTTCTACTACATGTGACTTGCTGTGTCAGTCAGTGTCAAGACATCATGGCCAATCGATAGAGCTCTTACGAGCGAACGCGCAAACGATCCGTTCTGCTGGTGTTTGATTGAGACACGCGTGTGGCGACAGGAGCGCTAACGGCTGCATCTGCTCCTCAAATCAAACACCATCAGCAGAAGCTGAAGAGAGAAACGTGTCGTTCCCTAATGAATGCGCAGAGAAACCCTAGAGTGAGCAAAACTCGTGTCCAGGCCACAATTCTGCACAAGAACTACATAATGTTTTCATTGCAGTACTACAGGTATGACCATCGTGTAACGTCAAACGTTTGAAATAATTCAGATTTTTTTATGCTTTTGAAAAAAGTCTCATCTGTTCACCAGGGCTGCATTTATTTAATCTAAAATGCAGTAAATCTGTGAAAAAAGAACAGTTTTCTAGTTTTTCTTTTTTTTTTTTTTTTAAATCAATGAATTAAATTGATCAAATGTGACACTGAAGACATTTATAATGTTACAATGTTACAGTTGAGGTCAAAAGTTTACACCCCCCTTCAGAATCTGCAAAATATTAATTATTGTAGCAAAATAATTTAGTATTGACCGCCATAAGATATTTCACATAAAAGATGTTTACATACAAGAAAAAAATAATATTTGAATTTATAAAAATGACCCTGTTCAAAAGTTTACATACACTTTATTCTTAATACTGTGTTGTTACTTGAATGATCCACAGCTGTGTTTTTTGTTTAGTGATAGTTGTACATGAGTTCCTTGTTTGTCCTGAACAGTTAAACTGCTTGCTGTTCTTCAGAAAGTCCTTCAGGTCCCACAAATTATTTGGTTTTGCAGCACATCTCCGTTCTGTTCAAAGGTTTACACCCCTGGCTCTTAACGCATACTTTTTCCTTCTGAAGCATCAGTGAGCATTACGAGTCCCTTAGTTGTCCTCAGTATGATCTCAAAATCATACAGTCATTGTTGGAAAGGGTTCAAATACACAAAAATGATGAAAAACCAAATAATTTGTGGAACCTGAAAGATTTATCTGTTCATGACAAACAAGGGACTAATAAACAGCTATCACTAAACAAAACAAAACAACAACAAAAAATTCATCATTCAGGTAACACTAACAACACAGTATTAAGAATCAAGCGTGTATAAACTTTTAAACGAGGTCATTTTTATAGATTTACTATTATTTTCTCTTGTGGACTATATGTAGACATCTTTTATGTGAAATATTGTATTCAGGTCAGGACTAAATAAACAATAATATGTTTAACATTTTGTATGATCTCTTATTTTGCTAAAATTATCAACATTTTGCAGATTCTATAAGGGGGATGTCAACTTTTGACCTCAGCTGTAAATGCTGTTCTTCTGAACTTTCTGTTCATCAAAGAATACTGAAAAATAAAATGTATCACAGTTTCCACAAAAATATTTGGCAGCACAACTGTTTTCAACATTGATAATAATCAGAAATGTTTAAACAGCAAAACAGCAATAAATTACATTTGACTACAGTATATTTACATGGAAAAGAGCTATTTTAAATTGTAATAATATTTCAGATTTTTTCCTGTATTTTTGATCAAATAAATGCAGTCTTGGTAAACAGAAGAGACTTCTTTAAAAATAAGTGTAAAAAAACTTCTAATTCCAAACTTTTGACCAATAGTGTGTAAATACTTTAACATTTTTATAATATATTTTTTGCATTGCAGTGTTGAGAATTTGAGGTCAAATTCGCTTAATATTCATGAAAATGCAATGAAGCACAATTTTTATCCATTCTGCAACTCAATAAGATAAAACGCACTTCAGCGCTTCCTGATGCCATTTGTTATTGATCCCATTGAAGGCCTTATTACACTGAGATGCGATTGTGTTGATGGACAGATAAGCGTTAATGATGTGATTTAGTCCAGCTGCAGTCAAACGCTGACCAGCATTTATATGCACACGTGGATCGAACGCCACGACAGACACTGAGCTTTACATCCATCTTCATCAGCGCAGCGGTCAGCATTTGGACGCCTCCTCATACAATCAATCCAGCGACCGCATGGAAAAGACCATCATGTGTGTTTCATTTCATCAGACGCTTTTGGATGTTTGAGTTAATCTAATGTGCGTTTGATACGTTCACATGGTGTGTGTGTGTGTGTGTGTGTGTGTGTGTGTGTGTGTGTGTGTATGTGTGTTTAGATGCTTATACACAACAGGACTGAAGAATTAGAGTTCAGATTTCTGAGATTTGTACTTCCAGATGACTTTTATCCATCATCAGATCAAATACATTAACTATTAAATGCTTGTGTTCATGTCAAGACTCCTCTTTCTCACATAATTCCTGCTGTTTTTCATTAAATACTGATCAGATGAGGCATAATATTACATCTGACAGACAATAAATCCTTCAGTCATTTAGTTTTGATAGGAAATAGTAACACTGAGTCCCTTCAGCTCCGTTAGGAGCAAAGGTTTATACTGCAAGTGTGTGCGTGAGTGTGGTGTCAGAGTGGCATTTTTGTTTTCTCTTTTCAGAAGGAACGATGGGATTTGGGGCCGTTTTATAGCTTTGACAATAATACTTGAAAAACAGAAGTGGGAAACATTTCAAACTGTGAAGATGCACATTTGTGAGAACAAAACATTCAAAGACAGCTGAATTTTTCATGAAGAATAAAACTGTGATATTCAGCAGAGTCTCTTGTCTTTCATTCAGCTTGAGTGTGGTGTTGTTGGAATTTGTTTGTTTCTGCATCTTTTATGTGATTAGAGGTCAAATATTAATACTCAGATGAAACCAACAAGAGATGCAGGAGCTGCAGGATTAATAAAGACATCGAAGACAACGATAACCATAAGCACAATCAGATTCGAGGACCAGAAAGAACTGCTGTATGAATAAAAATAACCCTGTTCAAAAGTTTACATACACTTGATTTTAAGATCCATCTTTTCACACTGAGGGACTCATATGCCACTATTACAGAAGGTTCAAATGCTCACTGATGCTTTAGAAGGAAACACAATGATTAAGATCCAGGGGGTGAAAACTTTTGGAATTTGAACTTTAACTTACTTTGTCCTCTAGGAAACATGTAAATAGCTTCTGAAGAGCAGTATGAATGAAGAAAAAAAAAGATATTTAGGCAAAATGAGAAAAATCTAGGGGAAAGTGGGGTAAGTTGTGCAAGTTTTTACTCAAAGTGGCTTTAAAGTGAGGCCATGACAGTAATGCCTTCAACTTAAGGATGTACATATATTTCAGGATGTGGTACATCCCTGAGAACAATAACTTTGGATCTGAAATAAATTGTTTCAGAAATATAGCTTTTGGGAAAAAAGTGGTCTCGTGGCACAACTTGCCCCTGGTGTGGGGTAAGTTGTGCCTTTGGGGGAATACGTTGGGGTAAATTGTGCCAGTGATTTCTGAAGCAAAACAGAACATTTGAATGTTATGAACTGTAATGTTACATGAAAGCAAGACAAATTCAATACAAAATTACTCATTTAAGGTTTATTTAGATGTTGTCATCCTATTAAACAGTTGGAATAAGTCATATTTTGTAGTTATTGGGAAAACACAAAAAACTACATGATATTTGTGAATCATTTCATGCAAAAAGGCTTTGGCAATAGATGCTAATTTCTAAACATCCTATTGTGACTTAGGCCACTTAAAAACTTAATAAAACTTATCTTTAATAACAGTGCAAACTTAAAACTGAAATCAGTGTTAGCTAAATTAAACAAATGGCAGGTAGGCCTAAGTCAAACACTGATGAGGCATGCCCATCTCCTCACTTCTCCAGATTATCCCCTGTGAGTATGTAGGCATGATGGGTTTTGGTCTAAAATTAAGAATGTCACATAGTTTAAGTGCTAAAATATAAGAGTACAATGTACAATTACAAATTAATATGTTAAAAATAATCATAAGTGAGGGGGAGTTGTGCCAGTGGCACAACTTAACCCAGGCCCTTTGGCACAAATCACCCCAGACCCACAAGTTTGAAAAACTAGCATGATCCATCAGTTAAGAGCTAACATCATGCTAACTGTATAGACTCATTGTGTATCCTGCTAAAGCACTAAAACATGTGTGAAATGTTTTCAAACCTGTCTATCATTTTTCAGACACTACAATCAAAAAACCTTAATCATAGAAATTTTACTTTGAAAGGGAAAAAACTGTTTTTTGAGCTAAAATGTGTTACCTCTCATGCCATGTGTCTCTCTTATTTGGAGGATGAGTAAAATGGATGGCTTTTCAAAATTATGTGGTCATATGAACAATTTCTTCCATGGTTTTCCAGAAACAAGGGGTGGAACTACTTCCCCCCTGGCACAAATCACCCCATTCTCCCCTAGGCTACATATCTTTATTCTGTTCAAAAGTTTACACCCCTGGCTCTTAATGCATCGTTTTTTTCTTTTGGAGCATCAGTGAGCATTTGAACCTTCTGTAATAGTTGCATATGAGTGTATCTCAAGATCATACAGTCATTGTTGGAAAGGGTTCAAATACACAAAAATGCTGAAAAACCAAAGAATTTGTGGATTTTTCTGAAGAACAGCAGGCACTTTAACTGTTCAGGACAAACAAGGGACTCATAAACAACTATCACAAACAAACAAACAAAAACAGCTGTAAGGTCAGGTAGCAACACAATATTAAGAATGTAAACTTTTGAATGGGGTAATTTTTTTTATAAATTCAACTATTATTTTCTCTTGTGGACTATATGTATTTTTCTTATTAAGGTCAGTACTAAATGAAAAATAATGCACCCTCATATTTTGGTAAAATAATTAACATTTTTGGCAGATTCTGCAAGATGTATGTAAACATTTGACTTCAACTGTATGTTAATATCCAAAGGTCTGGGCCTTGTTTTTTTTGTTTTTGAAAGAATTTGACACTTTTATTCATCAAGGATGCATTAAATTGACCAAAGGTGACAGTAAAGACATTTATAATGTTACAAAAGATTTCTATTTCAAATAAATGCTGTTCTTTTGAATATCCTATTCATCAAAAAATCCTGGAAAATAAAATGTATCACAGTTTCCACAAAAACATTTGGCAGCACAACTGTTTTCAACATTGCTAATATTAAGAAATGTTTCTTGAGCTTTGGCAATAGATGCTAATTTCTAAACATCCTATTGTGACTTAGGCCACTTAAAAACTTAATAAAACTTATCTCTAATAACTGAAATCAGTGTTAGCTAAATTAAACAAATGGCAGGTAGGCCTAAGTCAAACACTGATGAGGCATGCCCATCTCCTCACTTCTCCAGATTATCCCCTGTGAGTATGTAGGCATGATGGGTTTTGGTCTAAAATTAAAAATGTCACATAGTTTAAGTGCTAAAATATAAGAGTACAATGTACAATTACAAATTAATATGTTAAAAATAATCATAAGTGAGAGGGAGATGTGCCACTGGCACAACTTAACCCAGGCCCTTTGGCACAAATCACCCCAGACCCACAAGTTTGAAAAACTAGCATGATCCATCAGTTAAGAGCTAACATCATGCTAACTGTATAGACTCATTGTGTAGCCTGCTAAAGCACTAAAACGTGTGAAATGTTTTCAAACCTGTCTATCATTTTTCAGACACTACAGTCAAAAAACCTTAATCATAGAAATTTTACTTTGAAAGGAAAAAAACTGTTTTTTGAGCTAAAATGTGTTACCTCTCATGCCATGTATCTCTCTTATTTGGAGGATGAGTAAAATGGATGGCTTTTCAAAATTATGTGGTCATATGAACAATTTCTTCTATGGTTTTCCAGAAACAAGGGGTGGAACTACTTCCCCCCTGGCACAAATCACTCCATTCTCCCCTAGGCTACTTATCTTTATTCTGTTCAAAAGTTTACACCCCTGGCTCTTAATGCATCGTTTTTCCTTTTGGAGCATCAGTGAGCATTTGAACCTTCTGTAATAGTTGCATATGAGTGTATCTCAAGATCATACAGTCATTGTTGGAAAGGGTTCAAATAGACAAAAATGCTGAAAAACCAAAGAATTTGTGGATTTTTCTGAAGAACAGCAGGCACTTTAACTGTTCAGGACAAACAAGGGACTCATAAACAACTATCACAAACAAACAAACAAAAACTGCTGTAAGGTCAGGTAGCAACACAATATTAAGAATGTAAACTTTTGAATGGGGTAATTTTTTTTAGAAATTCAACTATTATTTTCTCTTGTGGACTATATGTATTTTTCTTATTAAGGTCAGTACTAAATGAAAAATAATGCACCCTCATATTTTGGTAAAATAATTAACATTTTTGGCAGATTCTGCAAGATGTATGTAAACATTTGACTTCAACTGTATGTTAATATCCAAAGGTCTGGGCCTTGTTTTTTTTTTGTTTTTGAAAGAATTTGACACTTTTATTCATCAAGGATGCATTAAATTGACCAAAGGTGACAGTAAAGACATTTATAATGTTACAAAAGATATTTCAAATAAATGCTGTTCTTTTGAATATCCTATTCATCAAAAAATCCTGGAAAATAAAATGTATCACGGTTTCCACAAAAACATTTGGCAGCACAACTGTTTTCAACATTGCTAATATTAAGAAATGTTTCTTGAGCAGCAAATCAGCATATTAGAATGATTTCTGAAGTATCACGTGACACTAAAGACTGATGCTGAAAATTCAGCATTGAATCACTGGAATAATTATATTTTACTGTATATTCACATAAAAAAGAGTTATTTTAAACTGTAATACTATTTAAAAATTCCTTCTGTCTTACTGAATACTCTTCTTTTATAAACATTAACAAATCTTTTTAAAACACATCTTCTAAAGCTATTGGCTGTGATTTATTTACAGAGTCACATTAGCATAGATCTTATGCCTCTGTATCCTCACTGCAAGCAGATGAACTGCAAACTGTGGTGGGTTTAGATCATGTGTATGTGCAGCCGGTTTCATCACAGTCTCCAGTGGATTTAAGCGTGTTTGATAATGGAGCGTATTATCCCGTTATCCGTGGATGAGGACGAGACTTAAACTAAGGCAGCCTAGAGATTTTGAGAGATTAACAGACTCAATCCCAGAGCGCAGACAGTCCAGCAGCATGATGGGGTTGATCTCGACACCAATCTTTGATCATCTGCAAACAAGATGAAAATACAAACTAGCGCACAGTGACTGAAGAGCAGACGGTCACAGAGCTGCAAGCGCATTCGTCTGCATTCATTGCTATATTTACACGCGTCTCTCCAGCACCTGTCTCATTCTATAACACACATAATCTATAGGATAATAATGACAGACAGACACTAGACGCTCATGTGGAAAAAGAAAACCTCCTCTAATACCTGAGGAACAAGAGGAAGATGTTGGTCAAAGATGAAACATCATGATGAGCCCCAGGGTCACAGGTCAATTTTAACTTCATCACAGCGACAAACACAAACAAACAACAGTTTGTGCATTTTTTTTTTTTTTTTTCAGATTAGAGATGATGAGTTTTTTTATTAGCATTCACTGAAATGGTAATTTACGCAACACCTATAACCAAAACTGGACCAATCAGCTGTGAGCAAACTGGTTTCACAGCAAAAAAGATATAAATACAAGCTTTAGAATATACAGTTGAAGTCAAAAGTTTACATACAATTTACAAAATCTGCTAAATGTTAATTATTTTACCAAAATAAGAGGGATCATACAAAATACATGTTATTGTTTATTTAGTACTGACCTGAATAAGATATTTCACATTAAAGAAATTTACATATACACTACCCTCCAAAAGTTTGGAAACACCCCTGTCAAAAAAGACAGGCAAAGTGTGGTTTTGGACGATATCAGCATAAATCCTGATCATTTTTTGATGCAAATACATTAAAGTAACTTGACATTATCATTGACTCATCAACTGGACCGTGATGTTCGTAAGAAGTGTCCAACCAGTGTGAATCATCTTTAGGAGCAATCCTTAGCAATCCTTCAGGAGGCTTGGAGTAATATATCAAGTCAATGTTTGAATAAACTGACAGCTCGGATGCCCAGATTATGCAGAGCTGCTAATGGTGGATATTTTGATGAATCGAAAATGTTTTTTTCTGTGTATAAACTGTTTATGTAATAACATATGTTTTCGTAGTTTGCTTTGTCCCTTATCAGTGCAAAATTATCAAAAATTAAAAAGGATTCATACCAATATTGACTTTTCTAGGGCGTTTCCAAACTTTTGGAGGGCAGTGTAGTCCACAAGAGAAAGGAATAGTTGAATTTATAAAAATGGCCCCGGTCAAAAGTTTACATACACTTGAATTTTAATGCTGTGTTGTTACCAATGATCCACAGCTGTTTTTTTTTTTTTTTTAGTGATAGTTGTTTATGAGTTCCTTGTCTGTCCTGAACTGTTAAACTGCCCGCTGTTCTTTAGAAATTCTGGTTTTCCAGCATTTTTGTGTATTTGAACCCTTTCCAACTATGACTGTATGATTTTGAGATGTTTTCACTGAGGACAACTGAGGGACTCATATGCAACTATTACAGAAGGTTCAAACACTCACTGATGTTCCAGAACAAAACACAATCAGTGTTGCCAAGCCCGCGGTTTTCCTGTGGAATTGGGCTACTTTCATACTATTGCCATGGGTTGTTTTTCATGTCTGCGGGTTGAAGCGACCCCAATAAGGTAATATGTAGCCCATGGAATGCTAATTTTACCAGAAGAACCCCAAAACAAAACGTGTATTTTACCCCATGGAACCACCCTCAAAACTTTTGGAGTTTTGAGTAGCAATTGGGCGGGTTTTGTTGTGAAAACCAGGCATCCCCGAACATGATGCATTAAGAGCCAGGGGTGTAAACTTTTGAACAGAATGAACATGTGTACATTTTTCTTAAAATATTTTTGGCCTAAAGATTGTTTTTTTTTTTTTCCATTTAGTACTGCCCTTCAGAAGCTACAGAAGACACTTACATGTTTCCCAGAAGACAAAGTAAGTTACATTTACCCTGATCTTCAAATTTGAAGAGTTTTCAGTCTTAATGCATTGCGTTTCCTTCTAAAGCATCATTGAGCCTTTGAGCCTTCTGTAATAGTTGCATATGAGATGGAAAGATGTTTTCTCATTATGAGAGATAAGCAGATGTACACTCACCGGCCACTTTATTAGGTACACCTGTCCAACTGCTCGTTAACACAAATTTCTAATCAGCCAATCACATGGCAGCAACTCAATGCATTTAGGCATGTAGACATGGTCAAGACGATCTGCTGCAGTTCAAACCGAGCATCAGAATGGGGAAGAAAGGTGATTTAAGTGACTTTGAACGTGGCATGGTTGTTGGTGCCAGACGGGCTGGTCTGAGTATTTCAGAAACTGCTGATCTACTGGGATTTTCACGCATAACCATCTCTAGGGTTTACAGAGAATGGTCCGAAAAAGAGAAAATATTCAGTGAGTGGCAGTTCTGTGGGCGCAAATGCCTTGTTGATGCCAGAGGTCAGAGGAAAATGGCCAGACTGGTTCGAGCTGATAGAAAGGTAACAGTAACTCAAATAACCACTCGTTACAACCAAGGTATGCAGAAGAGCATCTCTGAAAGCACAACACGTCGAACCTTGAGGCAGATGGGCTACAGCAGCAGAAGACCACACCGGGTGCCACTCCTGTCAGCTAAGAACAGGAAACTGAGGCTACAATTCGCACAGGCTCACCAAAATTGGACAATAGAAGATTGGAAAAACGTTGCCTGGTCTGATGAGTCTCGATTTCTGCTGCGACATTCGGATGGTGGGGTCAGAATTTGGCGTCAACAACATGAAAGCATGGATCCATCCTGCCTTGTATCAATGGTTCAGGCTGGTGGTGGTGGTGTAATGGTGTGGGGGATATTTTCTTGGCACACTTTGGGCCCATTAGTACCAATTGAGCATCGTGTCAATGCCACAGCCTACCTGAGTATTGTTGCTGACCATGTCCATCCCTTTATGACCACAGTGTACCCATCTTCTGATGGCTACTTCAAGCAGGATAATGCGCCATGTCATACTGGATGTCATACGAATCATCTCAGACTGGTTTCTTGAACATGACAATGAGTTCACTGTACTCAAATGGCCTCCACAGTCACCAGATCTCAATCCAATAGAGCACCTTTGGGATGTGGTGGAACGGGAGATTCGCATCATGGATGTTCAGCCAACAAATCTGCAGCAACTGCGTGGTTATCATGTCAATATGGACCAAAATCTCTGAGGAATGTTTCCAGTGCCTTGCTGAATCTATGCTACGACGGATTAAGGCAGTTCTGAAGACAAAAGGGGGTCCAACCCGGTACTAGTAAGGTGTACCTAATAAAGTGGCCGGTGAGTGTATGTGCATGAGAAAATATCATATGTGGTGTCAAAAAATAAATGACACAATGGATGAGAAGAGTTCCTATTGTGTTTATATAGAGTGTTTTCAAGACTTGCCATCATTCGGCCAATTGGCGGCAATGAACATAAACAATGCCACTGAACCGAACAAAACTCACATATTTTGCTGATTATTGCAGCTGAAAATTATCAGTTATTGTCATGTTTTGGGCTGTACTAATCGGTCGGATCAGGAAAAGCATATGGAGTACTATAGACTGCCAAAAGTTATAACAAACCAAGCAGAAGAGTGCAAAAAACTGTCTGTTGTTTACATTCAAGCATCGCCAATGTGGCCGCACATCTGGGTAACTGACCAAATAGTGACGTAAGTGAAAACACTCTATTTAAGCTCTATTTAAGTTACATATCAATATATACATTTTTGGTTCTTTATATTTTTTATTGTGTGGTAACCATTTTATAAAAGCAATGTACTTGAAGTGTGCTGTATTGTGAATAAGTCATGGCTGAAAGCCGCTTCACATCGTGCCTAACAATGCCCTTCAGCCATGACTTATTCACAATACAGCACAGCCTCTCTTATCTTACTGCTGACATAAATTATGAATTAAATTCAGTTGACTTTATTGTGTATCTTGTGAACTCTAAATGTACCCAGAGTACATTCGTACTGTATCCACGCTTTTCTTCCCGTAAAACTGAGCGGGGTCATTTGTACATTTTATGGGTCCAGATGTTTTTAACTGTACAAAACAGTACATTTTTCTGCTTGATAATGCAAATTGGTGGGTCTTACCCTTATTTTAATATATTATCTTAATTATGAGCACACTGCTTTGTAGTGCAAACAGTTTTACCATTTACTGCTGCTTTTCCTCATTCTTCTCGATATTTCCCTATGTGGATAATGAACAGTAAGTCTCACCCTTACTTACCCTCACAGGCTTACTTCCACATTAAAGAAAAAGTGAACATACTTTGCGATTGTTAAAAAAGTAAGCTCCAATTCGAATGGAGTAGCTACTCGTCTCAGACACAATTTCAAACACACTGACAGAGATTCCATCAATATTGTTCCACTGTCATGACTCTGATATTCTCTTTGAGGAAACCATAAAGTTTGACTGTAATAAACTCTGAGATGGAAAAGGTAAAATGTACAGAGAACAAAGCACGTCAGACAGGCCTGACATTAATAAAACGCCACGTCTGATCTTGTTTTCCTGGATCTGACTCTCATTATCCGTAGGGATTTACAGAGATGATGGAGAACAAGGGCAGGATTACTGAAGGTGTTACTTCATCATCATCATCATCATCCGTGAATCTGCTGCAGGATATGACCTGCAGCTTGTTGAATCACAGCATAGTCAGTTGGTCATGTGAAGGATGTGACAGATGATGCTAGTCTGTAGCTTTCCAAATCTCTTCTAAAAGAATCTGGATCTGGATGTACTTGAGCCTTTTCTCTTTCGCAGACATGTGAAGAGACACTGCTGTGATGGTAAGAGCCTGAGTGACTGTGACACACACACACACACACACACACACACACACACTACTTATCATCTCATTCAGAAATGAATTATATGTCAGGAGTGAACAACAAATATTAAGGCATAAACTTTAGATTTATGTATTTGAATTTCATCTAAAATGTCCATCCGTTTGGATTGTAGTTTTAACAAATAAACTTAATGTAAAGCATATTTGAAACAGATCAAATTTCTGTAATAGTAATGAACTGTAAACCACGTCAATATATTTTTCATCAATATTGTTTGTAGTCATTAGGGGCCAAGCACTGAAGGTGCGATGGCACCCATTGTATCCGTTGCCATTCTTCTTCTTCCTTCTTCCACTCGAGTCTTTGACAGCCCATAGAACCGCTTGTGGGAAAGTTATGAAATTTGGCACACTGATAGAGGACAATCTGAACTGTCACCATAGCATCACCAACTGTCCAAAGTTGCATTTATGTTTATGCTAATAACTTTTGAAGCAAAGTTCAAATGGAAAATTGGCTCATGGCGAGTCACATGGACACCGAAATTTCAAATTCATACATTTTTTTGCTAATTTTAATTTATTAATACTTCAAAAACCCTATTTTTTTTAAACTCACCCTAGATGGTTTGTCTGATTTTCACCAAAATTGGCTCAGATAATCTTCAGACCATGCTGGCAAAAAGTTATGGAATTCAAGTTGATCCATCAAAAATGGATGTGAGGCTATAGCTCCGCAATGGTTTGGTGTATTGAGACCAAACTTGGTGTGTGTTATAACACCAAAGACATGAGGCTACCTACATAGTTTTGCTTAGAAATTCTGAAGGGTTTTGATTTAAGCTAAAAACCTACTTTTTCGAACTCCTCCTCCTTATTCAGATTTTCATCAAATTTGACTCAGATCATCTTCAGACCATGCTGGCAAATAGTTATGGATTTCATGTTGATATACAAAACAGTTATCGTTTAATGCATCAAAGAATTAGCAGGAATCTTGCCAAAATGCATTCAAGGCTGTATTTCTGCAAAACTTTGATATATTGACACCCAACTTTGTATGTGCCATTGTCACCTCACACAGACCACGCCACATCAATTAGGTAACGATTTTCACCAAAATCGAGTCAGATCCTCTTCAGACTGTGCTGACAAACAGTTATGAATTTCGTGTTGATATATGAAATGGTTATCGTTTAATGCATCAAATTGTTAACAGCCACATCAATTAGGTAACAGCACCACCTACTGGTCAAGAGTGGTAAACCATTAATCATAAATAATGAAATTTGCAAAATGCTAATAACTTTTGTTTGCATTAATCTTTTCCTTGGGTCATGCCAACAACATAGACACCAATTATGTGATAGTCGGCCAAACTTCCTGTCCGCCATTTTGATTTATGTTGAAAACATGCTTTTTCTAACTCCTCGACTGTTGATCCGATTTTCATCAAAATCAAGTCAGATCATCTTCAGACTGTGCTGACAAAAAGTTATGGATTTTGTGTTGATGGACAAAACTGCTTTTCTATAGCAATGCAACAAATTTAACTTGACACCAGAGTACATCTGAGGTGTATTTCTGCAAAGCTTTGACATATTGACACCAAACTTTGTATGTGCCAATGTCACCTCACACTGACCACGCCACATCAATTTGGTAACAGCACCACCTATTGGTCAAGAGTGATAAACCATTCATTAACCATAAATAATCAAAATTTCAAAAATGCTAATACATTTTAATTGCATTAGCCTTTTGTAATGATAATTGTTATTAAAATATTCCTTGGGTCATACCGACAACATCGATACCAATTATGCTGTAGTCGGCCAAACTTCCTGTTCACCATTTTATGTTCAAAACACACTTTTTGAAACTCCTCATGAACCGCTGGTCTGATTTTCACCAAAATCGTGTCAGATCCTCTTCAGACTGTGCTGACAAACAGTTATGAATTTTGTGTTGATATATGAAATTGTTATCTTTAATGCATCAAATTGTTAACAGCCACATCAATTAGGTAACAGCACCACCTATTGGTCAAGAGTGATAAACTATTAATTAACCATAAATAATGAAATTTTCAAAAATGCTAATACATTTTAATTGCATTAGCCTTTTGTAATGATAATTGTTATTAAAATATTCCTTGGGTCATACCGACAACATCGATACCAATTATGCTGTAGTTGGCCGAACTTCCTGTCCACCATTTTGATTTATGTTCAAAACACACTTTTTGAAACTCCTCATGAACCGCTGGTCCGATTTTCACCAAAATCAAGTCAGATCCTCTTCAGACTGTGCTGAAAAAGAGTTATGGATTTCGTGTTGATATATGAAATGGTTATTGTTTAATGCATCAAATTGGTAACAGCCACATCAATTAGGTAACAACACCACCTACTGGTCAAAAGTGATTTTTTTTCTTTTTCTAACTCCTCATCGACTGTTGATCGATCCGATTTTCATCAAAATCAAGTCAGATCATCTTCAGACTGTGCTGACAAAAAGTTATGGATTTTGTGTTGAGCTACTTTTGCCTCATTACACTCTTAATTTGTTGGTTATTAATAGTAATATAGTTGTTAAGTTTAGGTATGGGGTAGGGTTAAGGAATCTAAAATATGGTTATGCAGAATAAGGCATTAATGTGTCATCATAAGTATTAATAAACAGCCAATATGCTAGTAATATAAATGCTAATAAGCAACTAGTTAAGTGGTACCTTAGTTTCTAACTGAATAAACTGCATTGTTTTCACAATGAACAGATTTATGTTGATTCTAAGCAATTTGAATAAATGCATTTTGGAAAAGGATCATTTAAATTAAATCAAACAGATGGAAATAGTTAATAAGCTATGCAATGATTTTTGTCCCGTTTTATTTATGGATGACTAACAAATATGCATCACATTAAGTTTGTTAGTTGTTAAATGCAACTGAAATACATTTCAAATTCGGCCTAATTTTGCCCGCAGAACTATTTTTTTCCAGTGTGACAAAGGACAGAAATGAGACGTATGGTCAACAGCGCTTGAGTTTATTTCTCATTGTGCAGTTAAAACAGAAGAAACACACTGAACATAAAACAGGAGGAAATCAGCACATGTTAAGAACATGAGTGTTCACTGCATATTCAATCCTTCACACACACACTATAAAATCAGATCAGACGTTATCAGCATCCACCGATCAACTCCTCCAACCGCCAAATGTCTGAGACGTGGGTCTGGAAAATATCATCAGAGACCGAATGTGTGAGCAGAACTCTGACGGATGTGTGTGAAGGAACGTGAATGACACAACACTTACTGGTTGGTGTTGGTGTTCCCAAAACCTCCAAAACCTACAAAGACATAATCAGACAGTCAGATTTCATCAGCAATGACAGGTGAAGGTAAAGTGGTAAAGAGGTCTGGAGTGGGTTTATCACTGTAACTAGGTAACATGTGACATAGCGAGCAGCTCTTGAGTCTGTCTGTGGCGGATTTAACCACAGGAGATGCAGAGAATGCAAGAGCGGCAGAGATAAGAGCTCATGAGAAACAGAACCTGCACTGAACAACACGATTCAGCACTTCATAACAACCAGTGTTGTTGTTGGTAACTCAAACTACAATCAGAATTAAAAGAAATGAAAAATGTTTTTCATCAATTAAAAAAAAAGCTGAATAAAATGTAAATATTTCATTAACAACTAAATGAACTTTGAATGAAAAGACTTTTTCCTTGAAACACTTTGACTTTATTCTTATAATTTCAACTTCACTCTCGTAATATTACATTTTTTATTATGTTTTAACATCGCACTAAAATGCTGTCATAAAAAACAAAGCTTAAAAAAGTATAATCGAATTGACATCACATACAAATTACAACTAAAATGTAGTGTTGGGTTCGAGTCCACCTAAGTAGAGTCCAAGTCGAGTCCGAGTCCTTGACCAATCGAGTCCAAGTCCCAAAGGGCCGAGTCCGAGTCGAGTCCGAGTCCAATGAAACACTACTGTTTTTCGGTATCTCAACATTGTTTTAACCTTTATAACTAGAAAAAAGTCATGTAGCCTAACAGAAGTTATGGGTGACTTGATTTATGTATTGTGACATCTTTCAGAGAGAAACAGCTTACAGAATGTGAAAAATGATAGGGCAGGACTTTTTTTTTGTTATATAGTTATTGTTGTTATATAGTGAATGTACAAATTTAAGGGGCTGGGTTGGTAGCTTGGTGAATGGGACCTAAAGAGCAGAAAATGCACCTCATATCTCTGATTATGACTGTGTGTTTTGGGTTTTATATGATGAATGGTTAGACCATAGACAGAGTAGATGGCATTTTACATTTTTATTTCTCTTGGATGAAAATAAGGCCTACATTCTTTCCATAACTCACAACCATTTTATTTATATTTATAAAACTGTTATATAGTTTAATGCATTTATAGTTAATAAAGTTTGTTATGTAAGGAATATCAATTTGGTGTTTGCAAACAATGATGAAGATTTTGTGGGCGGAGCTTATCTGACAGTTTTCAAGTAGAAGTCTATGAAAGCCATGGAATAAAATAGGGCTGCTCGATTACGGCAAAAATCTAAATCAGGATTATTTTGGTCAGTATTGTAATCAGGACTATTTAACACGATTATGAGTGGGTACTTTATTTGATTGATTAGAGCCCTGCATTTCAGTCCCTTTTTTACACCTCAAGGACCGGGCTCAGTCACGCAATAGTTCAGATGCGGGCCGGGCATCGCTGTTTTAGGCTTCTCCTTATTTTTATATTTTCCATTATTTAGACATCCATCAATTATGGTGATAAAAAAATTGGCACTTTAATATAGTCAGGCTTCACTTTCGCTTTCTCTTTCGGGAGCGGCTCGGAAGGCGTTTTGTGCCTCAGTCAGCCGCAGTGCCTTCAGTGCAGCTTCGCATTCAATAGGCTGAAACTTGCCACAAAGCACCGGCGAAAATGAATAACAATGAATGTGTCGGAGGGAAATAATAAGGAGATTTTTCAAATAATTTATGAATAAACTAGTGTATTCTGAATCAGTGTCGCAAAGATCCTGACTCAAAATCTCCTCTTTGACCGCCTTTAGAGAGAAATAAGATCTGGATTAGCTACATTATTAAAACGTTTTTGTTTTTGATTTGGTTTATTTCGTTAAGCAATAATTTAAAGCTTTCTATATATGTATTTATCACGTCTATCATGGGAAATTTTGAATTGTTTCCACTGGAAAAAAATGCAAGCAATGGCGCTGGCGCCTCCACTATACCTGCAATATGGCTTTAGCTTCCACTCTCCGCATAAATGGATTTATATCTAGATTTTATTTTAGTCAAGTCGTGATGATTTCAGAAGCCAGATTGTTTAAACCGAATATGAAGAGTCTTCCGTTGGCGGCTGTTTGTACTTAAAAAAAAAAAACAAAAAAAAACAAAAACTTATATTTAACAAAAAAATAAATAAAAATCCTCACAACAACTTTCCAAATTATCTTGATAAAAAAAACGAAACAAAATGCCTAATCACATTTTCCATTACATACAAAACTGATCTGTTTAAATAGTTGTCCGTGTTCTGTTCTGTCTCTGAATGCATACACAGAACACAATACACATTTTATGCAAGTCACCTTACATGATTTTACTGAATTGCATGTGAAATTAGGCTTTTATTGAGGACCAAATGCGCACCAAAGGGGGCAGAATCGGGAGCAATAATGGTTTATTTCGATTATGGTATTTTCAGAATAGTTAGAATCCGAAATCTGCATTAAATTTCGATTAATTGCACAGCCCTAAAAGAACAAATAAAAAAAGTACATTTGAGTTTATATTTCAATATTTTGAATTTATTTTCGCAGTTCCGAGATTATATCTCACAATTTTGATAAGAAAACAACGTGCAGTTTTCTTTTTTTTCCTCCTCGGCTTAAATCATTAAAAAAATCGAGTTTATATCCCACAATTCTGCCTTTTTTCCACTCAGAAATGACAAACTTTATATTGTTCAGTTAAATTGAGATATAAAGTCCGAAATACGACGAAAACTTGCATTTGCGAGGGAAAAAAAATCAGAATTGTGAGATAAAATAGGAATAGGCCTAAATGTAAAATGTTATAGGATATAATATTTCATGCTGCAGGGCTAATAAAATACGTTCCCTATGAACTGCATATGTGAAAATTATGTAGACCTATTGTTTAAATCAAATTTATGTTTTAAAAGCAATCAGCAAGTTCATCCATCAATCTGTCCGTTTAAGCATCTGCGTTCAGTTTCAAACAGCGTCTTTGATGACAGTATTCTATAACATTTTTTTTTTGCATTCCGATTCTTGCCGGGTTTTACATACTGTCAAGACTTAAAAACACGTGGGAATACTGAATGTCACATTACTAATGCATGATTCAATTACATTTCCGTAAACTGTCCCTGGACTCGGTTGGACTCGGCAATATTTTCCGAGTCCGAAAGGCTCGAGTCCGAGTCAAGTCTGAGTAAAAATGCGTCCGAGTCCGTGACAAGTCCGAGTCCACTAAAAATTGTACTCGAGACCGGACTCGAGTCCGAGTACAAGTCCGAGTACCCTAACTCTACTAAAATGTGATGAAAATGCAAATTAACCAGGTAAATTTATTTTTCATCAATATTGCTTGTTCCACAGCTAGTCATATTTTAACAATGTTTGTACTTTTGGTCACAATTCTCACTATTAACTAATAATGATGACTTTTGCCTAAATAAAGTTCTAATTTGCTGGTTATTATTGATTAGTGAGGTTAACTCCAACTGTAATTAGAAATTATTGAAAAATGGTTGTCATTAATTAAATTAACCCTGAATAAAATATAAACATGACAGTAACTACATTTAGAAAATTAGTAATGTTGCCTTCAGAATTAAGTTTACAATTATTAAAACCAAAAACTAAAATAAAGCTAAATAATAACAACAACGTTAATAATTTATATTGCTGTTATTAATAGTTAATGAGGTAGTTGCTAAAACTCCAAATATATTTTTGAATTAAAACTGTTGAAAAACGTTGTCATTACTTGAAATAAAGCTGAATAAAATGTAAATATTACATTAGCAACTGCATTTAGAAAATTAGTAATGTTGCCTTCGTAACTAATTTTAGGTTAAAGAAAAATTACAAACAAAAATTAGAAACATTACTTTCACAACAGCAACAACTACAAAAAATTTAGGTTGAAGTCCTACCATTATTAAAACTAAAAACAAAGCTAAAGCGAAAATAAAGCTAATTAATAATAATAATAATAATAATAATAATAATAATAAAATTTACAAAAGCACAAAATTACAAAAACTAAAATTAGAAACATTAAGCATTTTTAATTAAGTGTAAGCTTAAGGTTTACTTAATTACTAAAATTAAAAAAGTAAAAAAAAAAAAGCGGCACATAAAAATCAACGCTAAAATTAGGAATTTTACCTCAGAAGACAACCTAACAGAAAAAACGAAACTAACAAAACTAAAATTTAAATGAAAACTGAAAACATAAAAATAACTTACATTATTAAGGTTAGGTAATGAGTTTGTTTGTAAATGAATGAGTATATCAATCTTTTGGCTAAAGTTGTGTGTGTTGCGCGTTTCTACTGGTGTTTGATTACATTAACCAGCCGTACACAGCATGTTATCGGCTCTAAAGCTAGTCCTGCTGTGGCTATAAGTGGAAGCACAATAACAGCAGCCTTGACGTCGAGAGTCTGTGAACTCCTGACCACTGTCTCTGTGATCTCACCTCCAGACTGGCCGAAGCCGGAGAAAGCACCGGTCTGATTGCCGAATCCTGACGGCTGTGGCGGCTGCTGTTGCTGCTGCTGCGCCAGACTCCCGAACGACGGCGGCGCAGCGGTCGACCCCGCTAGAGAGCCAAACGACGGGGCACTTGGAGGAGACGCAAACCTGAAACACACAATCAGAAGCATGCGTCGCGTCAGAGGCTGAACATGTGACACAAATGACAGCGGGTTTATTTGGGTGAGTTATGCGGTGCGGCACAGGTGTGAAACACACACACAGAAGAGATCAGAGCACACATCACTAAAATAACCCGCACCTCTGAACTCATCCGCCATAACGCGACTCAGATTTACTCCCTCTTTTATTAGCACTAGACCCTCATGTGTAAAAATAGCTGCAGTTGTTTCTAAACTAGCCTGCTATTTTCCCTTAATTTAATTAGTAAGAAACTCCATGTGATTTGAGTGTCTGGTATCATGATCTGTTCAAGTATTTGTTGCCCATGATCAAGTTTTTTGTTCTTGGATTTAATTTCTGTTCATTTGCTGCATTATTTTTGTCCCTGACAAACACATGAAGGCTGTTTTTTATTCAAGCGCTGTGTCTGTGAGTTTTGTTCATTTCATTCTGCTCACATGATTGATGATCAATATCCATGAATTATTCCACTGGAGTCTCAGTGTCTCGTCTCTCTTCTCACATCTCTGTCTCGTTTCATCGTGATGCTTCAAAATCTGTTTTCTGGCATTTTCTCTGCTTTTAACTTTTACTTTGGTGAATGTTTCTCAAGTAGAGAGACACTACAGTACAGATATCTTTTGTCTTCATATCGAATTATGCCAACATTTTTTTTTTATTTGAATATATATTAAAATGTAATTTATTCCTGTGATTTCAAAGCTGAATTTTTAGCATCATTACTCCAGTCACATGATCCTCCAGAAATCATTCTGATTTGCTGCTCAAAAAACATTTATTATTATTGTTGAAAACATCTGAGTAGATTTTTTTCAGATCTCTTTGATGAATAGAAAGTTCAGAAGAACAACATTTATCTGAAATAGAAAATCTTTTGGAACAATATAAATGTTTTCATCACTTCTGACCAATTTAAAACATAAAAATAAAAGTATTTTATTTAGCAAAAAGGAAAAAAGTAATGTATACCGACTCCAAGTTTTTGAACAGTATAGTGTACAGTTTTACAAATGCTTTTATTTCAGATAAATGCTGATCTTTGGATCTTTCTATTTATCAAAGAATCCTGAAGAAATAAATGTACTCAACTGTTTTATATATTGATAATAAAGCTTTGATAAGGAATCAATTGCATTTTAAAATATATTCAAACAGTTGTTTTAAATGTAAAAATATTTCAGAATTGTACTGTTTGCTGTACTTTGGATCGAGGCTAGGTGAGCAGAAGAGACTTTTTTTTTTTTTTTTAAACAAAAAGTCTTACTGTTTAAGAACTTTTGACTGGTAGTGTAGTTTTAGTCTATTTAAGTAAAGATCATTTGTGTCATGATTAAATAAGCTGTTCTAAGCATAGTCAAAACCACTCAAATCCACTTCAGTCCAGCAGAAATATAATCATGTTTGTGTTTCACTTAATCTGCATGCAAATCACACATTGATAATTGTGTTGAGATGCTGAAAATACAGCAGCCAGCCACACACACACACACACACACACACACACACACACACACACACACACACACACACACACACACACACACACACACTCAAGTCTGCTGACCTCTGACAGGAAGACTCCCGATCTCTCTCACGGCCTGTAATCTCCAACACACACAGACACACACACATAATCTCTGTATAACCTACATCCTGCATCATTTCTGACAAACGCGCTCATGTGACCCACTGCTCCAAATGAAAATGACAATAATCCAACATTTAATTTCCTCATTCTGAGCGTCTGCACACACGTCACGACAAACCGCTGGTCAACATCATCTGACCAACTCAAGACACAAAGTACATGCACATTTCATCTATTCTGCTGTCTAACATGAACAACAAAGCGCAGCTCTGATGCCATTCAATCAGCTTCACTGCACTGTCAGCGCTTTTATCCAATGCGTTTTCATGCACTGGGTGATTTTGGTATATTTCGCTTTCATAACATGTCTTCTTTCAAACTAGCTGAAAGAAAACACCCAAAATACACTGAAAATATTGACAAGGCAGTGAGTTTATTTCTCCACTTCAGCAGCACTTACACTATATTGGCAAAAGTATTCTAATGAACAGGTTTGACAACTTTACGTCCTAATCCCAGCTGAACACCTCTGGTGTGACTTTAAATGCAGACCTTGAGCCAAAAACCCATCACCGAACACCAATGACTTGTACATACACTATATGGACAACAGTACTGGGACACCCCCTTCTTTAGAACAGAAAAAGGCACTTCCAAAACTGTAGCAACAAAGATAGCATATTCATGTATTTAAAAAATTTATTTTTATCTCTGTTGCTTCAGTTCTGGAAGTGTCTAAAATGACTGCACTCATATGCACAAGTCATAGGTGTTTGGTCTGAATTTTTGGCTCAAGGACTGCATTTAAAGTCACACCAGAGGTGTTCAGCTGGGATTAGGACTATTCATGTTCTTCCACACTGACTGAATCAAATATTTCTCTATGAACCTTGAATTAAGCACAGAGGCATTGTCATGTTAGAATAAAAAAGGGTCCTGTCCAACCTTTTGCCATTAAAAAGGACACAATTCCTTAGAATATCATTATTTGCTTAAACATTAAGATTAGTAATCATGGGAATTCCCAAAGTAATCAAACCTGTTCATTAAGGTGTCCTAATACTTTTGTCAATATAGTGTCCATACACCAAGCTGTTCAGTTTTATTCCTCGCTATTTTCTGAAGGCTTTTTTCCTGAATGGTTTGTTCATTTATCATGCACACAACATTTAAATCCTAAAGCATGGTGAAAATGTCTGTTGGCAGTATTTTATAGGGATGTACGGAATTTTCAGCCACCAAAAATGCCATTATCGAAGTTTGGCTAAAAAGAAAAAAAAAAGGCTGCGGGTACTAACCGAAAATATATGCCTCTGTGCTCAGCGCTCAGGTTTCACTCTTGCTCTAGTTGTTATCACAGCGTCACCCAAAAAAAGTTAATCATGTCAGCTGTATGGAAATACTTTGAAGTGTGTGTTCAGTGAAAATTTCAAGAGGTGGTATGGTGCCGAAGCACTTTTCCATGACAGGTTTGATACACCATCTATAAACAAGTTCAGTAAAGTTGGCAACGTATTCACAGATTCAGATTTCTCCAATCGATAACCTGTAAGTTAAACATTGTTACTATACAAATAACAGTATTTTCGCAAATCGCAGTAATGTAGAGAATGAGCTACAACCCAATTTTCCTGAATATGAGCCTTCCTCTGCACTGGACAAAATACAGTGATCTCTATGCACAGGCAGCTGAGAGACAAGGCCGAAGTGACCACCTGCCAAGTGCAAAACCTGAAAAGTGTGACTACAAAAATAGCCAATAACTAAAATGTTACACACTGTAGTGTCACCAAATTCACTTAGTTTGAAAGAATGTGATTTTATTAGATTGTATAGCTTTCATAACTAAAAAAAAAAGTGCAATAACTTCACTGTAACACTAGTGTCACAGAATTCAGTTCACATGTCAGTGCTCGCCTGCTGGTTAGACTCCTTCTGTGATTATTTTATGGGTTTGTAGCTTTTGAGTTTAGGTTTATTCAAATATTTTACAGTTGACGTCAGAAGTCAATTACACAAGAGAAAATAAGTTGAATTTATAAAAATTACCACAAAAGTTTAAATACACTTGATTCTTAATACTTTGTTGTTACCTGAATGATTCACAGCTGTTTTTTTTTTGTTTTTTTTTTAGTAATAGCTGTTCATAAGTCTATTGTTTGTCCTGAAAAGTCTGCTGTTTTTCAGAAAAATCCTTCAGGTCCCACAAAGTCTTTGGTTTTTCAGCATTTCTGTGTATTTGAACCCTTTCCAACAATGACTGTATGATTTTGAGATCCATCTTTTCACACTGAGGACAACTGAGGGAATCATATGCAACTATTACAGAAGGTTCAAATGCTTCTGATGCTTCAGAAATTCAACTATTATCTTCTCTTGTGGACTATAATGTAAACATCTTTTATGTGAAATATCTTCAAGGCAAGGCAAGTTTATTTATATAGCACATTTCATACACAATGGTAGTTATGTAAGTGCTGTACATAAGAGGAGTTAAATAATCATAAAAAAATAATAAATCACAACAATAAAAACAAAGAACGCAAGAACAATTAAAATGATGTGAAATTGATCTAAAATAAATGAAAACAGTTAAGAATAAAAATGATATATATATATAATACAGTGCAATAAGTTCAGATGTAGCACAGTGCTCATTCAGTAAATGCACAACTGAAGAGATGAGTTTTGAGTCTGGATTTAAATGTGGCTAATGTTTTAGCACTTCTGATCTCTTCTGGAAGCCGATTCCAACTGCGGGCAGCATTGTAGCTAAAAGTTTTGTGTGAACCCTTGATATTTCTAACTGACTCGATCCTAGTGATCAGAGTTGTCACTCAGGTGCGAACTAAAAAATAAAATAACATGCATTTTATATGATCCCTCTTATATTGATAAAATAATCAACATTTTGCAAATTCTGCAAGGTGTATTTAAACTTTTGACCTCAACTGTAAAGTAAGACATTTTCTGCAAGTGCATACTGAATTTTTGGTTTTGGCCCAAAAGAGTAATTTTAGTGCATTATGGAGTGATAAAATAAAAAAAAAAAAAAATGGCAGCAAAATCAAACAGGGATTTTTGACCAATGTTCAGATTTCTGTCCTGGAAAAGTATGCAAATGCATGCATATTTAATTAGATGATGCCTCATTTGCATATTTAAACATACCATTTCAGAAAACTCATCATGTCTTAATATACTGTGATTAATTCACTGGGGAAGTATGGTGATATCTATTAATTTAAGATTTGACTCCGTTGCACCCTATGTAATGGTGTCTGCTACTGATGTTTTAAATTTTTCCTTGGACAGCATTCTGTGATTCTGTTTTGTTTTCCCATGTCACAAAAACCATACAGCACTGGGAGTGTCTTACACACATTCACATTAAATCATTGTATTACGCTGGATGAGGCAGCAGTTTCACAGACTGGCCTAGTGAGACTCACCCGAATCCCCCAACGTTCGAGGCCGTGGTTCCCTCGCCGAACACCTTCCCTGGGGAAGAGCCCAATGGACTGGTAAAGGAAGGGGCGGAGCCAAACCCACCCGACCCGCCGAATGCTGGAGATCCGCCGAAAGTAGGAGGACTGCCGAAGACAGGCGCGCTCCCGAAACCAGCTGCTGAACACCAGACCAGAAGTACACAGATCAGCATCAGTTCAGACAGCAGAACAGGAAGCAAACTGCCATTGTTCAGGAAAGAGCGTCTCTTACTAAGCGCTCTGAAATTACAGCCAGCTGAATAATTCAGTGAGTCATGTCATTGAATTACATTTTCTGGATCGCCGACATTAAAGTAAATGCATGTTTGCTTTCAGAAAAGATTCAAGCTGAATCTAAAGACAAATGTGACTAACCTGATCTTCATTATAAAAAACTGAGATAATAATAATAATAATAATAATAATAATAATAATAATAATAATAATAATAATAATAATAATAATAATAAAAACCATTTATTATTAAACAAAAATAATAATAAAAACAATAACAAAAATGAATTATATAAATAAACAACAACAAAAATCAAACTGCTAAAGGTTAATAAGAATAAATTATAAAATTAACAAAAAATAAAGTCATAATACAGATATAATCAAATTAATAAAAATAAAAATAATACAATTAATAAAAACTACAAACAACAACAGTTCTTTGCATTAAAATGTCCACTTCCTCATTTGTGTGTTGGAATGAATCTCGTGTGTTTGACCTGGTTTGGTGGGTGTAGAGAATGACCCGAAGCCCTGTGCAGCCACAGACCCTGCACCGGAGCTGAATGAACCACCAGGTTTCTGTTCTCCAAACGAACTGCCGCCGAAACTAAAGCCCTTTGCTCCACTGTTCCCAAACAGGTTAGCTGGACCTGCCGGAAACAAACCATACAAGAGGTTCAGGCACTTAAAACAGAGCATTTATTGTTTTCACTTTTATACTTAAAAAAAAAAAAAAAAATTATTTCAGTTTATTTTAACTTTATTCTCGTAGTACTTCAACTTTATTCCCATTATTCTCGTTGTACTTTGACTTTATTCTCTCAATTATAACTTTTATTTTTATGATTTAAATTCTCGAAACATTTTGACTTTATTCTCGTTGTACTTTGACCTTATTCTCATATTTTGACTTTATTCTCATATTTCGACTTTATTCTTGTAGTACTTTGACTTTATTCTCATAATATTTAGAATTTAGTCAAAATATTACGACTTTAATATCACAATCTTTTTTTAACATGGTACTAAAATGCTGTTCTATTTTTTAGCATATCAAATTAAAGTTACGTTTTTTTGTACATTTTATTTCAGTACAAACTTATTTTGTTTCCAGTAATGAAAAAGCTTTTTTTTATGGTTAAGTTTAATACAACAACCCTGGTACGAGTAAATATCAGTGCGCTTTACCTGTATTAACGGGTTGACCAAATCCACCTGTGGCTGGCGATCCAAACGGGTTTTTGTTGGCAGCATCTTCACTGGGTTTTCCTCCAAGACCACTGAAAAACCCTGATCCTGCTGAAGCGTTTCCAGTGTTTGACCCGAACAGACTTCCACTGGACTGAGCCTGATTACAAAAATCACATCCGTACTTAAGACTCAGGTTTTCAACCACATAAATACCTGCAATTGGTATATGAACTAAATTGCTGTGTGGAAGAAGTGTTTGATCTGATTTATGAATATTAATAAACTATTAAATATCATATTGCTTTGCTTAGGGGATTTTTAGACCATGCCAAAACCAGTCTGTTTTACTTTAAAAGGTTTCAGGTCTCACTGGCTTGCGATAAAGGCAAAACCAAGAGTGAAAACCTGAAACTTGCTTCTGAAAAATGGAAATATGCAGCCAATGTGACTCAAAACAGTCCTTCAGCAGACTGACAGCTTGTCTTGTTTCAGAGGCCTGCAGCAAAGAGAAACTCTGAAACTTTTATCTGGCATGTCGCAGCTCCAGCCTCTACTGCATGCTGATGAAACCCCATTAATGCATCTAAGACTCAAACATGTGTCCAGCTGTATAACCCACCTGCTTTAGCAGGTGAAGAGCTGATAATGTGTTTTGTAAGGACTGTACCTGTCCAAAGACGCTGGCTCCGCTGGGTTGCTGTCCAAACACTGACGAGTTGGAGGTGCCGCTGCCAAACACTGAACAAAAAACACAGATATATTAACAGATCAAACGTACAACTCTTTGTGCTTATTCTTTAGCACTAGATGAAAACTGTCTCAGAAGAATTAAATGCATACAGTTGAGGTCAAAAGTTTACATCACCCTTTCAGAATCTGCATAATGTTCTATTTACCAAAATAAGAGGGATCATACAAAAAGCATGTTATTGTTTTTTTTTTTTTTAAGATTTATTTTTGGCGTTTTGCCTTTTTATTAGATAGGACAGATCAAATTGACAGGAAGTGAAGCGGGAGAGAGAGAGAAGGGATGGGATCGGGAAAGGTCTGCGAGCCGGGACTCGAACTCGCGACGCCCGAAGTGCAACGGCACTGTATGTCAGCGCGCTGCCCACTAGGCTACCGGCGCCGACTGTTATTGTTTATTTAGTAATGACCTGAGAGATATTTCACATAAAAAAATGTTTCCACAAGAGAAAAAAAAAAAAAGAAATAAGAAAAATACTTGAATTTAAGAAATGACCCCGTTCACAAGTTTACATACACTTGATTCTTAATACTGTGTTAAATTGCTTGCTGGTTTTCCAGCATTTGTGTGTATTTGAACCCTTTCAAACAATGACTTTATGATCATGAGATCCATCTTGTCACACTGAGAACAACTGAGGGACTCAATTATTGCCACTATTACAGAAGGTTCAAACACTCACTGATGCTCCAGAAGGAAAAACCATGCATACAACTATAGAAGATAGTTACATATTTTCCAGAAGACAAAATAAGTTAAATTTACCCTGATCTACAAATTTAAAAAGCCTCTTAATGCATGGTTCATTCTGTAACAGTTGCATTTGAGTCCCTCAGTTGTCTTCAGTGTGAAAAGATGGATCTCAAAATCATACAGTCATCGTTGGACAGGGTTTAAATATACAAAAATGCTAGAAAACCAAAAATTGTGGGACCTGAAAGATTTTTCTGAAGAACAGCAGGCAGTTTAACTGTTCAGAACAAACAAAGGAACGCATGAACAACTGTCACTAAAAACAAACAAACAAACAAACAAACAAAACGGCTGTGGATCATTCAGGTAAGAACACAGTATTAAGAATCAATATGCTGTGTCAATATTTACTATATGTAAATTTATTTTATGTAGAATATCTTATTCAGGTCAGTACTAAAACAATAACATGCATTTTGTATGATCGCTCTTAGTTTGGTAAAATAATTAAAATTTGGCAGATTCTGCAAGGGGGTGTAAACTTTTGACCTCATCTGTATGAACTTGATAAACATTGAAATGCATCTTACACAACCAAATACCTTTGAAAGAAAAGCATAACTAAATGTGCAGTAAACTTTACAAATAGAGATGTTTCTTTTTTCTTTTTCTGCTTGCAACAAGGATGAAGTTGAATGCATGCATTCAGAATCAGAATCAGAAAGAGCTTTATTGCCAAGTACGCTTGCGCATACAAGGAATTTGTTTTTGTGACAGTAGCTTCCAGTATACAACAACAACACGGACAATAAGAAAAATACAATAAGGTGAGAGTAAAAAATATACATATTTAAATATAAATAGACAAAAATATATAGAAAACTAAATTAAGAAATAAGTGGTATGTACAGTTGTGCTGTTGATGATAAAAAAAAAAAAAAAAAAAAATTGAGATGCAGGGGTGCATTAGGATGGAGGTGGTAACAAATAAATATAAGGTTATTGCACATGTTTTTATTGTACGATGGTGTGAACATTTAGCTGTTCATAAGGTGGATTGCCTGTGGGAAAACGACATTCATTGACAATCCTTGGTGATTCACTTAGATTTTGAGACTTGAGTGTCTGACTAAAGCATTGGCTTTTAACACCCTCTTCATGCTCCTCTATCTGTTTGAGTGTTTCAGTAATGCACAGATAAAAATAAAAAAAAAATAAAAAAATCAGTTGATCTAAAATGTCACTGATTATGCAAAACTTCAGAACATACGCTGTCAACAACTGAGTGTTTATACTGCAGCATGGCATGAAAACACTCAAATATTAGTAAATTAAATGCACAATCATCTATGAAAACACTGCATGTGTATCTTACGTTCCACAATCAAATGTGAAACCGTGCAGCAATTTGTACAAATGCACATTTTAGTGTATCAGAAATAGTGCAAGTAGCAAGGAAGATGTGCATTTGACTAATGCGCATTTTGAGACTGAAACATTGACTTTCAACTCTCCTTGCGCTCCTCTATCTGTTTGACTAATTCAGTAATGCACAGCTCATCTCAAATGTCATTGATTATCCAGAACACAATATGCACTCTAAGGTGAACCGGACAGATACATCTGCATCATTTCAATCAGCACATTCTTCAGAGTTTCATGTGGCTCTAAACAAGCAGAAAGTAAACAGGTGTGAACAGGGCATCCTACAGTGTCACTAAAGCTAAGAGGTCAGAAGCCAGAGACTCAGCTGTTTATAATGTGGAAGTCTCAGGATCTCAGAGTATTCATAGGAATGGGAGTAATCCTGGTCTGAGGACACGCCTGAGACTGCTGCACATTCCAGTGCTGGATGGTCACATCCACAGCCCTGACACGCTCATGACACATGAACAACACTAAACTACTCCTGTGAACATACAAACTAGATGTCAACATATTTAAATGTCACTAGTCTCTGCCTTTTACCATTTAGCCACTTTTCCAACACTGTGACTAAAATGATATGAGCATAAAAGAGATATTCAGGGATGCAAACTCCCTCACAATATGTGTAACTTTAAATTTACATTGTGCTTGATCCTGCTGTTATTTTTTGGATAAGATACGCGTACAATATGCGTTTTATTTGTGCTTAGTGTTGTCCCTGGTACAGTCTGTGAAAACAAATCTAAGGCCACATTCACACTTTGTTTTATAGAACACTTAATTTGCATTTTATTAAATTATATAATTTATTATATGATATATAATATTTTAAAATATATTATTATGATTTTATTATATTACAGAACAAATTATAATATTATAATTATTATAGCTAACATTTATGGCTGTCTTAATTTATTAATTTTCAAATGTTAAAACATTTGGCAGAAAACAGCAGAGACATCTTTGTTGACAACAGACATATAATTGATTTAGGTTAAAAATTTTGGAAAAGGCGTTTTCAAAAGCACTTTATAAACGATCCAGATATGAGTTTAAAAAAGGCCATTTTTAATGTGAACCGAGACACTGAGATACTGAAAACACTGAATCATGAGCTGTTCATGTGTAATTGAACAGTGCTGCGTTTCAAACACTTAAGCTAGGAGCTCTTTTGTTTTGCTTATTTTGGCAATTCATAAGCTGCGGTTCTCATTTCATTGCCTGTGATTCCTTGCATAGTTTACATACAGTATCATAGTATCATCAAGTCAACAACTGATGCATTCCTGTAGCTAAAACAGTAGAGCATGGCGCTAGCAAGGTCACGGGTTCAATTCCCAGGGAAAGCAATAACTGATAAAATGGGTACATTGAATTCAATGCAAGACACTTTTAGGGCTGTCACTAACAATGATTTTGGCAATCGAGTAATCTGTCGATTATTCGAGTAATCGGATGATTATACATTTTTTTTTTTTATTAATAAAAATAGACCTAAGTTATCAATAGCCTTTAAAAATCCTTAACATACATATATATTAGCAATGATGCAATAACAACTAGTTCAAATAATGTATCAAAAGCAAACAACTAGGGCTGTGCAATTTATCGAAATTTTGTTTTGATTTTGATTTCAGCTTCTAACGATAATGAAAATACAATAATCGAGACAAAAATGATTACTGCTCCAGATTCCACCCCCTTTCCAGTAGCGCGCTTTTGCTCCTCCATAAAAGCCCAATTTCACATGCAAATCAATAAAATCATGTAACGTGACTTTCATAAAATGGGACGTGCTTGATTTATTCATGTTTATTTGATGTCGTGTTTTTAAAAGCGCAAAAAAGAATTTGCGCTAGGGCTGGGCGATATGGCAAAAATATAATCTCTATAATTTTTTCCCATATTGATCGATAACGATATATATTTAGATAAATAAACTGTTAATGTTGCCAGCTTTAAAAGAGTATCCCAACTACGACTGAAGCCACACAGAAGCGGCATGAGGGCAGTCAAATTCATAAATTCATGTTGAGATTATTGTTTTTAATATACCATTTTATATACAGAAATATTAAATGATTTAAATAACTGAAAAGATACTTTAAAAATGAAACTACAACTGCCGGTAGGGGGCGGTAAGTCGTTGATTTTAATTACTGAATCATATTCATTCGATTCGTTTGAACAGCCGATTCATTCAGAAAGGACTAGTCTTTATGAATGGAAATAATCTCTGGATAATTTTGACGACGAAATAAAGCCAAATCGGGCAATTGTGTTAGACAATAGTCAATGTAAGTCACTTAATATTAACTTCTTGTTTCTTTTCTGATGTATTAAATAATACTTAACTTATAAACTCGCTTAAAAATCATTAAAAGCTGTCACTCATCTTAGTTCATCATAATCAACGAATTTCTCTACACTGCATAATGAATCTCTTAATTTGTGCTAACTTTTTTACAATTTCATAATTTTTGGATAATAAGTCGAGGCTAGTTTCACTTTTGTCGGTGCCTCCACTCATTTTTTTCGTCCTTGTGTCGAGTTTGCTCTGCAAAGTGCCATAGGAAATTGGCTTTGTGCTTGGACGTGAACGTTAAAAGCTGCACGCTGCTTAGCTGTTGTCGCATATTTCTGCTGTGTGATTGGCTCTTATATTATTCCATATCGAGTAAAAATGCTTTGAGCTTATCATTGTTATCGACATATATTTTATCGCGATTCGATATGATATCGTTTATCGGCACAGCCCTAATGTGCGCTGTTCTGTGTATGCACTCAGAGATGGAACAGAACACTGACAAGTAAAGATGTTACCTAAATGGTCAAATACATGCAAATGTTTGTCAAAATGTGGCGTTTGGTGATTATTTGTGTAATCCTTTGTCAGTTGTCTCAAATTAACAAACAGTTGAGAATGAAAATACGTGTGTAACAGTAATTTGGATCCGTGCAGCTCTTAAAACGGCCACAAGTACTATTTCTTTTGCCGTTTTTGCGGTTAATGTTAATCAAACAACAAAAGACAAAAATCGCTCACTGCTCTTGACGGAGGGACTTTTGTCGTTTTTATAAGAAACAAAACATGTTTAATTCTTACAGTGAAGACGATGCCGTTTTATTTTCCATTCAATTAATTACATTTCCAAAAAACAAACAAACAAAAAAACTTTCATTCCATTCTTTCACCATCTTTTCTATTGTATTGCTATCTTTAAATTAACCAATCATATAAAGTTTCGCTCATAATCGTGTTAAATAATCATGATTACAATATTGACCAAAATAATCGTGATTATGATTTTTGCCATAATCGAGCAGACCTACAAACAAACATATTGTTTTATTAAACAAAACTGTTAAAATACATATGATATTATAAATAGAGCTAATGTCCATAAAAATAAATGCAGAGGGCGCCAACTGCCTGGCGACTGTTTTTACACAATATCGATCTAATCCTTGTTTATTATTGACTAAACAAAGTTTAATTCAAATGTCCACTTAATCTATAATATTTTTTTATAACAGAAATGCTACAGCCATGTAATTTCTTGAATATGTGGACATAAAAATGTGTAAACTCAGAGCGAGAGTTTGAGCTTTTATTTCGAAATCCCCATAAACAGTTAGCACATTGAGAAGGATACTGATGTATTCTCCTGTGTTTGCGTAGATTTATAAATTATTTACCTTACAAATCTAATAAAACGGCACATGCTGCAATCCTAGATGATCGTTCTAATAAAACCAAACCCACAAAAATATGCAGAGATGGAGTTTAGATGCTCCACACATGTAAATGACAACAGTTTGTGTGGAGCAGCATTTACTGTGAACGGAGCCTCTCTGCGATGCATGTACTGTAAAAATTCTTTTAATGAACTTAATTGTGTTTGCAAATTCATTGTACTTTTATTATGATTTTTAAATGAGTTTAATATATTATGCAGCCTTGGAAAATGGCCTAATAATGCGTTTCATGGAATCTTGCACGTGGAATGTGCCACTTCCAGTATTTTTACATTTACATTTAGCAGACGCTTTTATTAAAAGCGACTTACAAAGGAGAACAGTGGAAGCAATCGAAATCAACAAAAGAGCAACAAAAACAAGCAAGTGCTATGACATGTCTCATATAGCCTAACGCAGTACATGTAGCAAGGATTTTTAAAGTACATAATAAATAAAAGAAATTAGATGGGGGGGGGGGGGGGGGCAAGCTAGTGTTAGCTTTGTTAATTGTAAAGAGAGAAAACTAGTGTTAGTTTTTTTTTTTTGATGGTTACTTGACATGGGCAAGATGCAATTGAGGATTTTTTTTAAAACGAGTACTCAAATTGAAACAAGTGACAACCCTAGTTGCTTTGGATAAAAACATCTACCAAAGGCATTAATGTAATTGTATTTGTTATGTACATTCTCACTCTGATTTCACTCTGATTTCACCACAGTGGAAACCGTAACCATGCCAGCTGTTTGGTACAATGGTGGAAAAGCAGCTTTTGTTTTTGCAACCACACAGTTAGTGCAGCACAACCATATGGGTTTCACCATAAGGCCTGTGTGATAATTAAATTGCAAAAGGTTTCAATTCAATTAATTAAATGCACACCCTACCGAACGTGCTGCCGGCTTCACAGTGAGCGAGTGGCGTTAACATCAAGATGCTCTGTTCTGTAATCTATATTACCTCAGGCTCATGTATAAATGTGGGACAACCCCTCTGGGGTTAAGAGTACTGATCTGGTGAAGGCTCATGTCTCACTTGTAGTCAGGATCAGGAGTGTTCTAGCCTTTCATAGGTACTGGGAAGTACTCCCTGACTCATAAAAAGTGTCCCCATATTTTGATACTTTTTTTGTTACTCTTACAGAAACAGTTGTCTTTACCTTCAGTACAGAATGCTGCTAGTACACAAGCCACACACACACACACACACACACACACAAACACACACCCACAATAAAGAGTTGCTTCATTGCTGACGCATGATCAAAGACAAGTTCTATTTCATACAGTGGACCTCATCTAGGACTATTATTGTTTTTAGTCTTATAAAGTATCTTGTTACGATATGACAAGCCATTCTCTGCATGAATGAACTGTTTGAATGAATCCAACTGAATCACAAAAAAAATGTGACACCTTTTGGCAAACCACTTTAGGGTGTGTTCACACTTGTCATGTTTGGTTCTATTAAAAAAAAAACCTCTGGTGTGATTGCTCTGTTAGTGCAGTTTATTTCAGGAAGTATGAACACTGTCATCTGAACCCTGGTGCGCACCAAACAAGCAGGCCGTAACCGCTAAAAAGGTGGGTCTCGGTCTGCTTTCAAACGAACTCTGGTATAGTTCGAATGACATACGAACGCAACAAGGACCTAATAAAAACTAACAGGAAGTAATGACAAGATGTGACACTATGCAACATGATTTCACGAAGGGAACAAGTGGTGTATCCAAAACAAAATGAGCAGAGGGCAAACATGAAGCAACAAGGAGGTAAAGTGCCTTTTATGAGCTCTTTGTGAGTTTGCATGTGGTGAAAATGAAACCATACACACAACAATGAGCGTGCTTAGTCCAGCAGACGGCATTAGGTGTAATCAACTTTAAAGCCACTTTAAGTTGAACGCACCTTTTCCTTTTGTTTGGAGTGTGAGTGGTGAGTTCCATCACAAAATATACATCACTTAACCCAACCAGTCAGTTGACTTCCGATTTGTAACATTAAGCAAAAGCAAGAGGACATTACTAGGTCTTGTTTAAGAAAATGGTATTGGATCGGTACGTGGGTTCAAGTACTCGCCGATACTGATGCTAGAATTTTTGTGGTATCGGTGACATTTCTGATACTAGTATCAGAATCGTAACAATCGGATGTATCATTTTCCTTTTTGGCCCAGACCGAATTGACCAAACAAACAAGGCAGGGGTGCCTGTTCCTAGAGATCTACCTACGTGCAGATTTTAGTTCCAGCCCTGCTCCATCACAGCTGTCTGTAATTATCAAATGCTACCTTATGGCATTTTATAATGAGTTTAGCCTATTTCTTATAGCCTACAAACAGCTATAAGATCATTTTGATAAAAAAGGAAAAATGCTGTAAATCTTTTTTTTGTCCTTTATAGAAGGTTATTTACAGGGAAAAACCCTAGCCCTCTCTTCTGTCTAATTTTATTTTTTATTATATACGTATGATACGCGTTCGGTTCGGTACAAGGCTTTTTTTTTTTCTCCTATGCATTACAAACCAAAGGATTCTCTGGACTAATCATATTAGGCTACATTTGGAAAATAAAAGAGCTTCAAGTGTGTGAAATATAAAATGTACACCAGGTTGTGAGGTGGAGGTGAGTTTGTTTTCTCACTTTTATTCACTTTTAAATCGCTTGTAAATGCCTGTGCGCATTTTACTTTCACTTTTGAATTAGTGGCATTTCGGCATCTACTGATTGACAACAACACCACAGTATGACAAAATCAATTAAATGTTTAAATATATGAAACATAGCATGCGTAATGTATTAACAAATACAAATACACCATGCTATATAGACCTAATTAAAAAAATAAATAAAATTTTTAAAAAAATCAGCACGGTGGAACCAAATAAATAAAGGAATGTTAAAAAAGCTTGCAAAATCATCTTTGATAAACAAACAAACAAAAATCCTCCCCGAATTTCCTGCTGCCCTGTATCTTGCTCTCTTATTGGCTGCAGGTCATCACCGATGTATGTTTCAGTCAGAACTTATTCCACACAGCAGATTTTGAATCGCCGACAGGTCTAGATATTTAGCATGCCAGATATTTAACGGGCATCAGTGACGCATCAGTGATTCTCTCAGATAGCGTCTTTGATAATTCAAACTCTGTGAATGTCACTTGCGTGAACGAGCACCGATTTGCCTCCAATTTTGGACATTTGTCGGCGGTTTCACAAAACCTGTCCGCGAGTGGCCTAAAATCGTGCAGTGTGATCCCAGCATAAGAGATTAATTAGCTGGTTCAGGTGTGTTTGATCAGGGTTGGAGCTGAACTTTGTAGGATGGTATATCTCCAGGAACAGGGTTGGGCATCACTGGCATAAGGTAATCTACACCGTGAGACAAGGATTTAGCAATAGTATTTCACTAGGGCTCGTACACCAGTAAAAATGGTCTAGCAAACAGCTACAGAGCAAGTCTAATCCAGAAACTTCTCAGTTAGCACCAGCCTTGTGCCTATTTGACCACATCTCATATTTCTACATCCTACTCTTTCCCATCTAAATTTGTGAAAACAGACCACAATGGCAAGTGCGCTTTCTAAAAACTCACCTGATGGTTGTCCAAAGCCAAAACCAGAGGAGGACGCTGTGGTGGTGTTGCTCCCAAACATGGATCCTTGGCCAAAGCCTGAGCTAGGCTGTCCGAAGACAGAAGCGCTGTTCTGGCCAAAGAGCCCAGTGCCAGTGCTGGGTGCGGAGCTGGTGCCACCGGCTCCAAAGGAGAAGGAACTGGCACTGTTGGCGCTAGAAGATCCAAACAGTCCTCCTCCGCTGCTGGTGGCCGATGTGGTGGCAGCTGCGGTTGGCTGCCCAAAACCAGAACTTGCACTAAACGCAGATTGACCAAATGTGAAGCTGCTAGCAGATCCAGACGCTGCAGGCTGGCCGAAACCTCCACTGGGACTCTGTCCAAAGGCAGGTTTGCCAAAGCCAGAGGTGGTAGAACTGGCGCCAAAGACAGTAGATCCAAACGCTGTGGTCTGAGCCACGGAAGTGGGTTGTCCGAAGACTGGGGCTGGTGTTGGAGCTGTGCTGGTGGTGATGGTTGCAGATGGGACAGAGGAGGCCACTGTAGCATCGACATTGGTAAGACTGATGGCTCCTACTGTCAGACTGTCTGCACCACTTGAAGGTTGGGCAAAGATTGAGCCTGGTTTGTCAGACGCTGGAGCTGAAGACGAGGTGGTTGCTGGGGTCTCTTGCGGTGCAGGAGTAGCTGTAGAAGTGCTGGTGGGCTCAGGGGGAGAAACAGAGACTGGCTCTGCTGCCGGAGGCTCAGAAACAGACACCGGGATCTCGGATGGTGGGGTAACTGAGGGAGGAGGTGTGGGCGACACCCCGAGAGTTGGAGGAGTTGAGGGCTTGTTGGAAGGCGCTGAAGTGGGCTCGGTACTGATGGGAGCCGTGGGTTCAGTGACTGGTACGGCTGATGGAGCACTTAAGGTTGGCGGTTTAGGACTGGGTTCTGTTGGAGGTTCCTTAGGTTCAGTATCAGTGGAGGGAGCCGGCTCAATTGAAGTCGTTGTCTCTGGCTGGAGGGGCTTAGCTGGAAGAGACTGCGTCTCTGATGGAGGTGCTCGCAGAAGACTGCCAAAAGAAGTGGTAGCTGCTGAAAAGGAAGACGTCAAGGGAATGGTGAAAGTTGGATTTATCGAGGGAGTATTTCCTTCCTGTGGTTTAAAGGCGAATGTAGATGAGCCAAATCCTTGTGCTGTAGTTGTTTTTAGAGCCTCTGCTGCAGTGCCCGTTGGTTCTGATGAACTTCCAGTTTCAGCAGCCTTGATTTGTGGCGAACCAAATGCAAATCCATTGCCAGGTGGTCCAAATGAAAAACCCAAAGTGGTCTTGGGAGCTTCCTTTACTTCTTCACTTTGGCCCACTCTTAAGCCAGAAAAGGAGCCGAGAGTTTCTCCAGCAATGCCCTGGGCTTTGGGAGCTTGAGGGAGTTTGGATGGCTCAGGAGGTGGCGTAGAGGAGCTCACGCTCTGTGCGGGAGATGTCAGTTTTGGAGTGAATGAAAAAGGCTCCTCAGACCCCACAGGACCAAACGTCTTCGGTCCCATGCCGCTTGCAAAAGAGAACTTTCCTGGTGGGCCAGAACTCTTTGCTATTTGCAAAAATAGAGAGAAAAAAAAGAAATTTAATGTGAGAGGCATGACTACCAAGCCACTGGCTGGTCCAGAACCTGCAGAGTTTCTCACATATTCTCCATTGAATTTGAGGGACTATTGGTCGAATTGTGCTAAATAGATTTTAACATAGGACACAGGACCAGAGCTGCAAATGCAAAGCTGTTATTACCAGCTGGGAGCATTATCAAATTTTTACAAATTGGCAATGGATGACAGGGGTCTAAATCAGTGGTTATCTAACTCCTTACTATCCACAACAATATTCCATGCCTGGCTTGACCTTTTTAATTTAATAAATTAGGAATGGCCCATAGATTATAATATGCAACTAAAATAATTATAATAGAAATAAAGAGTGTTATTTTTTTATTTGGGCTTACTTAAAATAGGAATTCTCCTGATTTTTTAAAATGTTTTACTTATTTGAATTTTAGGACATCTTAAGGCCCAGTTGGAAGTTTGATAAGGCTCTAACACACATGTGGAGAATTCTGCAGATTCTAACATGACTCCTGGCCACTGGCATGGCACATTTCTGACTAATACATTGCTAAATATAAAGTGAGTAAGATCAAATGTTTGCATTTCTAAATGACACAAGACACAAATGGAGATGATACCTTGAGTGTTGTTGGTGTCCTGTGATTGAGAGGTGAAACTGAACCCTGATGACCTGTGAAACAGCAAAGAGCAGACTGCGTTTAAACCACATACTGGAGTTCATATTTATTTGCAAACAATATAAAGACATGCTTAATATTCCAGTACACCAGAAGTTCTCCTGAATGCACAAGAGCAAACCTGTATGAATAATATATATTAGATCAAGATAAACACTCATAATAAATCAACAACCATGAAGACCTGTACAGAGTTTAACCCTTTAAGCCCTGTAAGGCATTACATACATAAAAATGTCTCATAACTCCAAGACTACAGCAAGGAGAGTCAAAAGTTGGTACTGTCTGATTGAAAACTAGTTTCATATAGACATTCTCCTCCTGAGAAATAGCTAATAAAATTTAAGAAAGATTTGTGTGCTTAAAGGACATTTTACATATCTGTATTATTTGACATTCAATATCTCTGGATAGAAATAAGGTATGTGATGTTCCCCAACATGTTGGCTGCTACTGTTTCAAATTTTGTGGTGATAGCATGAAGTATCCAAAAGTTTCAGCATTTTGGAACAAAAGTTTAGCCCTGGACTCACTGAAGGCATTTTAAAATGTTTTCTGAGTGACATACACAAAAATAATGACTCATAACTCCAAAACTATAGCAAGGAGAGTCAAAAGGTAGGTATCCTTTGATAGAAATTTTTCTATCAATTTGGACATTCTTATGCTGAAAAATTAGTGTGCTCAGGAGAAATGTTTCATTTCATATTCTTTGACATATTTCTCAGGAAAGAAATAAGGTAGGAGAAAATTACTTTTTTGGTGATTTTCCCCAACATGTGAGCTGTATGTGAATTAAATATTATGCAGATATCATGACATAATCAAACGTTACAGCATTTGGAACCAAGGATTTCTTAGCCCTTTGATAGTTTTGAAATTGCTGTTTTCTGAGCGACATACACAGCATGTCAGATGTCACTATATATGCCTCAATTTTAGTCAAAGTCCCAAACAATTATGCTTGTTTTATTCTACTCTTTGAGACCTTTCAAATGACATTTGACTATCTAAGCTGTATGATGTTTGACCTATTAGAGTACATGGCACAAAAAACATATCGCAAAACATAAAACATTTTTTTAGTGCTGGCCAACGATTAATCATGATTAATCGCATCCAAAATAAAAGTTCTTGTGTACATAATATACGTGTGTACTGTGTTTATTTATTGTGTACATACAGTCATGTGAAAAAGTTAGGACACCCTATTGAATTCCATGGTTTTCCAGGGCATTTGAGTTAGGATGAGGTCTGGACTTTGACTGGGCCACTGCAACACCTTGATTCTTTTCTTTTCAGACGTTCTGTTGTAGATTTGCTGGTGTGCTTGGGATCATTGTCCTGTTGCATGACGCAATTTTGGTCAAGCTTTAGCTGTCGGACAGATAGCCTCACATTTGACTTTGGATACTTTTGTATACAGAGGAGTTCATGGGCACCTCAATGACTGTGTCAAAGCCCAAAGTCATCAGCCCTCCACCTGCATGTGTGATTTTTGATATGAGGTGTTTGCTGATATGCTCTACAGGTTTTCACCAAACTTGGCGCTGTGCATTATGGCCAAACATTTCCACTCTGTTCTCGTCTGTTCAAAGAACATTGTTCTAGAAGACTTATGGTCTGTTCAGATTCAGAACTTTGCAAACCTAAACCATGCTGCCATGCTTTTTTAGATAGACAAGGTTTTCTTCTGGCAAGCTTTCCGAAAAAGCCATACCCATCCCATATTTTTCTAGTTGTACTATCATGAAATTTTTCATTTAAAATGTTAACTGAGGCCTGTCGAGTGCGTGGTGAAGTTCTTGGGTTGTCTGCCATCTTGGGGTGAACTTCCTGGGATGTCCACTACTGGGAGGATTGGTGTCTGTCTTGAATGTTTTCCACTTGTGAGTAATCTTCCTCACTGTGGAATGATGGACTTCAAATGGTTTGCAAATGGCTGTGTTACTCTTCCCAGATAGATGACAGCAACAATTGCTTCTCCAAGATCATTGCTGATGTCTTTTCTCTTTGGCACTTTTCTCTTTTGGCACATGAAAGCTCTAGACCATCAAACTGCCAAAATGTCTTCTTTTATAGAAGTGCTAACTCTTGCTGATGATCAGTTAATCAAAGGCATTTGATTAGCAGTGTCTAACTGCTATTTACCCTCTTAAATCCTATGTTAAGAGTAAGGGTGTCCTAACATGGTCACACATGGTTTGTCCATTTTGTCTTTAATTTTATTAAATAAATAATGACATGGTGCACTATGTTATGTATTGCTGTTTATCAGAGGTTTTACTTTCCAAATTTTAAGACCTGCCAAGCAACAGATTTATTTTATTATGTCCTGATACAGAAAACCATGGAATTCAATAGGGTGTCCTAACTTTTTCACATGACTATATAATTACATGTGTATGTATATATTAAGAAAAATATGCTTTCGGTTTAAGTTTGTTTGACAGACCTTTTATGTTAGAATAAGAAGTTTAATATATATATATATATATATATATATATATATATATATATATATATTTTTTTTTTTTTTTTACACTTTTTGCCCGGAAGACCTATCCTTTAATATCGTCATGTGACCACGATAACATCATGTCTGAAAATAATGACGTGCAAGTTTCCATGATCTATGTATGTTTCATGAAGTTTTCATTTATTTAGTGGTTTTATGTGTGTTATCAAAAACATAAGGAATATCTTTAGACTACATGAACAAATTATGATGAGTTTGGGTTCTTTTTAAATCGGGATAATCACATGGTTCATGAATTTACTAACAAAAGCGCAGCATTGTTTTTTCTGCTGTGTCCCATGTGCGCCTGTTGGTTTTTATGTGTTAGAACTTTATGAGCAATATCTTTGGATCAAATCTAATTATGAAAACACTTTTTCCATTTACCAGCATATAACTCAGCACTTTTTTGGAGTTAATTAAATTGGCCAAATGTATTGTAAAGGTCACATCGGGCTTAAAGGGTTAAGGGGGTCACTGTCATAACGTTGAGTAACTCACGGAGCAGCAAAGGAAAAGCCCTTTGAGTTCTTCTCACTGATGGATGCAGACGCTCCTGCATCAGGTTTAGCAGCTCCTCCACCTGTGTCAGCCCAAACACAAACCAGTTCATTACTACAAACAATACAGTGCAGATGTCATTTCATATGTTCAGCGTTTATTCTACTTTATACTATACTATTTGAATTACTGTGGGAACTCTTGGTGAGTCACACTCACCAAACACAAAATTAGATGATGTAGTCTGGGCTGGACCCGCCAGTGGCGTTGGAACATTTAACGCACCTTGAAATGAATTCTGCAAGTAAAAACAATGGTTACACCACACTGCAGAAGCTTGCTCTCTCTGGAGACTTTGCACTTGTGATTTGTAAGAGAAAATTCTTGTAACTAACACTGAATTCTGTTAAAAAGCAGTTTGACATTTCAATCAGCAGTAAGTTTAGTGATTGGTGTTTGGAGCAGCTCATTTGTGACTCACTTTATTGGCTTCCACCGTTGCCAAAACCTGCTGAACCACCTGAGCCGCTGGTGCTGGAACAGATGCGCTACAGACACACATAAAACAAAGTTATGACTAGGTCTGAAATTAGTTGACATCAACAACGTCAAAAAAAAAAAAAAAAAGTAAACAAATATGTTTGTAGTTGAACAGCAGTTTGATCTCAAATAACCTACTGTAAGGGCCTGCAAGAATGCTTTTTGACCATTGTGGCATTGTAGTGCAAATTGTACTGTAATTCAGCCCTCCTAGATGCAATTCAAAGGAAACACACTGTGCTTATAAGAGTTGGAGTGTAAACACATTCGAACCAGATGCTGCTAAAAGTGGTAGGTAGATGAATATGTAAATATGTGCTGCACGTTTTTCTGTCAGTAATGAAATAAACAACAAAAATTGACAGTGGTGAGAAAACAGCAGTTAAGAATGCATCAAATCATAGTGATTCATTTTTGATTAGTAATATGCATTGCTAAGAAGTTCATTTGGACAACTTTAAAGGTGATTTTCTCAATATTTAGATTTTTTTTGCACCCACCCATATTCCAGATATTTTCAAGTAGTTTTATCTCGACCAAACACTGTCCTCTGTCAACAAACCATACATCAATGGAAATGTATTTATTCAGCTTTCAGATTTATTCAGATGATGTATAAATCTTAACTTTGTGGTCCAGGGTCACATGATGTAACTGAAAGGCTTATATTTCATATTAAAAGGCATGAACTTCATTTTTGATTTAGCATACCTCATGACAAAAAATAAGAATTTACTGATTTTTAGCATAATAGCATTACATTTAACTCATTTAATAAAATCCTAACATTTATAACAATTTTAACATTTCTAATGACTTATAGTCTGCGTGTTAACAGGTAACCTTGTAGTTTTTCATAAAATAATAGTTTTCTGTAAAACAAATCATTTTCTAAATATTAAATTTTTATATTTATACTTAAACTATATTTTTATTTTTAATAACAAAAATGTTATTACAATGGCATTTGTTGTATTATTTTTATTCAGCAATCCTAATCAATCATAATACTATAATTATTAATTATCATAATTATTTTTTGTTCATTTGTTAAAAAAACCCTTTACGTTTAAACCATTAAAAAATACATACATAAAAAATGACTATTAGATTTCCCCCCAAATCACGCAACTCAAGTCGCTGGGTCTGAATGTAAGTTTTGCTTGCTGTTGGCTGAATGGAAACATGGCTAATGTATGTGAAAGGCCCATATTTACAGATGCACAGCTTTGTGTTTAGGGATGCTGTGATACATCTGAGAAACATCCTGGGCATTTGAACAAAACAGGTCTGATGTTCTGTGTTCACATTTGTTTTCCCTTCAAGTCTGAGCCTGTGAGTGTGATGTTCATGCAGCACAGGGAATTCATGTGGAAAGTGTCCTGCGGGCTGTTCAGGACAAATATCTGCCACCGTAGCGCTGGTCAGACAGACAAGTGAGCAGGCAGAACAGCCGACGCTCATGTGACCATGATGATGATGATGAAGAGCGGTAACTGGAGCAGAGGAAGAGGAAAGATGTGCGCTGATAAACAGCCAGAGTGCTTGAATCAAGTGACCTCATTACTATGGTCATCTGACCTCTATTTGTTGAACAAACCAAAAGAACACAAATGTGTGTGTGTGTGTGTGTGTGTGTGTGTGTGTGTGTGTGTGAGGACTTTACCCATCAGTCTCTTTCTGCATCAGAATGAGAGATCAATACAGGCAGGAAGAGATACACACAGAGAGGCTGAAACACTAGTGTAATGCATACTACGCAGTAGCTATCTATATATAAGTGACTTTCAGTAAAAGCATAAAAGCTCATGTCACTTCAATGACAGTAACTATAATGATTAAAGTTTTAATTTTTCTAATTGTACAATATCAACCAACTTTAAAGACATTGGGCATTTAAAGTATTGCACAACAAAACTGCAGTGCATTGTCACAATTTGAGCAGAAATTCATATAAAAATGGTTTATAAATTAAATAACAATGCCAACTAATTTTTGCACGTACTATATTTTTGAATTTTTGAAATATAGCCTATTACATGCTACTTATGTCCTTACTAGGTTTGTCGCAAGGCTTCACTATACAAGAAATAAACACGTATTTGAAGTTTTAATTAAACTTAGTGTAAAAAAGTGAGTGTTTAGCATTCTGATCAAATAACGAGTCAAGAAGACATGGAAGGTGGAGGATGCATTGTGATTTAGGCAGATGTATTTGATCACTGACATACTGCAGAAACAAGTGTGACTACAGTGTTGGTCTGCAGCTCTAAACACAGCCACAGTCGTCTGTGTGTGTACCTGTGTGCAACCGCTGCCTCAGGCCGAGCAGCTCGAGCGTTAATAATACATGTGTCTGGGTTAAAGTTGCATGGGACACACTGTCATGTGCATTCACACACAGATGAGGCGTCTCGCTGCTCGCACGTAACACAACGCTCAGAAACACACAGACATCAGATACACCTCCACTAACACAGAGTTGATTCGTTTTCACATCTCCTTTTATTTGAACAGAAACATACACGCGCACACACACACACACACACACACACAGAATTATGTCAAATTACCCGCCTCAACAATCATTCTCTCAGCCAGTTATGTTTTAAATGAATGTAAACAGCTGAGAAAGAAATCAGATGTGAATCACTATATTGAACCCATGCAGTCGGTCTTAAAGGGACAGCAGCCTATTAATACGTTCTGCTGTCTATGTCACTAATGTTAAATCAAACAACAAAAACTGCTTTAACAAAGATTAATTTACACTTAATTCATACAGTGAACACTGGAGTGTTATTTTACATTTAACTGGTACATTTCTATACCTGAATACTACTGTTAGATCTCATTAGGGGCCAAGCATCAAAGGTGCGAAGGCACCTATATCTGTTGGCGTTCTTTTTCTTCTTCTTCTTCCGTTTCTTTCGCCATTGAGTCTATGGCAGCCCATAGAACTGGGAAAGTTGTGAAATTTGTCACAATGATAGAGGACGGTCTGAACTGTCACCATAGCAAATTTGGAGTCTCTAACTCAAACTCCTTAGTGCCACCACTTGTCCAAATTTTCACTCCTGTTTATGCTTATAACTTTTGAACCATAAGGGCAAGAAACTTTTTTCCTCCGATTCCTTGGCTCAAGCCGATTCGAATGCACTACATGACATCATTTTGCGTCATTAAAATTTTTCTGCCATTTTAAATTTTCTGAAAAACCTTTTTTGAACTCCTCCTAGGGTATTGCTCTGATTTTCACAAAAATTTAACCAGATCATCTTCAGACCATAGTGAAAAAGTTATGAAATTCAAGTTGATTCGTCAAAATGTTCTTGAATAATGCACAAACTATTTTTTTAATATGGACAAAAAAATTTTTTAATTGAAATTCAACTCAGAAAAATGTCGCAAACCTGCAATAATTAAATATGTTAAATAATAAAAATTTCCTTTATGCATCTAATCTCATTTTATTAACCACTGTCTTTGCTGCCGACATTCAATGATCCAATTCATCCATGCTAATAGGCAAAAATTACAAAAAAATAATTACTAGATAATATGACATTTGTTTTCCTTTAACATTTGACATTTTTTCTTTTTCTTTTGTACTCTACATACATGAATTTACTTTTCTCTAAGCCTGAGGCTTTTGGTCTGAAAAGGCTTTTACATTTGCCAAAAATAGACCTTTTTATATTAAAAACAATCAAGCAACCCCTGCCCAGATTTAAAAAGTAACACAAAAGTAACTAGTTAAAGTAAAAGTAATTAGTTTTTTAGGGAGTAAATCAATATTGTAATGCATTATTTTTAAAAGTAACTTTCCCCAACACTGCTTACAAGTGTGGTCCCAACAGACTAACATGATAGTCACGACTCATGCCACCGTAAGTTTTTCTTTTTCTTTTGTTTTCACAGGTAAATAATTGATTTTTGTGAAGATTGTTTTTTTTTTTTTTAAGTCTAATAAATGTTAAAATTAATAGCTCTCAGTTATACTGTAAAGTTGAATGGCTGTAGTCAATGATTAAATATTAGAAAAAACATAATTTCCTAGAGTAATATTGGTATCAGTGATACTCACCTTCAGTCATAAAAAAATATGCAACAAATATTAAAAATAGACTGTCTTTATGTAATTTAAAAGTATATTTATATTTTCAGGAAAAAAATTATATGAAAAAACTTGTACTTACAGTAGGGTTAGGGTTCAGTTTAGGGTTAATTTCTTACAATTACACATAAATTACTGGTATTACTATAGTAAGCACCTGCAACAAGGATAGCATAAAAATCCATATAATTGGCCCTATGAAATCCATTTTATTTTTTCCCCAAATTCCATTTTAATTTTTCTGGATTGTTTTTTTTGCACACCTTTTTAATGCTTAAAGCATGTCTAATTAATTAAAATCATTAAATGTATACAATTTGACATCAATTTATTAAAGGTTTAACAAAAATTACATGTTTAGGGCCTTATAAAATATTGTATTTATTCTCAACTTACGTTTTATTGTTACCAAATTCTGGTTTTAGCATGTCTAATTATTTGAATGCATAACAACTTTTATTTATTCTTACAATAGCTTTGTGAATTTTTATACCCTCAGAAATTCTGTGTTGTGTATTTGTATTTTCTGATTATCAACAGAAGGCATAAAAAAATAGTTTATTGTATCTTTCAATTAATGAAAATTAAATTTTATTTTTTGGCAAGTAAAGGGGATTTACCATTCAAAAACAACAAACAGTTACAAACACTAGAACCACATGATTTATATCCGGTGATTACTGTTTCAAACCCTCAACCTACTGTAAAAGTTAGGGTGACCATATTTTAGTTTTCAAAAAAAAAGGACGTTGGACAGGGGGTGGGGTTTGGGGTCCTTGTTCTGGTATCAAAATATGTAATTTCTACACCAAAACTAAATATTTGATCATCATGATTGCTCATAAACACAGCTAAAAAGCTTATACCACAGTGACCATCCTTCACAAAACTAATATCTACCACAGTTTTATCACAGAATGCAAAATGTTTCAATACAAGCATTTCAGTCAAATGGAATTTATGCAATATTTCAAACTTTTAACCCACGGGAGAAAATCAACCTGACGCAACAGTTTAAAATCAGCCCAATTCCATGGAAAAATGTGGATTTGGCAACCCAACATCCAACACGAGATGCATCCAAAGCAATTTAAATACTCTGCATATTGATAGTGACTCAGTGATGTGCGAAAACTATATTCAATATTTGAGTGTTTGCAGAAGCAAGATTAGCTTGTCTGGAACGCGCAGGTGAAATATCTTGTCCATTCAGATTCGAGGATCAGCATTAACTGTTTTATATATAGGCTAACAATAATTTTATTGTCAGAATTATGTTCTGTTATGTGGACCGTTATTTTGGTGTTCTCTTCTGTTACCTTCACTTCCTGTTTCAACGCGATTTAGTTTCAGTTTCATTGGTTTCTGAATATGACCTCCTTACATCATACCACATACACAAACAGATATATATTTAACAGCCCTAATGTCGACTGTAGAAGGCAAAAACCGAATCCCAGGCATTTTGGCCGATTTAGAAATCCCAGCCGGACACATTTTTTTAAGTCCAAAAAGAGGACATGTCCGGGGAAAAGAGCCCTTATGGTCACCATCGCCTACTGTAAGTCAGCTACCTGAGAGAAACACCAAACAGTAATGTGCTCTGTGCTGCGATGGACAGATGTGTGGTCATGTGACCATTCAGTCCAGCAAATGCCAAATGCTGGTTTAATAATATTCAAAGCTATTCAAGCTTTAATCCTTTAACGTGCATTTCTACATTTAACTGAGAGCTGCTGTCGGTCTCATAGGCCAACACACGCATCACGCGTCCAGCTGCTGTTGTTCATCATGCAGCGCTGCAGATAAGAGGGTCTGAGCGCGCTCACATTTGTAGTCTAAACACACCCCTGAGGGCAGATGAGCTCATGTGAAAGGTTAAAACAGGACACCGTACACACGCACAGCCCATAATAAACACCCCAATCCGACCCTGACATCGGGCTCATTTTAGACAGAGAGAGGACTTCACACAAACACACACACACAGGCAGTCAGTGCAGCGAATGAACATCAAATTTGTTCTAAGCACATGCTTATGCTGTGCATAATGAGCGTATGTGATTTGTGGCGTGAGCTCTCCGTCACAGTGAATGAACTACTGCAGTTATACAAACAAAAACAACCCAGAATGATGCACACTGCATGCATTTTCAATCAGTACTTATGCAAAGCATTCAGCAGCGCTTTGTTCAGTGTGAAAGGCCTGTAATTCCCCTGCTGTGGTTGCAGTGAATGTCTCTCACCTTATGAGAGTGGACACTGGTATGTGCGGACCTTTATCCTTCAGTTCCTGTACGTTCACCACCTGAGGAACAGTCTTGAGCGTGGACTCTGTCAGAGATGCTCCTGAAGAAAATAACAGATGCACTGTAACAAACGCATGGATGCACGTGCACAGCCCACAGCAGCAAATATATTACTCATGAAGGGATATTCTGACATTAAATAAATTTAGTACACATGTCAAATGTCACATTTCTGATCACGGTGACTTCTGCACATCCACGTGTTTTACAGCCTTCAATGTGAGCACCAGGAACAGTCAATAATAGCTTAATTACATCATTATATAATGCTTTCGGGTGGTTGACATGTCACACTATGATATTTTGAAGGCTATCATCAACTCAAACACCCAATGGTGATTTACTACAAAGCGTAATTTGCCATTTTACATTTGAACTAAATTATGTTTTAAACACACTACTTACACTACAGAATGGCACAAAAAATGGGACACACATTGTCTAAATCTTATATAACCTAAAAGTAGCTTTTATAAGCTCATTTTCTAAGAGTTGTACATGGGATATTTACACTTCATGTCACAACCCTGCACTAAATGAAGTAAAAAATATAAATAAATAAAAGAAAATTACAAACGATTAACAATGCTGTAAAAAGAAGCTCATGTGGAAGTTGTTTATATATTTAAATGTTTTTGAAAAGCCTCTTCTGTTCACCAAGGCTGCATTTATTTGATGACAAACATAGTTAAAATATAAATATATTGTAAAATGTAATTTATTGCTGTGATCAAAGCTGGATTTTCAGCATTACACCAGTCTTCAGCATCACATGGAGATCACATGCTGATTTGCTGCTCAAGAAACATTTCTGATAATTATCAATTGTTAAAACCGTTCAGAAGAACAGAATTTATGTGAACATGCTGTAGGTCTGATGTACAGTTTCTATCGCCCCCTAGTGTACACATGAGACTCAAAGCAACAAATAAACAGACACCTGTTTTTAAATGCCAAAATCATTTAAAAATTCACTTTGTTTTCATCGGTGAAATGAAAGAAAAGTGTGACTGTAGTGTAAATGCAGATTACGACACGGATCTGTGAAGCAGTGTTGTCACAAAAACAAAATTTTGACTTCAACACAATACCCGACTAAAACATCTTGAAACTACTACTGAACTGATAGTATGATAAAAACATAACTTTTATTTTGACGGGTTGCTATGAAGACCCTTGGGTTTGTTTGTATATGATACACTATATTGCCAAAAGTATTGTGACACCACCTTCAAATGAACAGGTTTGACTACTTTAGTAATTTTCATGAGTACTAATCTTAATGTTTAAGCATATTCTAGGGAATTAGCTGCGTCTCATTTGGAAGGCTGCGATCGCCGGAGGTCGCATTTGAAGGCTGCATACGTCATCGGGGAAGTCTCATTTAAGAAAACTAACAATTAAATTGCAAAGTAAAAAATAAATTATAGTATTTTACACCTCACAAGAAATAACAGTCAATTGTATTATGGTAACTTTTCTTGAATAAGACATCTTTAATGATGTGTGCAGCCTTCAAATGCGCCCTCCAAATGACGCAGCCTCCGAAATGAGACAGCAATTGTGTCCTTATTTTATAGCAAAAGTTTGGAAAGGACCCTTTTTTATTCTAACATGACAATGCCTCTGTATATAAGGCAAGGTTCACAGAGAAATGTTTGATTCAGTCAGTGTGGAAGAACTTGACTGGTCTGCATAAAGCCATGTCCTAATCCCAGCTGAACACCTCTGTGTGATTTTAAATGCAGACCTTGAGACCTTGAAACTCAGACCAAACCAATGACTTGTGCATATGGGTACAGTCATTTTAGACATTTCAAAAATTGAAGCAACCGAGATGGAAATACAATTTTTAATGCAATTCAAATACAATCCAATTCAATGCTTGCATCTTGTTTCTACAGTTTTGGAAGTGCCTTTTTCTTTTCTAAAGAAGGGGGTGTCCTAATACAATTTTGTCCATATAGTCTATGAGTTTTTGACTCAAGGTCTGCATTTAAAGTGACACCAGAAGTGTTCAGCAGAGATTAGAACTTGGCTTATGCAGACTAGTCAAGTTTTTCCACATTGACTGAATCAAAGGCATTGTCATGTCAGAATAAAAAAGGGTCCTGTCCAAACTTTTGCTATAAAATTAGAAGGACACAATTCCCTAGAATATCATTATATGCTTAAACACTAAGATTAATACTCATGGAAATTACTAAAGTTATCAAACCTGTTCATCAATACTTTTGGCAATATAGTGTATGACAATGTTTTTTCTCAAAAGTAATGGTAAAATGCTAATAAAGTGACTCTTAGAGCAGTTCTAGTTATTATGTTTGTTTTCATGTACTCTATGAGTCGCGCGCTTCAGTATGTGTGTAGTAAATGAAAATGTACTGTTCTTAAAATGTAAAATTCTTAAAGTACTGGTACAAGTACAATGCAGAATCGTACTGTTTTTAAAAGCAGGGTATAGCGATACCTTTGTTGTACCAGCATATCAAGTAACACTACTGTGAAGGACGTGTTTGTACCTGGTTTCTGGCTTGTCATGTGTCTGCTAAGCGCGGCTCTTCCTGCAGCCTGAGGGGCGGGGATTGTGGAGGGCGTGATCTTCTCTGTGGGCGGAGCTCCATGCTTGACTGTTTTTGTGGCCAGCGCTGTGCTATCGGCACTGTCCATGTTTATCTTCGGAACTGCAACACATCAAAGAGATGTTGTAAAGGCTGTTAACAAGACCAGGAACATGTTCAACATGCGTTCTAAACCTCACCAGGGCTGATGATGGGTACTCCGGCCTGGACTCTGCTAAATGGACTGGACTGCATACTGAAGCCTGGCTGTATGGAGGGCGTCCGGACCACTGCGGGGTGTCGTGGAACAGAGTGCATCATCACTGGGATGGGTGCCGGCTCGTCCTCTTCCTCGGCCATGGCCAGCGAGTCCTCGGCTGGTCCAAAGTCCAAAGGGTGAGACAAAGATGAGCTGGAGCTCACCTCGTCTAGATCTTCATAGAACTGAGGAGACAGGAAGGCCGACCGCGACAGGTTGGCTAAGAGATGGAGAGACACTGTGAGCTTTTCATGTGTGATCACATATGAAACACACATAGCGGTGTGCATGTGTGTATTGTCTACAAAATTGCACATACACCTTCCAGAATCTGCGAAATGCATTTACCAAAATCATACAAAATGCATTTTGTGTTTCCATTTAATACTGACCTTAATAAAACTTTTCAAATAAAAGATGTTTACATATAGTCCACAAAAAAAAAGTTGAATTTATAAAAATGACTCAGATCAAAAGTTCACATATGCTTAAATCTTAACACAGGTGTTGTTACCTGAATGATCCACAGCTGTTTTTTAGTTTGTTTGTTTAGTGAATGTTGTTCATGAGTCCCTTGTTTGTCCTGAACAGTTAAACGGTAAACTGTTCTTCAGAAAATTCTTTCCCTCAAATTCTTTTTTCAGCATTTTTGTGTATTTGAATCCTTTCCATCAATGACCGTATGATTCTGAGATCCATCTTTTGACACTAAGAACAACTGCGAGTCTCATATGCAACTATTACAGGAGATCCAAACACTCACTGATGCTCCAGAAGAAAATAAAAAAAACGATGCATTAAGATCCAGGGGTGTAAACTTTTGAACAGAATGAAGATGTGTAAATTTTTCTTATTTTGCCTAAATATTTTTTTTTCCCATTTAGTACTGCTCTTTAGAAGCTACAGAAGACACTACAGAAGAGACAAAATAATTTACATTTAGCCTGATGCTTCAATGCATCGTTTTTCCTGATGAAGCATCAGTGAGCGTTTGAACCTTCTGTAATAGTTGAATATGAGTCCCTCAGTTGTCCTCAGTGTGAAAAGATGGATCTTAAAATCATACATTGTCAGAAAGGGTTCAAATACACAAAAATGCTGAAAAACGAATTGTGGGACCTGAAAGATTTTTCTGAAGAACAGCAGCAATTTAACTGTTCAGGACAAACAAAGAACTCATTAACTATCACTAAACACAGTATTAAGAATCAAGTGTATGTAAGGGCAACTTCTGAATGGGGTCAGTTTTATAAACTCTACTTTTTTATTTTATTTTGTGGACTATATGTAAACATCTTTTAGTTCCGGTCAGTACTAAATAAAAATAAATAAATTAATTAATTAATTAAAAAAAAACCATGAATTTTGTGTGATCCCTCTCATTTTGGTAAAATAATGAACATTTTGCATATTCTGAAAACATTTGACAAATTTACCTTATGGTTATAGTGGTTTTACTATGGTTGTCTCATTAACTTATATCAGCACAAAAATATGCTCATCAAAATTATGTCTTGTTACTGACAACATACTGAGATATCATTCTTTTTTTAATCAATATGGTGATAGATACCCCTAGATATACGCACACATCACAAGCACACATGGGTGAGGTACCTGGAGCTGTGGAGCGCACCGGTGGAGTCTGTCGCTTTGACAGGAAGTTCCTCAGCTGAGACTGTTTGGCTGGGGTCATTTTAGCTGCACACACATAACATCACTGAGGTCAATGACAGACACTTTCAGATACACAACTCACTATAACTCAATCAGTGAGCAAAAGCGTCTTGAGTCTGGCATGAACAATTCAGACTGCTGTTGGACATGAGATGATGGACTGAACTGTGGTGAACAGCTCATGCATCAAAGAGGAACAAAAGCTCTTACATGGTGATTTGGCAGGAGCTTTGGGTGCAGTTTCCAGACTGGCTTTCAAAAGAGCGTCCTTCAAACTCTCCAGTTCACTGTCCAGACTGTAAAACACAGAACATGTAAACATATTATCTCCGATAAATGACCAAAAGTCATTCATTTCCAATTCAGTGTAGTACAGGAACTCTGCAAAGTTTCAAGCTGATAATGATTTTGCTGATCGTGATTGCAGGTATTTCTGCAAAACAATGAAGGTCACGCTTCGTATAAAGTGCTTCAAACTAAATCATAAACCTACACTGCCCTCCAAAAGTTTGGAAATACCCGTGTGGTTTTGGATGATATCAGCATAAATCCTTATCATTTTTTGGTGCAAATACATTAAAGTAACTTGACATTATCATTGAAGACCATCATGCCTGTCATGGAATGGCCGCCATAATCACCCGACCTCAACCCAATTGAGCTACTATGGGAGGAACTGGACCGTGATGTCCCAACACACTTGACCCGCTCCAGTTTGCATACCATCCAAACCACTCCACGAACAATGTGATTTCCTCCACCCTACACCTGGCTCTTACTTAGAAAACAAAGACTCTTATGTTAGAATGCTGTTCATTGACTTCAGCTCAGCATTCAATACAATAATCCCACAACAGCTCATCAACAAACTAAACATTCGGGGCCTTAACTCTTTCGTTTTGCAACTGGATCCTGGTCTTTTTAACTGGAATCAGTCTGTGTCGGCCGCAACACCTCCAGCACTACCACACTGAACAGAGGTGCCCCACAGGGCTGTGTGCTCAGCCCGCTGCTCTTCACGCTGCACTGCCAAGTTCAGCTCCAACCACATCATCAAGTTTGCTGATGACACAACTGTGGTAAGTCTCATCAGCAACAACGAAACACCCTACAGAATGAAGTGGCACAACTGCCACTCCCTCCCTGTTTTCTGTGATGTCTGTGATGTCTTTTTTATTTATTTAATAAAGCATTAAGAAATAGAACAGTAAAGGACATTCTAGGTCTAATTCTAGTTAGGAAGTCATTTTGAAATATTTGATATATTTTAAAACATGCATACATTCACTCTTACAGTATTTATACACCTAATACGTCGAAAACACAAAACTTGTCTTTTTACATTCAGTTAGGAATTACAGTCATGAGTTAAGATACTATATTTGAGAAATATTAATTGTTTTAAGAAAATGACCAATTGTCTCACTGGATAAAACCCTTTTTGCTTGGCTGGGATTGTGCAGAGCCCTTTGAAGTTACACTGAAACAGCATTTTTAACCTTTAATCCATTAATCGCCATTGAAGTCCAGTATATGGAGAAAAATTCTGTAATGTTTTCCTCAAAAAACTTAATTTCTTTGCGACTGAAGAAAGAAAGATGTGAACTTCTTGGATGAAATGGGGGTAAATTATCAGGATTTTTTTTCTGGAAGTTGAGTAATCCTTTAAAATGGACACTTGACGCCAAAATGCAAGCAATGCATCTGTGAACAGTAAACTCCACCTACTTGGATTTGATTGGCCCTCTTAATCACTTTGACATTGATGAGCGCTGTTAGATCACTCAGGCAAACCAGCCCCAAAACGTAACTTTTAAAGGGTTTTGTCATTTTAACAACAAATGTAACTTAATAATAATTTAAAATATTGACGGGCCATTTCTAATTATTGGGAGGACTTGTCCCCCTTAATGTCAGCAGACTTAACAAGTGGATTGGTGGATCATGATGTCCTTTGAAGCAGACATGTGCTCTCACCTCTGTCCAGAGGGTGTGGATGGTGTCTGGCTGGTGATGCTCCACACTGGTGTTCCTCTGTAGAGCCGCAGCTTGTGCAGGTCACTCTCCAGTCGTTCCAGACGCTGCTTCTGCTGGTTGATGATGTCCAGGTTATTGGCCAGCGCTGCAAACAGAGCCTCTCTCTCCGGGACGATCATGTGCCTGCGGGAGCAAACACTGATGCTCAGCTGTACAGTCGAACAGACAACGGAGAAAAAAAAAAAATTGTAAAAACAATATTACAGATACTCACCTCTGCTTCTTCTTCTTCTCTAAGTGCTTCTCCCACTCCACATCCAAAACAGCATTCACGTCCTCCATGGCAAACTTTACGTACTGGTACAAGCGGCGAATTTCCTGTGGCAAAAACACACTTTCAGCACACGTTATCACTTCATATGACGATCAAGCTATGAGAGGTGGACGAGACCTTGAGTTGCTCCTCTCGCCGGGGGTCTAGTGGTTTCTTGTAGAGCAGCTGGAGGTAGTCTTTGTCTCGGTTTAATTCACTCTGAGCTCGCGCCTCCTCCGCTCCAGCGAAACCCTCCAGCAGGCTGGTCTTCAGCATGCTGATGTCCCCGTGAAGAGACTGTGTTCAACAGTTAGACACGATCAGACATGCATTCATATAGGGCTGTCACTAATGATTATTCTTGATTGAGTAATCGTATGATTATATATATATATATGTTCTGTATCAGCCACAATACACAGATATGTTTTCTATGTGTATTTACGCTATTATTCAAATGAAAACAGCACATCCTTGTGTTGTGGCTGATACAGAACAGCGCATGTTGTTTACGTCCAGTGGATACTTTCCAAAATGGCACTACGGTGACATAGAGGAGACGAATTGTTCACTAAAGTCGTCATTTTTGTTTTCTTTGCGTACAAAAAGTATTCTCGTAACTTCGTAAAATTATGGTTGAACCACTGATGGCAGATGGACTTTGACAACGTATTTCATATGTTTCTGGGCCTTGACAGTGTAATGTACTTGGCAGTCAATGGGCCAGTCAAAAAGCTAATGGATTTCATCCAAAATATCTTAAATTGTGTTCCGAAGATGATCGAACCTTTTACGGGTTTGAAACAACATGGGGGTAAGTGATTAATGACAAACTTTTTGGGTGAACTATCCCTTTAATGGCTCCCTCATTAAGACAATGGCTTGCTGTCACCTACTGGTGGTTTAGGAAGTTAAAAATACACTTGGAAATCAGTTTAAGAGAGGAAATATGTGACCCTGGACCACAAAACCAGTCTTAAGTCGCTGGGAAATATTTCTAGCAATAGCCAAAAATACATGGTATGGGTCAAAATTATCAAAAATTTTTTTTTGCCAAAAATCATTAGGATATTAAGTAAAGATCATGTTCCATTAAGATATTTTGTAAATTTCGTACTGTAAATGTATAAAAACCAAATTTTTGATACATAATATGCATTGCTAAGAACTTCATTTGGACAACTTTAAAGGCAATTTTCTCAGTATTTTTATTTTTTTGCATCCTCAGATTGCAGATTTCAAATAGTTGTATCTCAGCCAAATATTGTCCGATCTCAACAAATCATACATCTATTGAAAGCTTATTTATTCAACTTTAAGAATATATATAAACCTCATTTTTGAAAAATTTACACTTAAGACTGGTTTCGTCGTCCGGGGTCACATATGTAAAACTGGACCAGAAAACCAGTCATAAGGGTTTTTGATTTATACATCTGAATAAATAAGCTTTCGATTGATGTATAATTTGTCGGGATAGGACAATATTTGGCAGAGTTACAACAATTTGAAAATCTGGAATCTGAGGGTGCAAAAAAACAAACAAAACAATCAAACTAACAAAAAAAAAAAAAATACTGAGAAAATCACTTTTAAAGTTGTCCAAATTAAGTTCTTAGCAATACATATTTTTAATCAAAAATGTTGATATATTTATGGTGGGAAATATACAAAATAGGGCTGCTCGATTAATCGAAAGCGATTGTCATGCACATTTTGTCAGTAAAGCCAGTTGCGTAATCAGTAGTAAAGCTCCAGCACCTGTATTCAGATGAAGCAGCGTGTTCTATACAGAGCTTTACTGAGCACGTACTAAGCTACGCTTAATCGCATTCGTTATCGCAAACGATTTAATCGAACTAATATGAAATCGAAAGAAAACGTTTGAGATTATGACAGCTGTTTGCGTAGCTTCTCAGTGAACTACGGCTCTGTGGAGACATGCTGCTACACCTGAAATCATGTGAAAAAATAGCATTTAAAAACGTTTTTACTCCAAACTCACTTCATAAGATCAGACGAGTGTATGTGTGCCTTATTCTGTGTAAATTTTTTACACAGAATAAGGCACAAATAGTATTCTAAGCAGTGATAAAGTCATTGCATTATTATATACTGTATTATAATGAAAATTATAATAATAACAACAACTCAGATAAACCATATATTGTTGTAGTCGTGGGTTTATTAGACACATTGAATCAATGAAAGCAGTTAAATCTTGTTTATTCAGCTGTAGCGATAGCAAAGATGCGCGTTTCTTCTTCTGGCATATTTTGAGTTTCCGCGTGAGAATGAGAGAGCGGATGAAGATTTACTGATCACAGAACCATGCTTTGCTGATACGCATGACAATCGCAGCATTTGATTAATCGCAATTGCTATTTCACTTTGATTAATCGAGCAGCCCTAATACAAAATATCTTCATGGACCATGATCTTTACCTAATATACTAACGATTTTTAGCATAAAGAAAAATGTACTATTTTGTTCCATACAATCTATTGTTGGCTATTGCTAAAAAAAAAAAAACTGTGCTACTTATGACTTTTGTGGTCCAGGGTCACATAATGCCCTTAATGGATCAATACATTTCTCTAACTGCTTTGAATAAACGATCACACGGAATATAAAAAATTAACAGCCATTACCAGGATAAAAACATAATTTGTGCAATCTGATAAAGCCATCCTTTGATTTTGCTTTTAGTTTGACATGCTGTGCCAAAGCAATGGTGCAAAACACAACATTAGGGACCTTGTTTGTCATTATGAGAGGTGTGAAAATATTTCCAGCTCATGAAACTGTGGCAAGACAGATTATACTATCATCGGAGTCTGAGCTGTATGCAACTCTGGTGTTTTATGATGTGAGGTTGTCTTTGCATTCCGAACAATTTCACTGTCAAATTTTATTATGTTTTCTTTACAAAGTAACTTTGCTTTGAGAAATTTAAAATCACTAGAATATTAAAATGAGCCATTAAATGAGTATCAAAGTTTTATCGTTTTAGTTGAATTTCCAAAAAAGTAGTACTAAAACTCTAAAATGCATGTCGTACCTCTGTAGTGTCTTTGATCTCCACTGTGAAGACGCGCAATTTCTCAAAGTCTTTCCTCAGGTCTTTCATGTCTTCTGTGCTGCCCACCCTGAAATCCGCATTTCTGAAGCGAGTCTTTAGATCGTCAAGCTCCTTCTCAAAGTGTCCGATCTAAGCAGAGAACAGAGCAGGCACTCAATCAGCATCAGTATAATAGGCCTTCAGATGTAAAACGCAATTATTGTACTCTACCTCCTCCAGTATTCCAGTCATGACAGGGTCCGAATCTCTCTTCTGCTGGAGGTGTTTCTCCAGCGCTTTCACAGAAACAGCCTGCCACAAAACACACAAACACTTCAGATTAGTCCCTGAATGACTAATCTGGTTTATAAGTCTAAACCTTTGTGATGCTAGTTCATCAGGCGTTCAGTGCTGTACCTGTGTAGACGGAGCACTGGTAGCAGGAGGAGCAACTGCGGTTGGTTTCAGCGGAGCGGCTGGAGGAGCGCTGCTTTGAGCGACCCGAGTCAACGCTACAACATCAACATAGAATTATCCTTAATACGTACATACAACAATTTATGAAATTATCATCTTAAATACAAGACCAGACTGAGAGTGTAGAACATTCAGAAATACCCCTTTATGGGACAAAAGAAACATGGCACGGTTGAAAAGTTTTAGAAAAATATAATGTAACATACACTACCAAGTTGGAATAATTATGATTTAATGTTTTTGAAAGAAGTCTCTTCTGCTCACCGAGGCTGCATTAACTCAATCAAAAACAGTAAAATCAGTAATATTGTAAAAGCCTCACATAATTCTTTGGAAATTACTTTTATATGCTGATTTGCTTCTCAAGAAACATTTCTGATTATTATCAGTGTTGAAAACAGTTGTGTTGCCAAATATTTGTGTGAAAACCATTTCATTTTTCAGGATTCTTCGATGAACAATATTATATTATAAACTTCTTCACTGACAGTTTGGATCAATTTAAGGAATTAAATAAAAATTGACTGCACATATAAGACCATTAATGAATATTTTAAATCTCTATTTAGATTACATTTTAACAAACAACATTAAATGCTCAATTACTGGTATACAGAGCATGACTGCAGGAAGACTGCATTAACGCTGCAGCTATCGATTATTTTAGTAATCGAGTATTCTACCGATTATCAATTATCGGATAAGTAGTAATTTTTCTTTATTAAAAGAGCAATACTAAATATACAAGAGAAAATAAGATAGGTCTCTTAAAAAAAATTAAAAACTATTTTGTTTCCTTTTTCGAAAAAATGCATTTTTATTGCTGAAATTGCATACATTAATAACTGTGAAACTAAACCCATTTAATGCATTTAACTGCCAAATTACTAGGGCTGTACTAGAATAGTTGAATATTCAAATATTCGTTCGGTGGGTTGGCATTCGATTTTCAATTCTGAGATTCGAATATTCTTTTTTTTTTCAACACGTGACTTCCCCGCTTGAATGGCCCATTAGTGAACGGGAGGGGGAGAGCTGTCAGCAAGCCACGGAGAAAAGAGTGTACTAGGTGTCACTATAGTTTGCAACCTGGTTGTGATTTATTTTAAAGTTTGAAATATAAAGAAATATTTTTGTTCATTGAAATGTGAGCTGTCTAGCCTGCCTAACAGAGCATGTGAGCGGAGATGCATGCCGAAGCCTCTGAGACACACTGCCTGCGTGGCAGACGTGGAGCAGGTTTGTTACGTGACTGCTGCGGAAAAAATCTGCTTCACTTCTATTCTGTCGCGGGGTCGCGGTTGCAGTGTGGTTGAACCGCACCTGATATAAGCACCCGTATTCCGCAGACAGTGTGGCTGCTCTAATCTGTTAACAGGCGCAGAAAGAAAAATCAACACGCAGCAAATCCGCGACATGTCCGCCAAGCAGCCTATATCCTATAAAGAACTCACAGCAACAGTTATAAAGCCTAGATGTGTTATATAGCCTAATTTGCGCGCATTGGGGAATTGCTCTATAGTATTAAAATTGTTTTTGAATGCGCGTGCGCGTTTTAATTTCGGTTTCTTTTTAAAGATCGCGTAAAACTCTTGGCGGCATGAACGTGCATTCTAAGAGCGTCTACAGGCTTTGTTATAATGAGAGGATTAATTAGATTGCAGAACTCAGGACTGAACAAAAAATCCGGCGTTTTGAACAGTGAGTGGATTCTGACTGATCAACGCAAACACATATGGAGTCTGGTGTGAGGCGGCTGCCGTTTACTTTCGTTTTGTTAATGTTTATTTTGTTATTAAAGTACGTTTGCAGTTTCCGCATCCTTCCCAGAGTCTTGAACTTCGTTACATACATATATACATCTTCCGGAAATCATCCTGGCGACCTATTTTTTAAGTCTCGCCACCCAGGGTTTTAAAACCACTGTTATGTGAGCATATTGGAGCGGAATTCCCTTGGGTCTGCAGCAACACATTCGTGACCCGTGAAGTCCTGTGGGTGAACGATTCCCGACATAATACAAATGCAAACAGACAACACAGAGATTTCTGTCTTTATTATATGCTTAGCCCCTCCCACCGAAGCTTCGAATATTCAATATTGATTACGACCGAAGCTTCTAAGCGCAAAAAATGGTATTCGAACCAGCCCTACAAATTACATGCAAAATGCAAATACAAATACAAATATAATCAATAAAAATATAAATAAAAAATTATATTTTTTAAAATAGTAAACATTACAACTTAAAACTGAGACATACATTAAGAAATATAAAAATCTATTTCACATTACATTAAAAAAGGTATTTACGCTATTTAATTTAGCTTAGAGGGACATGAATGCATTTAACCTTGAGTTACAAATGCATAAATAATTTTTTGTTATTTTAAACAAAACATTGAATATTGATATTTACAATTATTTAAAAAATGAGAGAAAAAAAAACCTTTAAATGTAAAATTAAAAGTGCCAATAGGTGGCAGCAAGTCATTGTGACTGAACAGAATCATTGAACGGGCGATTTATTCAAAAACTAAACACTTATGTTGCTCGAAGATGCAAAACAGTGCTGTGTTTGGAATTATTTTTTGTTGGTGAAATAGAGCAAAAACAGGCAATATGGTGTCTAAAACTTAAGTCTCTTAATATTAACTTTTTGTGTATTGAACAGTTGCATAAAATCAGTATCTCATTTGTAATGATGATTTTTAAAGATGAAAACTGGTACTCTTGTGGTATTTCACAAAACAGAGCTGATTTAGGGACATCATAACTAGCCACCATTTTGATTTACCATCTTAAATATGTCCAGCGTTTATCGGGTTACATCAGTTTTGGCTTTAATTCATGATTTATTCTTCATTTTTGATGGATAGGGTGTGAGGTGAGCATGTACCTGCAGGGGCGGCTGGTTTGAGCACTGCTGTCGCCGGACCACTGATCTCCACTGCTGCGGGTCTGGGCGTGGAGGTCAAAGAAAACGGCTGGACAGGCGATGTGACTGATGCCAGAGAGTCCACTGCCAGAAACCTGCCACAAAACACACCAAACTTTCAGCTGATCATTCAGGAATATCCAGTAACATAATATCAGAGATTGCACGCTCACCTGTCACTGAGGTTCATCCTGACGGCAGGTGTTGCAGGCTCCACTGGCGCTTTGAGGCCGCTGATGATGGGAGACATGGCAGGCGGACGCTGAGGAGGAATGGCTGTTGGAGCACTACTGACCTCCTTTGGCACTAAAGAGGAAGTGAAGGAGAAGGCAGCAGCTTCGGAGGAGGATTTGGGAGCGGCGAAGGAGAAACCACCCATGGTGGAGCCCAGTGAGAAGCCAGAGGAGCCGGCAGAGCCCAGAGCAGGAAGAGAGAAGGAGAAACCTGCAGAGGACACTGAGGTGGGCGGGGCCGAGGAGGTGGCGGCAGCGGCGACAGGGGCTGCTGGGGGTGGGGCTGTGAAGGATAAGGTAGCTGGGGGCGGGGCTGTGGCAGAAGATGCTGGGAAAGATGGGAAGATGGAGGACGGTGCAGAAACGGGAGCAGAAGAGGACAAGGACAACTCTGAAACAAAGTGTGTTAAAACACAAAGTCAATGGACAGCAGAAGATGCATCTTAAATTGCTTCTAAATCATGATTCATCTGCATTAGTGAATAATAATTGTACAGATCTATAATCAGTGGTGGAAATGTCCAAAATTCACTGGGGGGACTCTAGGTTGGGGGTGGGGGATTAATAATGGACCATAATTTTACCAAGGTACGAGAATACTTTTTGCATGCCAATACTTTTTGCATGGGGTGAAGTATCACTTAAAAAAACAAACAAAAATATTGCAGCATTTTTCTTTTGAAAGTATAGTAAATACTGTTAAAATGCAAAATAACAACCACATTAAACAATTAGGCTATCCATCTCATAGTAGCCTACCAATGTTTCATTAACCATAGAAGTGAAATCTTATTGTAGTCTTCAAGTATGCAAAGTGTGCAGCACATATTTACAGGGTTCGTACAGATAAAATGAAGCACTACTTTTTGGATTTTCAAGGACTTCAATCAGAGATCTCACTTATCGAACAACGCTATTTCAACTATTTCAAATTTAAAAAAAAGAGAAATATATTTTATTAGTAAAAATATACTAATAAAAATGGCAAAAATAAAGTGAAGCACATGCCAAGTATTACTACTAAAGTATTACAAAGTATATTACACTTTTACTATAGTAAAACCAGAGTTTATTTTTCCTAAGGGAATTGTATGTGTGTATACTTTCTTTTCTCTTTGTTTTGTTTTTATAACTGTTCCGCCTTAATGGTTTGATATTTTCTGTTTTAATAAAATTAAAAATCTGAAAAAAAGGATTTGAGAAATCACTCTGAAATCCTGATCTGAATCAAATGATTTGTGATTCACTCTACAAAGTTCTGATTTAAATCAAATGATTCATGATCCACGCTATGAACAACCACATCATTGCAGATCGCAGATTGCAAGTTATTTGAATTAGATCTGAACTTTGCATATCACGAATCATTTGATTTGAACCATTCAATTTGCAAAATGATTCACAAACCCGTTCAGATCTAAATCAAATGATTCACGATACGCACTCCGAAGTCCCGATCTAAATCAAATGAATTGCAAAACACATTCTGACTGGAGTGCTTCAAAAGAGTGAATCATTTTGCGACTCAATGGTTTACTGATTCATAGTTTTGGAAAAAGCTCAGTTTCACCCATTACTAAGTGCTTTTTAAAATAATTACAAGCAATGTCGAAATTAAAAAATGAATGGCTCTTTTAATTTGATCTAGTTTTTGCTGGTGAATTGCCTGAAATGATTGATCGAGTTACTCACTTGATTCAGTTTGTCTGTTCCTCTTTTCACGTGTTCAGCCATGTTTACACGACACTGTCAGTACTACTACTGGCTTAGCATTATTTTCTGACATTAACGTAAGTGAAAATGGTATGATGTTTTCTTTATTGTGTAAAGTTTGCGTCAAAAGTTGGGCTTATTGACAAAATAAAGATTTATTTCTTAGATACACTGTCTTTCAATAATTCAAGCATTTTTCAAGTACCTCTTCAGGAATATTGCTATTTTCAAGGGTTTTTCAGGTCTTAAATTTCAAAAATTTATTTCCATCTAAAATGTACTGAGATGTTTGCTAACAGTTTACCATTACAAAGGTATTTCCAACGTTTTGACTCCTAAGCGAAGAACAAAGTATGCTGTGAATATAACAGGGGCTTTAAATGTTGACAGAGTGCGTCGCATGACTGTGATCTTACTGGCAGAAGGTGCTCTCTCTCCATCCTCGGGCAGTGGGACGGCAGCCACGGTCAGCTGTTGGACCCCTGGGTTGAGGTTCAGTAAAGAGAAGGGACACAGAACTCCATCTGTAGACAGCAGCATCAGCGTTGGTGCTGGAGGCAACCTTTTCTCATCAGCTGAGGATGCAAGAAAACCAGTGTATTTACATCAAACAAAAAAAGCAGTTTCTGTGACAACACCATGTTTACTAAACAGGGTTCATGAGTTGAAGAATTAATAATTATTTACATGGAATGCAACTTTAATATAAACAAATGATGATGCATAATTTATTTAAAATAAAACAAACATCGATATTAAATTGCAATGATCAAATCAAAGGCATTAAATAAACAAGTACATTTGAAGTCAAAAGTTTACATACACCTTGCAGAATCTGCAAAATGTTAATTATTTTACCAAAATAAGAGGGATCATACAAAATGCATGTTATTTTTTATTTAGTACTGACCTGAATAAGATATTTCACATAAAATACATTTACATATCAATCAAAAACATAGTTGAATTCATAAAAAAAAAAAAAAAAAAAAAAAAAAAAAAACTCGTTCAAAAAGTTTCCATACACTTGATTCTTAATATAGTGTTGTTACCTGAATGATCCACAGCTGTGTTTTTTTTGTGATAGTTTTTCATGAGTCCCTTGTTTGTCCTGAAAAGTTAAACTGCCAGCTGTTCTTCAGAAAAATCCTTTAGGTCCCACAAATTCTGAGACTATATGAATTCTTTCCAACAACAACTATATGACTTTGAGATCCATCTTTTCACACTGAGGACAACTGAGGGCCTCATATGGAACTATTACATGAAGTTCAAATGTTTTCTGATGCTCCAGAAGGAAACACAATGCATTAAGAGCTGGGGGTGTAAACTTTTGAACAGAATGAAGATATGTAAAATGTGAAAAGGTGGATCTTATAATCATACAGACATTGTTGGAAAGGGTACAAATACACAAATATGCTGAAAATCCACTGAATTTGTGAGAAAGGATTTTTCTGAAGAACAGTGGGCACTAAACAACTATCACTAAACAAAAACAAAAAAAACAGCTGAGCATCATTCAGGTAACAACACAATATTAAGAACTGGGTCATTTTTATAAATTCAACTATTATTTTCTCTATATGCATGTCTTTTATGTAAATGTTTTATTTAGGTCAGCACTAAAGAAAACATAACGTATTTTGTATGATCCCTCTTATTTGATAAAATAATAATTAAAAAATAGATTCTGCAAGGTGCACGTAAACTTTTGACTTCAACTGTATATAGTTAATTATGCTGCGTGTTTAAGGTAGGCTATGTCTGCAAGCATCACAGGAGCTCTTACACAGGTGTATGTCCTCCTGGCTGGTGTAATCGATGGCCATGCCCACAGGAAGTGTGTCCTCACTGTTATCTGTGACAGGAAGCTCTGCTCGACTGGCATCTTCCAGCAACCACAGCTCCCAATTCACCTGTACACAACATCAGACCTCTATAACAAACACTTCGGACCAGTGTTATTTTACCATCACCGAGATACTATTACAGTTTACCTATAAACAGCTCATATTTTTATACTTCGTTTTCACGTTATGTTTTAATATTTTTTAAACACGTTTTTGTCCTATTTATTAGTTGTTGTTTTTTTAATGCCTATATACTTCATTTTTTATTTCAGGGAAGTTATATTAAAAGAAAAGTAAAATTGTTGCCTTGATACCTAGCTGAAATAAAATACGTTTAAGTTTTTATATTTTAATTATTTATTTTTTGGTTTCAAGGGATAGTTCACTCAAAAATGGAAAACTGTCATCATTGTTCACACTTGAGCTGAAAGTTTCTTTCAGCTGCTGAACACAAAAGACACTATTTGAAGAATGTTTGTAACCAAATAATTTCTTGTTCCCTACTGACTTCAATACTACCATTTTATTTCATCCTATAGAAGTCAATGGTTACATTTAACTGATTGTCTACCAATATTCATCATAATTTTTCTGTGTTCAGTAGCTCAAAGAAACTCATACAGGTTTGGAAAAGCTCAGGGTGAACAAATTACTACAATTTTAATTTTTTGGGTGAACAAGTGTTTTTTTATGATTTTAGTTTTAGTGCGTTTACCTTGTCCTCCTGTTTAGCAATGATGCTGACTTCAATAGCAGCGGCCGATGCAGCCAAAACCAGATCCCTGCACAGAAGAAATCAGTTTCATTTGATTTATGGGAACTGATGTCCTGACTAGCTAGAGGACTAACAAAGCTCATGCAGAGCACAGGACATGTAGATGAGTCTCACCAGTCCTCGATATGACACAGGTAGTAGTGATGCTGTCTCTCAGTGCAGGTACCATACACCAGGTCGTTGAAGTTCAGATAGCGCTCGTCTCTCTTCTCATCCTTTTTCTGACACACACACACACACACACACACACAGAGTTGACACACTGTCAGCACAGTCCTGTTTGAAAGGCTTTTTAATGTCTGATTTGTAAGAATAACTCACAGGCAGTGACACAACCACCAGCTCTGGCGGCGTCTCTAGAGAGCCATCAGCCGCTGCATACGCCACCGCAAAGTTATACGTGCTTAACCACAACACGTCCAGCACTGCGGATCACACACATATGACATGAACTCTAAGATGTGATGTGCATCTGGTATAAAAATTGTATTAAGAAGGACTTAATGGGCACATTGTTGTACATTTTCTTTTCTCGTTACCTTCCAAACAAACTGTCATACTAACTACAAACTTTCTCATACTACCACAGAGAACGATGAGATAGGGCTGCACAATTAATAGAAATAAAACTAAAATTGTGATATACACTGCCATTAAAAGTTGGGATCAGTAAGATTTTTAATGTTCTTTAAAGTAGTCTTTTTTGCTCATCAAAGCTGCATTTATTTTATTAAAAACAGAAAAAAGTAACATTGTGAAATATTATTGCAGTTTAAAATAGTCATTTTCTATTTTAATATACTTTAAATTATACTTTATTCCTGTGACGCAAAGCTGAATTGTCAGCATCATAACTCTAGTCATCAGTGACACAGGTTCATTCAGAAATCAAACTTTTATGCTGATTTATTGTCATTGTTGGAAAGAGTTGTGCTGCTTAATATTTTTTTGGAACCTGTAATACGTTTTTCAAGAGTAGGTAATTTTTTTTTTTCTTTATTTCTTTGTTCAAAAGATATTGTGTTGAAATGTGTTCAATTGATAAAAAGATTTCTATTTTCAATGAATGAGGTCTTTGCTTTTTAACTTTTTATTCATCAAAGAATCCTATCAGTATCACAAGTTCCAAAATGCGCAGAACATAATGATTTCTGAATTATCATGTGACACTGAAGACTGGAGTAATGGCTGCTAAAAAAAAAATTCAGCTTTACATCACAGAAATAAATCAGATTTTAAAGTATATTACAATAGAAAACTTATTTTAAATTGCAATACTTCTTTAAAAAAAAAAATATTATTATTAATAATAATAATAATAATAATATTATAATAAAACTTTTACTGATCCCAAACTTTTAAACAGCAGTGTAGCTCAGTGCAGTTTATCAAACAACAAAAACTTAAGACTATAAGATAATTTTAAGACCAGTTACAGAACATTTAAAAAAAAGCTTAACTAAAATAATGGAAATAACAGTACCTTCTGATCAACTACAAAAAAATTCTCTCATTATTTTTGTCTAGTTTTCCAGTGCAAATATTTAAAGATTCTTAAATCAAGATACATTTACCGGAAAAACAAAATGACAGAAGATATGAAGTCTTGTTTACTGAGAAACTGATAAAAGTAAACTGACTTTATGATTAAGACAAGAACAAATACCTGCCAATGGACTTATCAACTTAACTAAATTCAAACGAAAAAAAAAAAAGGTTTTCAATCCCCATTGACAGATACTTGTTTTTGTTAAGCATAAACAAGAAAAAAAAAGCATAAACAGAAAACAAGACTTCATATTTTACGTTCTTGTGTTTGTGCAAGTAAATGTATAGTAATTTAAGGAAGTTTACATATTCGTACTGGAAAACAGTATAAAAATACTGAGGAAGAACATTCATTTTTTGCACTGCATGTAACATTTCATGTCATGACTTGACATGATTGCTCTGATTTAAGACCTTTTTAGGCCATGATTACAGGACCCTTCTTAATTAAGACTTTTAAAGATGTTTTTAACACCTGCAAACACACTGTTTTTATTATAAATATCTGTATTATTTTATAATCATAGTGTTATACAATTAAAATTTATGGCCAAATTGTGAAACTCTACACAGAAGGACAGCCAATTTGGAGTTTAAAATGTAAACTGCAATTAGATTTCTGATTGATAATATTGAAACAGTCTCATTATGCTCAAAACTAATTCACAAGCCAAAGTCATGGGTAAAGTTGTGGTGACGTTCAAGTTGATCAGCGCTGATGTCACATCTATACAGGAATACAGTAACAGTAAGAGCACAGTAAATCTGAGCCGTTGTACCTTTGACAGGGTGATCCTGACTGTAGAAGCTGGGACAGGGAATCACCTTCTTGGCCTGTAAGTTCTGAGATACAAACACACAAAAGGCATTAAACACTGGACTAAACTCTAATTCACAAGTTTTAATAACTAACTACTGCTATAATCACTTTGACAAAATCGTTTTTATAGCTAATGAACAGGGATGTAGCGACATCGCAATTTGAAGTCCACAATGCAATATTTATTTTGATATTAAAAAAAGACAAATGAAGAACTGGAAGAAAAATTAACATTTTGTACATTTTAAAGTACCACTTGCACTTTGAGAGTTCAAAATTAAATGCTCCAACCATGTTCTTAACTTAGAAAATTTAAGTCAGAAAAAAGTTTGAACTTTACATGGACTTAACCCTCTTTTTATTTGTGATATACTTAGTCTAAATTACATTCACACTGGTGTTTTAACAAGCCAAACAAATTAACATATAACAATAATAAAGACAATGACAGTAATAGCCATATATTATAAAACAATAGCACTGTAAAATAAATTAAATGAATTCCTCATAGCACATGCAATAAAAAGTTCACTGCATTCTCTGTGAACTGAGCCACTCTGAGGCTCAGAAACACCGGATCACAAGCTGATCGACTGAATGCAGCAAAAACAGATTTGATGAAGGGATTAAGCCATATTGTGCTTTCAGTTTTAGTTCATTTGACATATACTCTGCCAAAGTATAATGGCCCAAAACTCAACTTTAAAGAACTTTTATCTTAGACTAAGCACTGTTTGACCTTTTTGAGCACACCCCTCACATTTTTGAAAACATTTTATTATATCTTTTAATGTGACAACACTGAACAAATGACACTTTGCTTCAATGTAAAGTAGTGAGAGTATAGCTTGTATAACAATGTAAATTTGCTGTCCCCTCAAAATAACTCAACACATAGCCATTAATGTCTAAACCGCTGGCCACAAAAGTGAGTACACCCCTAAGTGAAAATGTCCAAATTGTTTATTGTTAGGTCATGTTATCTAACAGATGGAATCTTATTGAAAAGTGTTTTTAATACTAGTTTCCATCTGTGATATACACTTAATATATGTAATCTCATCTACATTTATTATAAGGTTAGTTATTTAGTGAAGTTACATTTTTTTATGGTGTCCCTGATCTAATGTTGCATCTAGTCAGACTTAGCCCACTGCTTTACTTAAGTATGTTATTTTCCTTTTACAGCTGCAGATTGAGGAAGATCATGAAACACCCCAGAAAACTCTAAAACAGACAACAGTTACAGATGTTTTTAAGCAGCAGCAAAAATATGACAAAAACTTTTGAGTGAAGCTTGTTCACTTTATTTTTTTGTTCAATGCTTGTAATTTATTTAGCTGTTATTTAACTTAAATGATTACAATCCCTGAAATACTTTTATTACTTGTGGAAAAATTTGAAACACAATTTTAAATAAGTATAAAGAATGGCATTGGTTTTTGTACATTTTATTTTTGTTTAACTTTATTAATAAAAAAATAGTGTGTCGTTCAATTAATATATTATTGTGTTTTGCTTTGGTACCAAAATTGGTAACGAGAACCGTCGATTTTCACTGGTAAAATAACCATTCATACTATTTGAAAAAGTTGAAGCGATTTACAAGTGTTCACAGTGGGCTGTTTACATGAATCTCATGTCATAAAAGCATTCTGAGTCGAGGTGAAATTACATGACTCAGCCAAATGCACAAGTGCTCTTCAGCACTCTTCTTCGTGAGCATTTGAGTGTGCAGATAAAAACTAGATTAGAGCGCCATCTGCTGTTAAAGTCTAAGCTCAAAATCGAGTCCAAAGAAAAACGCGATGTATTCAGAAGATTTCAGAATCGATCCACGAATCCATTTATCGTCCCATCCCTAATTCCTACTAATGAATTATAAAAACACTAACAGCCAATCAGAGTCCATCCTGCTTTAAAGAGCTCACGCGTTTAAAGCAGATGACAAAACTGCAGTACATGCTTATAAAAAAACTGAGTGAATGAATATAGTTATCATTTTAGTTATCATTCTTGGTAAAGGCCATCATAAAGGGTAATTTACAGACTTACAGGAGTAAACTGAACCACTGTGGCATCCCTTTTCCCAGCAGACACCTGCTTCCCTTTGGGACTCCAGCAAACTACAATGAGAGACAGAGGAGTAAATCAACATGCTTATAAATAAGATCAAAGACACTGAAAAACTAGCACTCAAGATATCTGGGGGCTGATAACTTGAGAAAAAAAAAAAGACACTAAACAGTAACCACTGACCGCATGTGATTCCTACAGAGGCAGGAAGTTGAGCGACCACACTGACAGTGTCCTGAACGTCCAGCACCATCATACTACCATCAGACAGACACACAGCTAGACGGGATGCGTCCACAGGACTCCACTTCAGATCCTGCACCAGGGTGTTTGCAGCGGCTGTGGGTCTGAAAGAGGTGAACGGACGCTTGTCCTGTCTGTTCTGCTGGACCAAACACACACATACATGGATGCATTAAAACTCTGGTGTTCACCACTCCTGATCATCAAAACAGAACAAACATTTAGCTTTTTTGGTAAATGTACTACATTTTGTTTCAATAACATTTATTCTCGAATATTTTGTATTCTGAAGGGATTTCATTGTATTAGACAACAATCACCTCTTAATTATACATAACTTACATTAAGAACTAATAATAACTTATAAGAAGAAGAATAAGAACGTACTGGTCTAAAATGAGGTAAGTTTGCATCACTGATTTTCAGTGGTGGACAGTAAGTAGTTTTACTTTGTTACTGTACTTAAGTACATTTTCATGTATCTGCAGAGTTTTATTTTGAGTAACTTTTACTTTTACTTCACTACAGATCGCTACATTTTATAAAACATAACGTTACTAATTTGTAATATATAAGGAGTGGTGTCTGATTCATGAACAAACTGATTCTTTAATGAACCTGTTCCAATTGTTTTGCAAATCGCACCAAACAATTCATTCACAAATTGGGATGAACCAATTGCACTGATTCAAATGAATTCACAAGTAAAAACCGGGAAATCTTATGAGGGTATGCGACTGATGCTGTGAAAAGTAAGTTACTAATGTCAAATTTTAGGAATAATTATTTTAACTGAAACTCATATTTAGGTCAAAACTGTCAGTTGTTTGTGAACTAAATCTGCTGTAAAGGGTGATCTATTTAAGCCATCAATATCAGTTTCTCTATGTTTTGAAAATGAGTAAATATCGTTATCTGATGCTAACTGCCTAGCTTTCTGGTGCTAAATTGAGGTCAGGAAAAATGAAGAAAAATTATATTTTCCTTAAAATGTTCTTTGTAACTTCAGGCCTTATTCTCAAGTCATATATAATCGATATATATGATGTTCTGCAAAACCACTAGCTTCAAAAGCCTTTTTTCTTACTGGTGGAAATTAGATGGTCAAATCTTTACTCCATATAGTGGTTATTTTGGGAATATCCCAGGAATTTTGAGCATTAGCAATATGTGCTAATATAAAATTTAATTAAGTATAAAATTGCATTGAAATTTATGTGTTTATTTCTGTTAAGCTGTTTTAGAAACAAATGTGACACGTCATTCCACTGCAACAAACTAAACATGAAGGAGGAAACAAATCAAAGCACAGTTGAAGCAGTTTTAGGAGAGCTGAATGACCTTGTTGAGGAAGGTGCGGACGTCGTAGAAGTCCAGCGTGAGCTCCGCAGCATCCCCCGTCCCGCACACAGACAGCGTGAGCTCGTCGCTGCTCAGAGCTATGTGATGCATTGCCACGTCGACGGTCACAATGACGGCGCTGGAGCACTCCACTGATGAGACACACACGAGACAAGCGTGAGTCTGAGCTCAGTCACAGTGCAGCACAGGGTTCATGCATTCTTACCTGTGTCATTGGGGTTTCCCTCCAGACGACCTGCTGCGATCACGTCTCTCGTCCAGAACACTTTCAACGTCTTGTCTTTTCCAGCAAACGTCAAGCCGTATTTGTTAGAGATGGTGAGGAGACTGGAGCGCTCCTTGGGAAGATCCACAGATGACTCGAACACACGGATCTTCTTCATCTGACGGAACTGGAAGTCCTGGAGAACACAGAACAACACATCTACAGTTGCAGTCATGATGAGCATGATGAAATGATTTTTTTTTTTGTTCTGTGATAGTTGATAGTTCATGAGTCCCTTGTTTATCCTGAACAGTTAAACTGCCCACAGGTTTTTCAGCATTTTTTATATTTGAACCCTTTCCAACAATGACTGAATGATTTTGAGAGCCATCTTTTTACATGAGGGACTCATATGCAACTATTTCAGAAGGTTCAAACGCTCACTGATGCTTCAGATGAAAAAACAATGCATCACAAGCCAGGGGTGTAAACTTTTAAATGAGAATGTGAATATTCTTCGTAGTTTGCCTAAACATTATATTTTTTATATTTATTCCTGACCTTCAGAAGCTACAGAAGATAATTACATGTTCCCTAGAAGACAAAATAAGTGATTTACCCTGATCTTTAAATTTAAAAAGTTTTCACCCCTGACTATTAATGACGTTTTTCCTTTACAACGTAACATTGAATTGATCTTTTTTATCTTTTTTATCATTTTTTTGTCTTGCTTTCCAGTGCAAATGTTTAAAGATTCTTAAATCAAGAGAGAACAAATATAAACAAATATAAACTCAACCTAATTACACTTAAATCGACTTAATTCAAAGAGAAAAGTTTTCATACCTCATTATTATATCAGTTTATTCTTGTTTTAAGCATAAACCTTTTTACAATTTCATATCTTCAGTTCGCATCTCAAGTGAATATCTATATTGATTTAAAGATGTTTCAGTATTTGTATTAAAAAAACGAAGGCCACGACTTTATGAAGACTTTCTGCTCTGATTTAAGACCTTTTTAGGTTTTAATTTGCAGAAAACCGGGGACAAGTTGTTTTAAAAAGTTTATTCTGGATCAGAATGATCTAGATTTGGAAATCCCTATTTTGCCATTCAGGATCAGGTAACCCATCTTACTTTTGTGCTGGTTTTAAAATTGGATTGGAACACCCTTGTTGAGAGAGTCTAAACATCAGAAAAATACCAGTCTATGCACGAGTTTTCTATATTACAAAAAGGAAACAATCATGCATTATAGATGTGACAAAAAAATAAGAGAGACTATATACTTTGTAGGATTTCTGCAAATTAAAATGCACAAACCAGACACAATAATACCTAACAAATAGATAACTGATGGCTTTTCACAGAACACATAATTGTTACTGTATTTTTATTTTGATGTGTCTATTTATGAGGAATATGTACTGTTATGGATGTGACAAGCCTGAAAATAGCAGGAAATCATGCAGTAAAATAATAATAATTAAAAAAATTGCTTTAAAAACTTTAAAAGAGACCTCACATGGGTATTTGAACCACCAAATGTTGACACCAGTGCTATCAGTATAGTAAAAACCTTTGGTTTTGGTAAAAGCTTTTTTTTTTTTTCATGGCAAGATTGACATTGGCATGGAATTACCCATTTTCAGAGCCCCTAAAGGAACATGGTGAAGGAAAAAAAAATTAGATAAAAAAAAAAAAAAAAAAAAAGCCATTGTTTTGCATTCTAGATTTGCATTGCATTTAAACAAATAACTACTTCTAACTGGTCTATCTCTGATGACTGTACCAATGTAGTTTACACTCAGTGGTATAAAAAAAACACTTTAAACTCTATATAATACTTTTGTTTGATTTTGACAGCTGTTTGTGGATATACTACATGTTAAGGTTTTATTATATTTTTGTTATTATATTGTAATCCGATAGCCAAAATCCAATAAGATTATTTTAGAACAACTGGCCCCTGAATAACACAAATACACAGGTGTGGATTGGAATGATGTCATGAGCACAACATGTCACACTGAAAACACACAACAGAAGAACAAGTAGCTCGTAAATACACCTGATTCAGGTGTGTCTTAAACTCATAGCTTTCATTTTCATTTCAAGCATGACTGGCATTAAATCTAAATGAAGCCTGTGCTGATCTGATATCACTTGTTTAACATCCCAAGCATCCACAAACTGAGTTAAACTCTAATAAATAATGCAGATAATCTCATATGAAAGTACATCTGCTCCATCATGCTGTCAAGCTGAAGCTAATGACGTATGAAGAAACAGACACATATGACACTTCATAACCTCCAGCATGTTTATGTTCTTACTTCGTGTGCTAAAGTCATACAGCTTTGAAATACCTGCATATGTAATCACTTAATTATGACTAGCATTGTTTTACAAAAGTAAAACTACATCAGTTCATTAGAATAAGAAACTAAACACACAGTGGTGCCACATGAAATCACACACACCATAAACATATATCATATTTATCTGAAATAGAACGCTTTTACTCTAATATTATTATTATTAGTAATAATAATAACAATAATAATAATAATAAGTCATAATAGCCGGTAAATGTCCCACCTTCATCTCTCTTTCAGGAATAGAGTCCGGATCGTCTCCCATCTTTGCAAAGCTTCACTCGACCGCCTTCAATTACAATAATAAGTGAATGTGCAGCTAATAAAGTTATTAATGGCGAACTAATATATTTATTCCGGTCATCTCAAACTCTGCGTGTTAGCAAGAACCCGCGTTGAACTTTAGCAGGATATGACGCGTGTTTTGAAGCGGAAGCGTGTCGCACGGTTGACCTCTACCGGCCAAACGCAGCACAGCACAGCAGCGCTCACACTGAAAACATTCAAGTAGTGGTAGTTTTTTGGAACGTCTTTAGAGTTTGAATTTAATGCGTAATACATTTGTGTAAGTGTGAATTGTACGCATCTGTAATTCCATAATTTATGTGTCAGTGCATCTGTGTATAATTTAAGTCTATATGAGGGACATTTGAACATTAAATCACTGATTCTTGAGAAGTGAATCAGTGGGACAAAACAGGTAGGACAAAACCAGATGAAGGTGGGACATTTACCGGATATTATGACTTATTATTATTATTATTGTTATTGAATATTGTAAAAAATAAAATAAAATCTTGCACCCAGACAAATGAAACTACATTTTTGTGTCTTACATGTACAGTCATGGCCAAAAGTTTTGGCAGTGACATACATTTTGTGTTTTGAAAGTTTTGCTGCCTAAGTTGTTGTGGTGTTCATTCACATTGTTTCTAGATTATTGTGTAGAGTGATCAGATGCATTTTATATAATTGCTAAAAGCTTCACTGGTAAAAAAAAAAAAAAAAAAAAACTAATTTCACTGTTTTTTGATCCTGACACAAAATGATCTACTAACACCAATTGACTAATATCAGCAGCACTTGTGAAAGTGTGAATTAGCAGTAGTAAGCTGAAATCACTATCATGCCAATTAGATTGTAACAGCAGACTGACTGCTATAAAAGAAGGGAAGAAGAGCTTCCAATCATTGTGTTCTTGTTAACAATGGTTACCTCCAAAGAAACACAAGCAGCCATCATCACTTTGCATCTAAATGGCCTCACATGCAAGGAAACTGCTACAAAGAATACTGCACCTGAAAGAACCATTTACCGAATCATCAAAAACTTAAGGAAAGAGGTTCAACTGCAGTGAAGAAGTCTTCAGGACTCAAAATTTGCTTTTGCCTTGCATCACTTATTTTGCAATCAAGCAATTAAGATGTTTTTAACATTGCATTTTCACATGTGACCAACAATTCGTCAACAAATATGTCATAAAAATGTCATAACCCTATATTATCACAATAATCATCTGACAGCGGTGATAAAAACCTGAATTTTTAGTCAAATACACTGAATCAATCAATTACTGTATTAAAACAAACACATCAATCACAGTTATTGTTTATAATACTTTTTTTTTTCAAGATTCACATATAAGTTCTCGATATTGGAACACAAATTATCTTTTTTTTTTTTGCTGTGCATCTGCTATGGCAACAAGGTAATTTTTAAAAACAGTTATATGAACAAATAAAACAATTGTTACCTCTATCCATTTACATTCATCAGGATCTTAATATTCACATTTAAACATATTAACAAATGATCTAAAAGTTATCAGAACACATACAATCAAAATACAAACTAACTGTGTTGTTTTAAATTGTTCAGAGCACATTCAAAAGTAACGTTCCTATTATGTTTGCAAAATGAAAAAAGTGACGTTCATGTAATGTTATTAAATGTAATTAGAATGTTAGCAAATATTCTTAGAACACATTTTAGCTGAGATGACTAGTCACCCGGTTGACATTTTCATGAAAGAGCATCCATTATACATGTCATTACAACTAATTTTGATTTCATTCAATTCTAAAAATGATCAAAGTAAATAAGTGAAAGGATTGTTTTGTGAAATATGTTTTTAAAACTTACAGACTTTGGTACAACAACAACAAACAACTAAAAAATGTGTACTTTTTGGGATTTTTTTCTCCCACCTTGATACGCTTGTGGTGTTCCTGTTCAAAAATGACCAGCCTATAAAATGTGCATATAAATCTCTCATTATACTTATAATGATCAAAGTAAATTAGTAAAAAGATTGTTTTGTGAAGTATGTTTTTTAATTAAAAAGTTATTAGAAGGACATGTAACATGTTTCTGTCATTTTGTCATTTAATGCTAGTTAATATTACGACATAGGACTACAACTTACAGACTTTGGTAAAAAAAAAATATATATATATTTTTGTAATTTTTGGATTTTTTTTTCTCTTACCTCGATACACTTCAGGTATTTTTAGTACTTCAATTACATGTTCAAGTCAGATGACAAACACATTTAATAATAGAGAGCCTCAAAACTTTCTTCCTCTGATTGTTTGCACTTTTAAAGCATTTACTGAAAGAACATCCATTGTACATGTTATTACTAATAATGATCATAGTGAATGAGTAAAAGGATTGTGTTGTGAAATTCTGATTGAAAGAAAAGTTATCAGAAGGACATTTAACCATGTGTTTTTGTCATTTTGACTCAGAGAGGATTTTCTTTTTCCCAAAAATGCTAGTTAATGTTATCACATTGGACTAAAACTTACAGACTTTGGTATAACCATAAAAAAAAAAAAAAAAAAAAACATAAAATTGTGCTATAACCATAAAAAGTAAATTAGAAAAAGGGTTGTTTTGTGAAATATGTTTTTTGATTACAAGAAAAGTTATCAGAAGGACATTAAACCCTGTGTTATGTCATTTTGACCCAGAGATGACTTTTTTCCCTTCCAAAAATGCTAGTTAATGTTACCGCATGGACTTTGGTAAAAAAGTATTTCAATTAAATGTTTGAGTCAGACAACAAACACACTTAATAGCAGAGAGCCTCAAACACATTATTCCTCTGATTGTCTGCGCTTTACTGAAAGAGCACTCATTATACACTACCAGTCAAAATTTTTGAATTTTTTTTGTCTCTTCTGCTCACCAAGCCTGTATTTATTTGATCCAAATACAGCAAAAGCAGTAATATTGTTAAATATTTTACTATTTAAAATAAACTGTTTTTTGTTTGAATATATTTTAAAATGTCATTTATTCCTGTGATCAAAGCTAAATTTTCAGCATCATTACTCCAGTTACATGATCCTTGAGAAATCATTCTAATATGCTGATTTGCTGTTAAAGAAACATTTTTTATTATTAATATTATCAATATTTAGAAGAGTACATTTTTATTCAGGATTCTTGATTAATAGAAAGATCCAAAGATCAGCATTTATCTGAAATAACAATCTTTTGTAACATTATACCAACTAAATCAGTGGTCTCAAACTCAATTCCTGGAGGGCCGCAGCTCTGCACAGTTTAGCTCCAACCAGCTCCAACTCACACCTGCTTGGAAGTTTCTAGTTACCCTGAAGAGCTTGATTAGCTGGATCAGGTGTGTTTGATTAGGGTTGGAGCTAAACTGTGCAGAGCTGTGGCCCTCCAGGAATTGAGTTTGAGACCAATGATCTAAATGCTTGGAGTCACTATAATTATTATTTTTTTGGGGGAAAAGAAATTATACAAATTACATTAAGTGATAATAAAGACATTTATAATGTTACAAAATATTTCTATTTTAGATAAATGCTGTTCTTCTGAACTTTTTTATTCATCAAAAAACCTGAAAAAATGCTACTCGGCTGTCATCAACATAATAAATGTTTTTTTTTTTTTTTTTTTTTGAGCAGCAAATCAGAATATCATAATGATTTCTGGAGGATCATTATGTGTGGAGTAATGATGCAAAAAAATCAGCTTTGAAATCACAGGAATAAATTACATTTTAAAAATAAATTAAAATAGAAAACAGTTATTTTAAATAGTAAAACAAATAGCTGTTATTTAATTCGTAAATTATCAAAGGTAGAGAATTCTTAAATGCATTCGGATCAAATAAAATGCAGGCTTGGTGAGCAGAAGAGACATCTTTTAAAAACATTAGAAATCTTGCTGTTCAAAAACTTTTGACTGTAGTGTATGTTATTAAATGATTGTGTTGTGAAATTTTAATTGTAAGAAAAGTTATGCATAGAGGACTTTTATTTTTCCCAAAAATACTTGATGCTTTCTGGACTTTTTCCTCTCCCACCTTAATACATTTGTGGTGTTCCTGTTCAAAAATGACCAACCTACAACAAATTGTTAATAAATCTTTCATTACGCTATATTATTAGCAAATACTGGATCTTTGTATCAACTTTTCTTTTAATTAGCATAGGTTTTCTGTATCTTTTTGGATTTGATCATATAGCCCTCATTGAGCTAAATTCATGCACCTCAGTTTTTGAACCAAACTCATGCATAAATAATTTTTGAGGAGCAGCTCAGATCAATGCACCCTACGATCAATCAGCTCCAAAAAGAAACAAAACCTGTGCTAATTGAAAGAAGACAAGTCCAAAAAAGATTGAATCCAAGATCTGGTGATAGTATAGCATCATGAGAGATTTAAAGGCAATAATTTCTTGAAGGATTTTCAGCACAACACACCTCCACACCAAAGACACTGGGAATGGAAGAAATTTTATTTGTGACAATGACAGTGACATGTTGCAGTAGACATAATTGTTTCGTATTTCAATAAAAAAAGCAGTTTAATGGTTCATTATAAACTTTTGTAAGGAACTTGCAAAGAAAGCGCATTGTGGCGACACTACCCTATAGGCAAAGCTAAGCTTTAGTTAGTACTTCAATCACATGTACGAGTCAGACGACAAACACATTCGATAGCAAATATCCTAAAACACCTTCTACCTCTGATTGTCGGCGCTCAGAGCTGGAGGTTTACAGTCTCCCAATGAATTCCACCAACCTTCACACAAACGTTAAAGTGCTGCCGTTATTTACAAGAAGAAACGCGTGCGTACGTAGTGCAGATGGGACACGAGAGTCCCAAGAGAACTGCTCATCGGATCGATCTGTGGAGAAACAGCATGCAGTTATAGGCAGATCATTAATGCGCATATTAATTTGAATAATTAAACAGTAAGCCATTCGGCTGCACAGCATCCCGACAGAGGAATATGCAATTAGGTTACAACGCTGTGCCGAAAGGGCGAACCCTCTGGGTGTTTTTCACTCCAAAATCAAAGGAATAAAAACAAGAAATGATCATTTGCATAAAGAAGATGAAGCACCTACACGTTCCACATTGCATTCTCTTTATGCATATGCATTCTCTTAATGAGGTGAACACCTGAAAACAGCTGTTTTTATTACATTCAATGGCCGTTACTGTGATATTTGAGTCAAAGGATGAAATTCTGGACCACTGCAATCTGTGAATATGTTACTACAAATATATTCCGTTTGACAGAGTTTTCATTTCATAATCTGCTTCTCTCAGATTCATCATGCACAGTGTTGAACATCACAGATGCTCCTTCACAAACACTCATCTCATTCTCACACACGAGCTGTGCAAAAGCACTTACATTAGCCATTAGTGCTGATATTTGGATAAAGCTCGGCCTTACTGAAGGAGCTACCAACAGAAATCTATAAATTAGCACGTTACATACATTTGAACAGCTACAACAAACAGCTTTGAGCTCTACAGGACATTCTCCCAGATCCACGTTATCTAGTGCAACATTTTACATGAATTCAGAGCCACTTTGCTTCAGAAATAAAGCTGGCAGGTGGAGACAAGATACTTGGAAGGGGCTTCTGGGTAAATAATGAAGGATAGAAAAGATGTGTAAAAATACTAGTGTAAGACTGGCCTTAGTGATCATATATTAGTTCCAGCACATTTCAGTGGCAGCCAGCCGACTATTTCTACCTTTACAAACGTATTGCTATCGCTCTAAATAGTCACAGACTACATAAATATGAAATCGTACAAACCATCTGTCAGTTCTGGTCAAAATCATTAGGTGTGCTGAGGTGTTTTTAACACAACATACCAACCAGCAATTGCATAACATTTTTGCATAATTTCCCACATTGTCTTCACAAACGATCCGAAATGATCATCATTTTTGACTCATTACAAACATTCTGAATTGTAGAGTTTTGATGGTATCAGTAGTCACAATAAGGCACAAATTCTTCAACCTTTTACTCCTCCTCAAGACGTTTCCTCATTAAGATATGAGACGGGTATCATTCCGACTGACACAATGATGAATAAAATGCTCAAGCTACTAATAATAAAACAGAAGAAAAGGGTGAAAAAGACATTTTGAGCTCTTCACAAGAAAGAAACATTAAATCTTTGAGATTCTTATAGAAATGTTTCCTCAGACGTGGTACTGGACTTTTTCATCTAGTGTTGATCAGAATGATGACAACTGTCAATCAACAGCACTGATGAGGCACTTAAACTCGCAAACACCTGACAGTGAAAAATAAACCAGCAACTGAGCATCAAATCACTAGATCTAAATGTCACAACCTGGTGATTCTGACAACTGTAGTATTAAAAGCCTGATAAATACAGTTTTAATGAGAATGACATTTTTGTGTCATTTAAGAGGTTAAATCTCAAAAAGAACATTTCTATTTGATTTCTAGTTAAGAAAACACAAAATATCAAACGCTCTCCAACCCTGCTTGAATTTCTAATGGCCTAAGGATCATTTATTTCGATTTTGGGGTTTATGTGGTCGTGCTGTTCATGAGATTCACTCATAGCACAACAGAATTACTGTACATGTTGGGCAAAACACTCAATTTTGAGGAAATGAACTCCATTTTTAAGTTGCTGAAGCATGTGGAGGGTTTGTTCCGTTAGTGTTCCCCAGACAGAAACTCACAGAGAACTGAAAACACCTCAAACATAAAGCAAAAGCTGTGTGAAGAGTGAACATAGACGTTGCTCTTAGTGCCGCTCACAAACAGTCTTCAGCAGCTCCGGTCGAATCGCGCAGCTGCTCTCCATCGCCACCTTAAACTCATCAAGTGCAAATGTAATAAAGCCAGCTAGATTCATTAGAGTTTACAGTACATAAAAACCTCATCACTTCGACTCCAGACAGCAACACACTGTGAAAACCCTCCTGTCGACTCTTTCGTTTAGGAACAATTTCCACTTCCTGTCCGACTAACAACCTTTACATAAACAGTAGCAGTTTTTCTTTGTTTTTCGGGGATGCAGATTATAATCAAGGCTGTAAATTTGTATCTGATCTGGCATGCAAGCATCAGCGTGCGTTTGTTTCGAAGTGTCGTCGAAATGTCTGACGTCATCTGCGCGTCATCCGCTGGTCATGTGAGCGTGAGGATCTGTCTGTATGTCAGTGTTCAGATCAGGTCAAACACACACAGGCATCGCTCTTCTGAAAGGACAATCACTCACATACGGAGATGATCGTATTCTCAAAACAAGGCGTCAGATGTGCTGCATGAAAAACTGAACATGAAATGTCAGTGTTCATGAAATGGATAATTTCAGCATCATTTCTATAGGTAGTAAATTAATCTCACGAAAGAACATGCCCAGATCACACAAAAATATGTTTAGGACCATTATGGTTGCAAATTAAGTTAATTTACCTCAGATTCTCAATTTCTCAATGCATTTATCTATATATTTTGATATTACTGTTTTAGATTAACATAAATATCATAATGGGGCTTAATTGTCACATACAGTTGAGTTCAAAGGTTTATATACAACTTGCAGTATCTGCAAAATCAATGTTATTTTTTAGTATATTTTAGTACTGACCTGAAGAAGATATTCATAGAAAAGACATTTACATATAGTCCACAAGAGAAAATAATAGCTGAATTTATAAAAATGACCCCAAAAGTTCAAAAGTTTACATACACTTGATTCTTAATACTGTGTTGTTACCTGAATGATCCACAGGTGTTTTTTTGTTTAATCAGTCCCTTGTTTGTCCTGAACAGTTAAACTACCCACTGTTCTTTCAGGTCCCACAAATTTATTGGATTTTCAGCATTTTTGTGTATTTGAACCCTTTCCAACAATGACAATTTTGAGATCCATCTTTTCAAACTGAGAACAACTGAGGGACTCATATGCAACTACAACAGGGCAAAATCATACAGTCATTGTTGGAAAGGTTCAAATACACAAATATGCTGAAAACCCCAAAAATTTGTGGGACCTGAAGGATTTTTTTGAAGAACAGCGGTCAGTTTAACTGTTCGGGACAAACAAGCGACTTGTAAAAAACTATTACTAAAAAAAAAAAAAAAAAGCTGTTACATTCAGGTAACAACCCAGTATTAAGAATCAAGTGTATGTAAACTTTTGAACAGGGTCATTTTTATAAATTCAACTATTATTTTCTCTTGTAGACTACATGCAAATGTCTTTAATGTGAAATATCTTATTCAGGTCAGTACTAAATAAAAATAACATGCTTTTTGCATGATCCATCTTATTTTGGGAAAATAATTAACATTTTGCAAGGTGTAAAAACTTTTGACCTCAACTATATATCTCTTTATTCATAAATTGATATATAATTTTATAATAATAAATATCATAATAGGGCTTAATTGTCAAATTAATAATGGCATATAGGTGTGTTGTCATGTACTTATTTTCATCAATCTTAATGAATCCAATCTAGTTTCAGATTCTGTTCTGCTTATATGAACCCTAAACATTGCAAAAACATTCATATGATGGCATACCTAAAAAAACCCCTGATATTTATGGTTTTTTAAAACCATGCATTTAGTTAATATTCAGTCTTGGTGACCAGCTCTTAAAATGTTAAATGTATACAATCACATTTGTAATATGTGAAACTACACATGTGCAAGGCATTACTGATTAAGTAAACAGTCATATTGAAGTGTTTACATACTTAATTTTATCCTGCTGATCATGTTATTTCGGAACACATTACTCCTTTTAGTCTGATCAAAATTTTATTTGATTTGTCCATCAATCTGATTATAAACCGATTATTTAATGTAATATTTATTGTATGTAAACATAGCTACTGATATGAATGTTAACAGCCTGTGTAAAGGCTTCATTTTTATTTTTCTTCTTGATTTTGGGGTGTAAAGCGATCCGGCCATGTTTTAGTGAGATTCGCTGCTATATTTATGGCAAAGTGATCTTAAGAACGAAATATGCTAAATGCAATATAATGTTTCACAATGAAAGTCATCTGCCATGCCACTGGCATTATTTCCTCACACGACCCGTGACTTCTGCTCTCTGGAGCACATGATGAACATCCTACCATCGTCGAGGAAAGTCAAATTCACATGAATAAGTTTTCTTCATGATCGATGCCTGTGTGTGTTTGATTCCTTCCTTCAGTGTTTATTCACATGGTGGATATGAACTGAAGGCTGGTTTCTCCAGTCTCACTGCCCATTTACTCTCAGGCCGTCCACAAACTCCTCCTCCTGCTGCTGCCTGTCAGGGGGTGTGGCCACATCGTCCCCGCCCTCAGCTTCAGGCTTGACAGGCCCCGCCCCCAACGTCCCATCAGCGCTGTCGGTCTGGGTCTCTTCCTCTTCGTCCTCCTCAGCCGGCGTCTCCTCACCGCCTCCGTCCCGCGGGAGATCAGGGCCGTCGCCATCCAGCGGTAAGTGAGTTCTCACGGCTTCCTTGCGCTCGGCGTAGAGGCTCAGGCCCGAGGGAAGCAGGTTTTTAAAGTCTGACTCGAAGGGCAGCTGAACACCCACCGGAAGGCCGCCGATGCCCAGACTGACACCCGCCGCTGCCGCCGAGCCCTGGTACACCTCCATCCCGTCCGGCAGCATGGACTGGATCTTGGGAAGCCAGCGCTTCCGCACACGCCGCGCGTTGGTACACATGTCTGCGGCGATGACATTCATCTCGCTTTCCTTAAAGTTGGGTGCGAAGTTCTGACAGTAAACTAGACAAAAAAAAAAAAAAAAAAAAAAAAAAAGTGCAATAAGGAATCTTGATTAATAGTTAATGTTGAATTCACACAGCTTGATTATACTGCATACTGAAAAGTTTGCAAAAAGGCATTTATTACCTAATTTGATTATTACCATTTTTTCATGTTTTATGTTGCTGTAAAACATAAAAAAAATGTTTGACTACTTTCGCAAGGCACTACATACATATATATATATATATATATATATATATATATATATATATATATATATATATATATATATATATATATAAAGAAGTAAAATGCAAAAAGTTTTGACGAGACAAAGTTATTATTTAACTTTCTGCAAAGGAGTGGAAAAAATGTTAAAATACTTTTAACGTCAAAGAAACTTGCATAGATTGCACAATTTTTTTTGTGGCTGTTTAAATGCAGTAAAAGCAGAAAACATCTGCTCATGTTTGCATTTTCTTCTGTCACTTTCCATAATTCTGACCTTGAAATCAGGATCAGGCATCAAATAGTGCCATACATGTGATAATGGGCTGAGATTCATACAGGAATTATGTTTTTCTGCTGATTAAGGCAAAATACAAGACTTTTTTTTACCTTCGCAATGGTTGTCTTCAGCAAAAATGCTATGAAAACTATCATATTTTGTAAGAAAATGTGACATGCTTGAGCAATACAGATCCTATTTTTAAAATCAGCACCCAAAATCAGTTAAGAAGCAAGTATTGGATTTCATTCAGCAGATATGATGCAGGATGTAATGAATGTTTTTTAACATTATTGATGAAATATAGAGCATAACTTACGTTTGACAGCATTCAGGACTCGACTGTCCAGTGGTTTTCGGCTAGGGTCGCTGGTTGATGATCGGATCCCCGTCCCACAGCTGTTTGCTAGCGTGTTTCTGCAGATTCAACAAACAGCCAGCAGAAGGTGCAGTGGAGAGCAAAGCCATGAGACCAAAACACTCAATATCTAAATAACTGCATACACTGTATATAACTGTAAGGGTGTAACAGTACACAAAATGACGGTTGAATATGTAACTCATTTTTTAAATCATGGTTTGGTACGTTTTTTTGGTACAGCAGTGGGGAAAAATACAACGTAAAAGGGCTACTTTTTTTATTAGTGGTTTACTGAACAAACTATGGCTCTCTCTTTCAAAAAAGTCTGTTGTTACTGCTGTAACACACTCATCATACTGCAGTTTATGGTGCTGTTGTAAATGAGGGAAAAGATTTGAAGTTCTTCCACTTTTGAATGCAAAATATTTTAGCAAAATGTATATTTTAGTCAGCTTCCATTTTTGTGCTCCATCTGTTTGATGCACAAGCATCCGCCACTGCTCCTCTGAAGTTTAATCGGAGATGCTCTTTACTCTTTACACTGTCTCTTTAAACAAAGCAACTGTCAAATTGGGTCATGTCATTGAATTTCTGTCAGAGTTGTTTGACAGTCAATCACTGTTTGTGGATATCATAGAAATGAATGAGAAGCGCCGTAAACTGAAGCCTAGGGGAAAGCAAAATTGTCTTTTTTTGTGTAAACTCTAAAAATAGCTCAATCCAAACATTAGCCTATAGGCTTTACGATAAGCTGTTTTCCCACAAAAGCAATTTATTCAGTGTAGTAAAGCCTGTCCTCCATTGAAATCCATTCATATACTAGCCATTGATCTCAATCCTTATGTCTTTTTTAGCATTACACTGTTTTGCTAAACTGGATTAACACACTCGTTTACTGTCAGAACGAGCCTTTATGTGAAATAGAAATACTTGCATTAACAGGAGGGCAAACGCTTTAAACTGTAAGCTTATGATTCAGTTTGAAACGCTTCATAAAAAGATTGTGTGGTTTTCTCACAGCTGCTCACTGGGTGTTCTTCATTATTTTTCAAATGTGTTCATAACATCAAAATAATGTGATACAAACTGTATTGTCCCATCCATGTGCTGTGGTTTAAAATAGTGCTGCATTTGTGCAACACACATGCGTACCAAACCAAATGAGATGTATGAATATGTGTACCATTACACCTGTGCAGACAGCGGCCATTTTATGTGACATCACACACCTGTCAAAGAAAGTGGCGAGGAGCCTGCGGAGCAGCACCTTGTGTTTGACACCAGCACACAGATGACAGTTCATCAGCTGACCTCTGGTCATGAACACACCTGTGCCTGAAAAACACACAACACAGAGACATATGACAATAACTAACGGCACTGGAAAACTTCAGTGCATGCAGAACATCAGCACAGGTGAACAGGTTTAGACGAATAACTTATTATCTCACCATATTTTCCTCCAGTTGATTAATCACAGTAAATTAGGACAGTTGTTCTGTATTACAAGTTTTCCGAAATGCCATGTTAAATATTCAAATGAGGCATTATCCAATTAAGTAAGCATTCATTTGCATACATTTCCAGAATAGAAATCTGAACACATGACAAAGCCAAATTCTTGTTGGATTTTACTGACATAAGGTTTTTTCCAGAGGGGAATTTGGGTTTAATTTTTTTTAAATCAGAAAATACTGTCAACAGCAATAAACAAATGTGTTTTCGCCATGTTTTTAAGAATAAAATGTCACAAATCAGTGTGAATGATACCGTTTAAGTCAAAAGTTTACATACACCTTGCAGAATCTGAAAAATGTTAATTATTTTAGCAAAATGATAAGGATCATATACAGTCATGTGAAAACACCCTATTAAATTCCATGCTTTCCTTATCAGGACAAAAAATATTTATCTGGTCCTTACCAGGTGTTACAATTTGGAAAATAAAACCAGATAAACAGCAACACATGACATATTGCACCGTGTCATTATTTATTTTAACAAAAATAAAGCCAAAATGGAAAAGCCATTTGTGACAAATGGTTGAGCGATGTCTACCAAATCGACAATCGGACGATGTCTACAGAAAAACATTGTGATGGATAATGACATCGTCTGGGGGAAATATCCTAGTGTCAGTATGTACTCAGAATGGCGTAGCAAACAAATAACACGAGCTACTGAAGGGAGCAGCTAACGGTGGAATGTTAAATTACAGTACATTTCACTTACCACATAAACAGTAAAGATGACTGAGGACGATGGTGAATGATTTGCGGATCCTGTGCACCACTGACAAGCATCTAAACTTGTAAAATGCGTAACTGCTGCTCTAGTAAACGCATCTTGTTTGATCGCGAATCTCAGTAGTGAAGGTAAAAATCAATTGTGCATTCAGAAGCAGTTTCAATGGCCAGCATATTAATAGTGGCTCCCTGCTGCTGGTAAATTAATATATAGTATAATGACCCAACAATATAGAAAGAGAGAAAGTATTCCTTCCATCTCGTATTTATTCTATTTAGGGGTGCCAGGTTACAGGGGAGGGGCGATGGGATCAAGTCTATCAGTCATCGGCCCAACCCTAGTGACAAAGTTAGGACACCCTTACTGTTAACATAAGAATTAAGAGGGTAAATGCTGTTGATTAAGTGATCATCAGCAAGTCTGAGCACCTCTTTAAAAGCAGAAGTTTTGACAGTTTGCTGCTCAATGCAAAAGAGAAAAGATATCAGCAATGATCTTAGAGAAGTAACTGTTGCTGCCACCAATCTGGAAAGAGTAAACAATTTAAAGACCAAACTATTTTAAAGTCCATCATTCCATAGTGAGGAAGTTAATTCAACATTCAAAACAGACACCAATCCTCCCAGCAAATTCACCCCTATATCAGACCATGTAACGCTCAGAAAAATGACAAACAACCTAAGAACTTCACCGCAGACTCTACAGACCTCAGTTAACATGTTAAATTATACAGTTCATGACAATATAATTAGAAACGTATGGGACAAGTATGTCATGTTTGAAAGGGCTGCTAGAAGAAAACCTCTTCTATCTAAAAAAAACATGGCAGCACGGTTTAGGTTTGCAAAGCTGCATCTAAACAAACCATAAAACTTCCAGAACAATGTCCTTCGAAAAACAGACGAGACCAAAGTGAAGATGTTTGGCATTAATGCACAGTGCCAAGTTTGGTGAAAACCTAAACAGCATATCAGCACAACCACCTCATAACAGAAGTCACACATGCTGGTGGAGGGCTGATGATTTTGGGCTTGTTTTGTAGCCACATGACTTGGGCACCTCATAGTCACTGAGTCGACCATGAACGCCTCTGTATACCAAAGTATTCTAGAGTCCAATGTGAGGACATCAGTCTGACAGCTAAAGCTGGATCATGCAATGAGACAATGATCCCAAGCACACCAGCAAATCTGTAGCATAATGGCTGAACAGAAAAGAATCAAGGGTCTGCATTAGCCCAGTCAAATTCCAGACCTCATCCTGACTGTAATGCTGTGGCAAGAGCTGTGCATAAGCAAATGCCAACAAATCTCAATAAACTAGAGCAATGTTATAAAGAAGAATGGGCCAAAAATCCTCCAGAATGATGTGAGAGACAGATAAAGTCATACAAAGTGGATCTACAGACAGCTGAATTATAAGGTGTTCTAAATTTGTCACACATGGCTTTTCCATTTTGGCTTAATTTGTGTTAATTAAATCATAACACAGGGTGATATATCATGTGATGTTGTTCTTCTGAGGATATATTTTCCAAATTTTAAGACCTGCCAAAGACCAGATAATATTTTATTATGTCCTGATACAGAAAACTATGCATTTAGAGCCAGGGGTGTATACTTTTAAAAAGAATTAAGATATTTTTTTCATTTAGGACTGCCCTTCAGAAGCTACAGAATATAGTTACACGTTTACCAGAAGACAAAATAAGTTGCATTTACCCTGATCTTTAAATTTAAAAAGTTTTCACCCCCGGCTCTTAATGCATTGTGTTTCCTTCTGAAGCATCAGTGAACATTTTAATTTTTTGTAATAGTTGCATACAAGTCCCTCAGTTGTCCTCAGTATGAAAATATGGATTTCAAAATCACACAGTCATTGTTGGAAAAGGTTCAAATACACAAAAATGCTGAAAAACCAAAGAATTCATGGGACCTAAAGGATTAAAGGTAAACTTTTGAATGGGTCATTTATATAAACTCAAGTACTATTCTTCTCTTGTGGATTATATGTAAACGTCTTTTATGTGAAATATTGGATTCAGGTCTGTACTAAAACAATAACATGCACTTTACAGTCATGTGAAAAAATTAGGACCCCCCTATTGAATTCCATGGTTTTTCCTTCTGGAGCATCAGTGAGCATTTGAAACTTCTGTATTAGTTGCATATGAGTCCCTCAGTTGTCCCCAGTGTGAAAAGATGGATCTCAAAACTATACAGTCATTGTTGGAAAGAGATCAAATACACACAAACACACAAAAAAACAAAATTTATAAAAATTGTGGGACCCGAAGAACAGCGGGCAGATTAACTGTTCAGGACAAACAAGGGACTCATGAACAACTATCACTAAACAAAAAAAAAACAAAACAAAAACAAAAACAGCTGTTTAATTTCATTCGTAATGTGTTAACAACACATTACGAATGAAATTATGAAAACTTTTGAACTGGGTCATTTTTTTATTTAATATTACTGGATTGACTAATTTGCCATTACTAATTTGCTTTACTTGTTTCTTTGTAGTTGTGAAATTTACTAGCAATTTGAAATTGTTTCTTAGTAAATCCTACAGATTTTTTTTTTTTTTATTTAGATTCAGCAGATTCAGTTGTCTTCAGTGTGAAATTATGTATTTCAAAATCATAGTCACTTTTAGAAAGGGTTCAAATGAAAACAAAATAATGTGCAGGAGCTGGAGTATTTTTTTTTTTTAACAGCAGCAGGTAGTGCTCAGGACAAACAAGGGACTCGTGAACAACTATCACAAAACAGATAAACAGTTGTGGATCATGCAGGAAACAACACAGTACTAAGATTCAAAGGTATGTAAACTTTTGCACAGGGTTGTTTTTATAAAATCAGTTATTATTTTGTCTTGTAGAGTATATACAGTGGGTACGGAAAGTATTCAGACCCCCTAAAATTTTTCACTCTTTGCTATATTGCAGCCATTTGCTAAAATCATTTAAGTTCATTTTTTTCCTCATTAATTTACACACAGCACCCCATATTGACAGTTGGTGGACAGCCATTTTCAGGTCTCTCCAGAGATGCTCAATTGGGTTTAAGTTAGGGCTCTAGCTGGGCCATTCAAGAACAGTCACAGAGTTGTTGTGAAGCCACTCCTTCGTTATTTTAGCTGTGTGCTTAGGGTCATTGTCTTCTTGGAAGGTGAACCTTCGGCCCAGTCTGAGGTCCTGAGCACTCTAGAGAAGGTTTTCGTCCAGGATATCCCTGTATTCATCTTTCCCTCGATTGCAACCAGTCGTCCTGTCCCTGCAGCTGAAAACACCCCCACAGCATGATGCTGCCACCACCATGCTTCACTGTTGGGACTGTATTGGACAGGTGATGAGCAGTGCCTGGTTTTCTCCACACATACCGCTTAAAATTAAGGCCAAAAAGTTCTATCTTGGTCTGAGGAGAGGCTTCCGTCGGGCCACTCAGCCATAAAGCGCCGACTGGTGGAGGGCTGCAGTGATGGTTGACCTTCTACAACTTCCTCCCACCTCCCAACTGCATCTCTGGAGCTCAGCCACAGTGACCTTTGGGTTCTTCTTTACCTCTCTCACCAAGGCTCTTCTCCCCTGATAGCTCAGTTTGGCCGGACGGCCAGCTCTAGGAAGGGTTCTGGTCATCCCAAACGTCTTCCATTTAAGGATTATGGAGGCCACTGTGCTCTTAGGAACCTTAAGTGCAGCAGAATTTTTTTTTTGTAACCTTGGCCAGATCTGTGCCTTGCCACAATTCTGTCTCTGAGCTCTTCAGGCAGTTCCCTTGACCTCATGATTCTCATTTGCTCTGACATGCACTGTGAGCTGTAAGGTCTTATATAGACAGGTGTGTGGCTTTCCTAATCAAGTCCAATCAGTATAATCAAACACAGCTGGACTCAAATGAAGGTGTAGAACCATCTCAAGGATGATCAGAAGAAATGGACAGCACCTGAGTTAAATATATGAGTGTCACAGCAAAGGGTCTAAATACTTAGGACCATGTGATATTTCAGTTTTTCTTTTTTAATAAATCTGCAAAAATGTCAACAATTCTGTGTTTTTCTGTCAATATGGGGTGCTGTGTGTACATTAATGAGGAAAAAAATGAACAAATGATTTTAGCAAATGGCTGCAATATAACAAAGAGTGAAAAATTTAGGGGGTCTGAATACCTTCTGTACCGATTATATATATTTATACACACACACACACACACACACACACACACACACACACACACACACACACACCTGTTATGTGAAATAGCTTATTTAGGATCATTGGGTCAATTTTTGTTATGTGTCTTAATTTGTTCAAATTATTGCCATTTTGCATATTCTGCAAAGGGTGTATAAACTTATGAGCACAACTGTATGTGTACAGCTGCTAGAAAATAAAAAGACTTTGGGACTATAAAGACTAGAAACACGCTAAGGAACAAAATGATTAACAATGTTCTTCTGCATTAGATTTTCTTCTCTCTGCAATCTTTGATTGAGTGGAGTGCTTTCACCAACCTGCCACCAGTTCCAGTTTCTCTCCGGGGTCTCCCTCCGTGTAGAGTTTGGGATGGCATCGGTAGCCAATCTGACTAATGAGACTAGCGGGCAGAGCCACCAGATCCCTGCGGATCAGCACACATGAGCGGTTCTCCAGCGACACCGGCATGACTGCCATCTCTGGCTTCTCTGCCACTGGAAGAAACAGAGAGACAGCAACATTCAAAACCTCTGATACGGCCTCAAATCATTTTTTTTTTTTTGTTGAAAGTTTGAAAACTCAACATTATTTTAGTCCATCTAAACAGATGCTTATAAAATCACTTCTAAGAGTTTCAGGCCCTGTTCTGCACACTGTAGAAAATTATACATAATATAATCTATTTACTTTCACTCACCAAAATCAATTAACCATTTTCAATTTCATTTTTAAGGTGAGACACTACAGGCAGAAACAGATTTTCATGCATCAGTCGATTTTGAGATTTTGGACTATTTGGCTTTTCATAAAGTTCTGTTTCAGACTAGTGGAAAGAACACATCCAAAATATACTTAAGTGTTTATTTTACTGCACTTTCTCTACTTGCATCTGTAAATTTAATTTCCAATCCATATCAATTCAATATCAAAATGCTTGTTTCTCCACTATTTGCATCTGTGGATTTCAGGCCGTTTTCTCAAATGAGTTTGTATCTCTATCTCAATAGCACTTACATACACCAAAACTTAGACTTTTAGTCCTACTGTTTCTGTATTCCGAAGGGTTTTAGTGAGCAGTTTGTTCATATACAATTGAGGTCAAAAGTTTACACCCCCTTGATTCTTAATACTGTGTTCTTACCTGAAAGATCCACAGCTGTTTTTTTCTTTAGTGACAGTTGTTCATGAGTCCCTTGTTTGTCCTGAAACTGCCAGCCGTTCTTCAGAAAAATCCTTCAGGTCCCACAAATTCTTTGGTTTTCCATAATTTTTTTGTATTTGAACCCTTTTCAACAATAACCGTATGATTTTGAGATCCATCCTTCACACCGAGGACAACTGAAGGACTCATTTGCATTAAAAGCTGGGGGGTGAAAACTGTGTACATTCTTTCTATTTTGCCTAAAAATCATATTTTTTTCATTTAGTACTGCTAGTACTAAATGTCCTAGCTAATACTTCAGAGGCTACAGAAGATGGAAAACCAAAGAATTTGTGGGACCTGATGAATTTTTTCAAAGAACAGCAAGCAGTTTAACTTCTTCAGGACAAACAAGGGACTCATGAACAACTATCACTAAACAAAAAAAAAAAAAAACAGCTGTGGATCACTCAGGTTAGAACATATTTCTAAAAATCAAAAGGATGTAAACTTTTGAAATAGGTCTTTTATATATTCAACTATTATTTTCTCTTGTGGACTATAATGTAAACATCTTTTATGTGAAATATCTTATTCAGGCCAGTACTATATAAACAATAACATGAATTTTGTATGATCCCTCTTATTTTGGTAAAATAACTTTTGGCAGATTCTGAAATGGGGGTGTAAACTTTTGAGCTTAACTGTAAGTTTAATTATTGCACTTCATCTATTTGCATATGTAGATTTCAGCCCGTTTTCTCAAAATGAGTTTGTGTCTCCACTTTAGCAGCACTTACGCATACCAAAACAAAACAGTTTTTCAAATCTATATTCCGAAGGCTTTTGCTGAGAGGTATGTTCATATATCATCCAGACTGATTTAAAACAATCTTTCCACTCTCCGTTGACAGTATTTTCTGAGCGATAAAAAGAGAAAAAAAAGCCCCTCTGGGAAAACCTTTAATATGTCAACAAAATCAAACAAAATACATTTTTCAACCTGACTTTATCCAATGTTAAGATTTAAATTCTGGAAATGAATGCAAATGAGCCTGTATTTGATTAGATAATGCCAATAATTAGCATATAATTAGAATGAAGATTTTGTTGAATTTGGTAGACTTTTTTAGTGAGTCTGTTCAGGGGAAGTACCTGCTTTTCACTTCTGACGCATCAAATTGCCTCAACTCAAAGCTCTGCACTGGCAAAACTAATAGAAAAGTTCTGCTTCCCATTTGTCCTTCAGTCCTTAAACTGACACTCGCCGATCACACACACACAAAAGATGTGTGAGCTCTCAAATAACCCTCAATGTGACCCTCTGGAGAAGTGACTGATTACAGACTGAATGCATTTCACAATCTGTGACACCCGAGCGCCGGACGAGAGCTGCAGTGAGTGTCACCGCAGAAAGACACGAGCTCCTGTACAACCGTTTCTACAGTCAGGAGAGATCTGAATAGTTACCAAACATACGGGACAAATCAAGACAGGAACTCCTCTAAACGATAACACAAAGAAGACAATAGAGCAGCATGTTACTCAACATGGAGGAATGTTCACATCCAACAGCATTTCACTGTGAATTTGACCTTTCAGCCACACTTTCTTCAGACTCTGACTCATTAACCTCAGGCTCTTTCTCATGAAACACTCATGTGCGTCTCCATGATTTAATAAACAGCAAACTCAACTTACATTAGCATAACTGTTGTTACAACAGAAAGTTGGTGTATTTCCATTATCATTAGACAGATTCTGCAAATTATTCTATATTTAAATTAAGCTTTTACTGATATTTTTCCTCAAAAGTGCTCTGTATTTCCTAGAAAAACCATCTTGAATTTATATTTCTGTATTTCATAATTTCATATTTGAGTGAGTGCCTTAATCATTTTGTTCTTGACCATTTTTTTTACATTTATATTGGCTTCAAAGCTAAATAGTTACATTTTATAATGGGAAAAGCCTTTTAATTATTTATCTTGGTGCAAAGGTATGGAAACTTATTTCCACCATAAGTTAATAATAATAATAATAATAATAATAATAATAATAATAATAATAATAATAATAGGACTTTTTTTTCACAAATCACAATTTTTGAATTGTGAGATGAGAGATGTCAAAAAAAAGACATAACTGCAAATAAGTAAATTAATAATAAAATAAAAATTAAATAAAATATAAGTCAGAATTGAGGAACATGATATAATAATAATAATAATAATAATAATAATAATAATAATAATAATAATAATAATAATACTACAAAACGTTTTAAAATCACACAATTCTTACTTTTTTCCCTCAGAATTAAGATATAAAATAGAAACTTATAATTGTGAGGAAAAGTGTCAGATTTTATTATTTTTTATTATTAATCGTGAAATTTTATGTTTTTATCCTGTAGTGGAAACAAGGTTTCACACAAAGCATGAGAAAACTCAAGTAACATCTGCCAATTAGGGCCACTTTTAGCAATTTTTACCCTGACCTTCAGTCCTGAAACATTTTAAATGTATCAGGGTTGGTCAATTTTAAAAGTAAAATGGGTTAATAATTGTAATTATTTATGATATGTGATTTAATAGCACTGTGTCCTGAAATTGACCCTCCAACTAAAGAAATATATTTATGGTTTTGTGTGTGCGCATTCTGGAGAAAACCTGTACACATTGTAGTAATAAATCAGGTTATCTTTAGCACATGTCTCTGATATCAGAGTTAAACAGATATCACAAACTGCCCAATGTTCTGTTTACAAACGTTTCTTTGCTGCCTATTTTATGTCTCACATCAGCATTTTTGACAGCTGACTAAGTATTCTGACAGTTGTCGTAATGAATTGCAGGCTGAGGGATGAAACGGCCATTACAAACCACTGCAGGAGACATCCTGAAATAGAATTATGCGTATTCGTTTTACTTTTGGCTCTGGCTCATCTTAACAGACCCTCCTCTACTTAAAATTGTCTAGACATCTCCACACACTGACACAAAGTAATGGCCTGAAATCTCTTCAACATTTCAGAGTATTTTCAGTTTCAAAAACAGTTGTGCTGCTTAATATTTATGTGAAAACATTTACATTTTTAGGATCATTTGATGAAAAAGTTTGAAGGAACAGAATCATTTTGAAATTGAGATATTTTATCACATTATAAATGTCTTTACTATCACTTTTGATCGATTTATTGTATCCTTAATGAAAAAAAATGTGAACCTTTTATACACGCACACACACACACACACACACACACACAACACACTATCCTACATATATAGTTGAATTCAGAAGTGTACATACAAATCTGCAAAATGTTAATTATTTTACCAAAAATAAGAGATCATACAAAATGCACGCTATTTTTAATTTAGTACTGACCTGAATAAGATATTTCACATAGAAGACGTTTACATATGGTAAATAATTTTTAATCTCTATTTTTATTACATATAGAGAAAATAATAGTTGAATTTTTACACATAATCCAGTTTAAAAGTTTACATACACTTGATTCGTAATACTGTGTTGTTACCTACAAGATCCACAGCTGTGTTTTTTTTTTTTTTTTCGTTTTAGTTGTTCATAAGTCCCTTGTTTGTCCTGAACAGTTAAACTGCCCACTGTTCTTCATAAAAAAAATCCTTCAGGTCCCACAAATTCTGTGGTTTTTCAGCATTTTTGTGTATTTGAACCCTTCCTAACAATGACTGAATGATTTTGATATCCATCTTTTCACACTGAGGACAAATGAGATACTCATATACAACTATTACAGAAGATTCTAATGCTCACTGATGCTTCAGAAGGAAACATGATGCATTAACAGCTGGGGGTGAAAACTTTTGAACAGAATGAAGTGTGAATGAAATGTGTACATTTCTTTTTTTTTTTTTTTTTGCATAAATATCATGTTTTTTTTTTAAATTAGTACTGCCCTTCAGAGGCTACAGAAGATACTTCCATGTTCCCAAATTAAAAAATAAGTTAAATTTACCCTGATCTTCAAATTCAAAAAGTTTTCACCCCCCAGCATTTAATGCATTGTTTTCTTCTAAAGCATCAGTGAGCGTTTGAACCTACTATAATAGTTGCATATGAGTCCCTCAGTTGTCCTCAGTGTGAAAAGATGGATCTCAAAATCAAACAGTCATTGTTGGAAAGGGTTTAAGTACACAAAAATACTGAAAAACCAAAGAATTTGTGGGACCTGAAGAATTGTTTTGAAGAACATTGGGCAGTTTAACTGATTAGGACAAACAAGGAACTCATAAACAGCTATCACTAAACAAAAAAAAACAACTGTGGATCATGCAGGTAACAACACAGTATTAACAAGTGTATGTAAACATTTGAAGAGGTCATTTTTATAAATTCAACTATTATTTTCTCTTGTGGACTATATGTAAATGTATTTTATGCGAAATATCTTATTCAGGTCACTACTAAATAAAAAAATAACATGCAATTTGTAAGATCCCTCTTATTTTGGTAAAATAATTAACATTTTGCAGATTCTGCAAGGTGTATGTAAACTTTTGAGATACTAAAACACATATTCTCCCCAAAACATTAATAGATAGTGACCATTATATCAAGATTATATATATATTTACATATATAAAATCCTGAATGATACATATATACATATACATATACATATGTAAATCTCTGTACAAACTTCCACTTTGGATGAGAATGGTATAAGTTATCAAAATGCAGAATTCATGAAACATTAAACTTCCACTCCTGTCAGCCAGCATCGTAACTGGCACATTATCATTTTCAAACCATTTGCCACGCATTGGGCAGTCCATCTCTAAAAAAACCTAACCTCATATATCATTAACCTGCACTCAAAACATCAGAAGCAGAGGCTGCTGTACCTCCGTAAGGGTTGGCCAAGCGGCCGCAAAGCTGGCTGTAGGTCTCTTCTGCATCAAACGGCTCCTCCTCAAACTCCTCATCTTCATTCTGGTATGACGTGGGGCTGTCGGTGGTCGGGAGGCTTGAGGCTCCGGGACTGGAACGCTCTCCCAGGTACGCCGGTGCTCCGGGCGGAAACGCGCCTGCCGAGAACAGTGGCGCACCCCGTCCTGAACGCGTCCCGTCGCCACCAGCGGCTCGTTTGACCAGCGGCTCCTCCAGCTTGATCCTGCGGGCTTGTGACGGCAGCGAAGGCGACCAGCCGGCCGGCATCAGCGGGTGGTTGCTGGGACTCTGTGGGCCCGAGTTGGGCTCGTCCATGGCGGCCGTGGCCGAGTCACAGTGCGGCGAGCTGGCTTTAAACATGAGGTCCATGCCGCGCTCCACGATGTGCTGGATCTGGAGGTACCCGGCAGTGTACATTACGACCAGCTGCTCGCTGGCGGCCATGGTCAGCTTCCCTGTGTAGCAGAAGCTGAGGATCTGCTGGAAACAGGCCGGTGTAACAGAGGACGGCAGCTCAAACTGCGCTTTGCTGCTGCCGCTGAACAGGTCGCGGAAGTATAGGCTGCTGGCGGCCAGCACAGCGCGGTGGGCCTTGAACGCCTGGCCCTTCACCAGGATGGAGACATCGCAGTACTGGCCCTGCAGCCGCTGCTCGTTCAGGGAGCCCAGCACCATGCTGCCGAAGTTAGGGATCTCCATGTGGAGCATCTGGGACATGGCGGTCCACGTTCACACCGTCGACAGAGCCAGCGAGAGGGTCATCTGAACAGAGACAAGACACAATGAAAGTGAGAAACGGCCACATTGAGAGAAAATGTCACATGCAGACAAAAGATAGAGAGAAGAAAGAGAATGACATGCACACATGAGCACATCTGATATGCCGTTTTTATGACCAGAGGTAACTTAAATGTAAACCATAAAAAAAAAAAAATATTTATTCATGACTTGAAATAAAATAGTGTTAAGGGTTACTCCACCCCGAAATGAAAGTTGTTATTAATCACTTACCCCATGTCAAACCTGTAAAAGCTTAGATCATCTTCGGTACACAATTTAAGATATTTTAGATGAAAACCGGGAGCTTTGTGACTGTCCCATTGACTGCCTTGTAAATAACACTGTAAAGGCCCAGAAAAGTATAAAAGACGTTGTCAAAATAGTCCATTTGCCATCAGTGGTTCAACCGTAATTTTACGAAGCTACCAGAATACTTTTTGTACGCAAAGAAAATAATAACAACGATTTTATTAAACAATTTGTCTCCTCCACATTAAAGAAATGCCATTTGGGAGAGTATCCACTGGACGCAAACAGTGTACACTGTTCTCGGTCAACCGCAGCACATGGATACATTTTCTATGTTTATTTAAGCTATGATTTGAACGAAAACACGCATCCATGTGACACAACTGACAGAGAACAGCATACACTGTTTGCGTCCAGGGGACACTCTCCAAAACGGATCTCCAGATGTGATCTCCAATTTGTTTTCTTTGCATACAAAAATATTCTCATAGATTTGTAAAATTATGGTTGAACCACTGATGGCAGATGGACTATTTTGATGATGTCTTTCATACTTTTTTGGGCCTTGACAGTGTTATTTACTTGGCAGTCAATGGGACAGACACAAAGCTTCCGGCTTTCATCCAAAATATCTTAAATTGTTGTACCGAAGAAGAACTAAGCTTTTACAGGTTCGACATGGGGTAAGTGATTGACTAATGACAACATTTTTATTTTGGGGTGGAGTAACCCTTTAATTGAGATAAAATGCATAAAAAAGAGCGTTTTTCACTTCAACTAGTCTGCTTCTCTTTTCAGTTAATTAAACTAGATATAGTAAACTAATTTAAAAATTAATATGAACTATATATGTGACCCTGAACCACAAAACCAGTCTTAAGTAGCACGAGTATATTTATAGCAGTAGCCAAAAATACACTATTGATGTTTCTTTTATGCCAAAAATCATTCGGATATTAAGTAAAGATCATGTTCCATGAAGATATTTTATACATTTCCTACTGAGAATAAAAAAGATCCACACTCATCCAAAATATAGCCAAAAGACTTATTTCATTTATTGTACAGAGATCACAAAAAAAAAAAAAAAAAAAAAATTTGCAAAACGTTTTTGGGTATTAACCCTTCCTCAGTGCCATGTGCTTCCAAGCAAAACCCGCACTCATAAATTTTCATTCATACCGAGAACATGTAAGCTTTTAAAATCTACATTCCTTCTGCAATAGTCTACGTTCTAAGTTCCCTCCTCTACGAGTCTGCCCTCCTCTCTAAGTTCCCTGCCTCTACCACCACTTCTTCAATAACCACAAAATTTAAATCCATAACTGTATGAGACATCTCAACAAAGTGACAAGTCATGGGAGATTTCAGATCTTTCCTTTCGAGCCTTATCTTACAAATCTTACCAGTAAAATTGTTAAAAAAATTGGGTCCAAAGATTATTCAGACACTTTGACCTGACCATGTTATGCTTAAGTGTTTTTTCTTTAATTGCCAAAGCAACCTTTTTACACCACAGACTGAACCAGATCAAGCGTTGCTTGGTAATTGGCCAAAAAAGTATTGATAGTTGTGTAAATATTGTCATACTAACAATTGTCTGAATTTTTGGTTGATTGTAATCCATTACCGACCTTTCTATCAAAGTTATCAGACATCATCAACATGAATTTGTTCTGATGCAGTTCTTGTCATATTTTATTACCATTTTCTGAACTATAGTGAATAAACGGTGATAATGTGAGAATGTGATAATTTATTTTTTATTTTTTTTAAAGACGCTGAACTAGACAGAAAATGAGTGCTCTTGCACACTACCATCCCCAACAAAGTCAAAATAAAAGCCAAACAGAAAAACGTAACTACTGACACTTGCAATTACAAAATGCCAAATACTAGGTGATATATCAGCCTTGCCTTGACCATGCGATATCAGCATCAGCCAATAAAAACCCTAATCTGTGAAACAGCAGTAAAGAAGCTCTGAATCAAACTTAACAATAGCTGATAAACACATTTGAGCTCAGACCGTTTATCAGACAGACACACACACACACACACACACACACACACACACACACACACACACACACACACACACTTATATTTCCATATGTGGTTTACAGGGTTTCTATACTGTATTTTCTTTCTCCTTTCCCCTTTTATCCCCTATTTTCTATTCCCTAATTCTACCCCTAAACCGAAACCTACCCCTCACACTAAACTACTGGCATATTTCTAAAAAAAAAAAAAAAGAGGACACAGAAAGTGAAAACCTCATAAACCATGTATAATGTTGTAGTACCCATGTCATTATACACATTTGTGTCCTCAAAGCCCATAAAAACCTGCACACACCGACACACACGCACTCACTCAAAGCACCACTGATGAGCTGGCATGAGACACAGAAGTTCCACTCTTGGGAAACACCGCCGCTCATTTCCAGGAACAACAAGTGAAATGCTGCATCTGTCTGTCTGACTGACTGACTGACTGTCTGTGTGTCCGTCCATCAGTTGCTCACTGAGTTTCAAAGCCATCAGGACACAAAGCTTTCATGAGGCAGTTGCACTTGTTTCACTCAACAAGTGCATCTGCGTCAGTAAATGTATGAGAAAAGCAATCAATGCTGCATCTATAACGTCACACACAGAGTCCAGCTACAGTTACAAAGAGACAGAAAGAGACGGGTGAGGGAGGGGTGAGAGACACAGCAAAGTCATTTGAGGACAGAAGCAGCAAAGAAAAGCAACTGCAGCACAACACCATTACACTCACTCACTCAGACACACGGCACTGATTTCACTGTAGGCAAATCACGCTGTCCTGAAAAGTCCATGCGGATGATTTTCATGCTGTTTGTCTGGTGATTTATGAGCTTGCAATGTCATTATAAGAGCATCACAATGAATATAAATCAGCGAATTGATGCAATAACTCACATCTGCATCCTACGGATAGAACTGTATTCTGCCTATCAGTCTTATTAGTTAACTAAAACTACTTCAAATGTTAACCAAAATAAAATATAAAAAAACTTGAGCTTATTTTATTTCAGCTAGTTTCCAAAGCAAATAACACTTCAGTTTAGGGACCAATTCTCACTATTAACCACTATTTACTTATTAGCATGCATATTTCTAACATATTGACTGTTTATTAGAACTTAAAAAGCACATAATAATGCCTTATTTTGCATGACCATATTCTGGATACTAACTTACTAACTATTAATAACCAGCAAATTAAAAGTTTATTATGGCAAAAGTGATAGTTAATAGTTAGAATTGGTCTTCAATTCTAACTAGAGTGACCAAAACTACACTATCAGTCAAAAGTTTCTGAACAGTAAGATTTGTTATGTTTTTTAAAAGAGGTCTCTTCTGCTCACCAAGCCTGCATTTATTTAAACAAAAACAATAACATTTTTAAATATTTTTACTATTTAAAATAACTGTTTTCTATTTGAATATAATTTCAAATGTAATTTATTGCTTTGATTTCAAAGCTGAATTTTTAACATCATTACTCAAAAATATTTCACTAGTAGTGTATATGTGAGGGTAAATTTTTTGATATTGAGATTTAGACATCTGAAAGCTGAATAAATAAGCTCTCCATTGATGTATGGTTTGTTAGAATAATAATAATAATTGGCTGAGATACAACGATTTGAAAATTTGGAATCTGAAGGTGCAAAAAAATTAAATATTGAGAAAATCACCTTTAAGTTCTTAGCAATGCATATTACTAATCAAAAATTAAGTTGAGATATATTTATACTAGGAAATGTACAAAATATCTTCATGGAACATGATCTTTACTTAATACCCTAATGATTTTTGGCAAAAAAGAAAAATGGATAAGTTACAAAGTATTGTTGGCTATTGCTACCAATATACCCATGCGACTTAAGACTGGTTTTGTGGTCCAAGGTCACATATAGACACAAAATTACCAATACTTCAACTAAAATTAAAAACTGAAAATATAAAAATAAAAATGAATATAAAGAAGTATAAAATGATCTTAAATGATACAAAAACAACACTGTCTACCCAGATTAACATTCAGCATTCATTGTGCAAAACTAAGCCAGTTTCTTTGTGTTGTTTAACTTTAAAAACATCTACATATCATTGAAAGATTCTGAGACACATTCAGCATTAATATTGTGTGCAGTTTTGTGTCTCACATCCATTTATCAGAAGGAATTTTCAGTTTGCAGTGGTTTTGTTCTGCAGGTATTCGTTTTTGGCACAGACACTGAAAATTGCCGTCTGCTTTAGTGAAAGGAGAAAAATCTCTCCGTCTGAGCCGCAGGTGAAGTTATCAATCCAGTCTGACATACACATGAACTCAAGACAAACATAAAAACGCAAGGACATCCAACACTGACAAACTGCATGTCTGCATGTCTGAGTTTGAGGTGACAACTTTCTCACCCAGTTTCGTTTTTTTAAAGCATTGTTTTTATGGCAATTTTAAATAATTTCTTTATGCAAAAGAAAGGTTTTATTATTTTCCTTCTGTCGATTTTGCAGTGGAATATGAACCGCATGTGCTTTCGTGAGATCGCTCACTAAACGTCTGTTCAGTGTTGGATTGATCCTACGTGACCAGATGCAGTCAAAGAAGACATTTCATGCCAGAGAATGCAAATCGAAACAGAAAAACTGCAGGCGCTTCTCGCCAGAGGACGACACAGAAAACACAAGTCAGTCTTGCTTCAAACATTTGCATTGATTTCCACAGATGTGAGCTACACTACAAAAGCAAATGAAAAAAAATCTCAAATGTCATTTAGCAGATGCTGTTTATTCAAAAGTGAGCTGAAGAACAAGGACTGCTGGTGTTTCCTATTAGTTGTTGACTGGGTCAATCTTTTAAATGCTTTTATTACAAAGTATATTATCGCTTTACAATTTGAGTAAAATTGTTGAATTGAGGTAAAAAAATTGTGTTTGTTTGATCTAAAACACAGTAAAAACAGTTATATATTATTACAATTTAAACAACTGTTTATGCGACTATACAGTAAAAATGTATTCCTGTGACCAAAACTAAATTTTCAGCATCATTACTCCAGTCTTTAGTGTCACATGATCCTTCAGAAATCATTCTAACATGCTGATTTTCTGCTCAGTTATCAATTATTATTGGTGCACAGTTATATAGGTTCTTGTTAAAATCAGTGTTTAAAACTCCTTTTGCTGCTTCATAAGTTTTGTGGAAACCATTTTAGACATTTTATTTTTCAAGTTTCTTTGATGAACAGAAAGTTCAAAGGAACAGCATTTATTTAAGTAACATTATAAATGTCTTTACTGTCACTTTTGGTCATTTTAATGCATCTTCACTGAATAAATCAGATTTATTTGCCTTTTCTTGACAAAATGTGTTTCCAAACAATTTTTGCGACATTTGAACTATCGATATAGAAGTTATGCACTAAAGTCAAACGGAAAAAGATAGTAAAATTAGCAAATTTAGCGCTTTAAAATTTTTTACAGATATAGTTGATGGAAATGCCGTTTATTGAAATAATACATTTCTCATGTGTCGACACAATCTCTTTCCGTTTGACTTGTCTTTTTTTTTTTTTTTTTTTTTTAGGGACGACGCCATCACGCATACCATCTTTGCAAATGGCAAACGGCATTTCCATCAAATATCGATAAAAATTTTTAAACGCGAAATATTTTTTTTTGGCAGAACTTCCTTCAATGGAAACTGTTACTGAAGACTTAGTAATGAGGTTAAAAAAAGCTTTGATCATGAGAATAAAATAATATAATAATAAATAATATTTTCACATGGAAAACAGCTATTGTAATAATATTTCACTATTTTACTGTATTTTTATATTTTACTGTAAAATATAAATGACTCTTAATTATTCCAAACGTTTGATGCAATACAGCTTGTTTTGAAGTTAAAATAACACTTAAATTATACAATATGTGACCCTGAACCACAAAACCAGTGGTAAGGGTAAATTTTTTGATTTATATAGATTTATACATCATCTGAAAGCTGAATAAGCTTTCCACTGATGTATGGTTTGTTAGGACAGGACAAATATTTGGAGGTGATACAACTATTTGAAAATCTGGAATCCGAGTGTGCAAAAATAAAATGCATATTACTAATCAAAAATTAAGTTGTCATAAATTTATGGTCGGAAATTTACAAAATATCTTCATGGAACATGATCTTTACTTAATATCCTAATGACTTTTGGCATAAAAGAAAAATCTATCATTTTGACCCATGCAATGTATTTTTGGATTTTGCTACAAATATACCCTTGCTACTTAAGACTGGTTTTGTGGTCCAGGGTCATACATCAGAAATACAAAAAAAAGTTTCAATATTGTTCTACTACTGACTTCCAGATAGCTTGTCTCTTCTGTGTGTAAATGAACTACACTAGAAATGAAGATCTAATGCCAGGTTTCCTGTATCCCATGATTGTGCCGAAGCTCTACATCAGAAGTTATGCGATATCACAGCTGTGATAAATGACAGACGGCCATCACACATCCACGTGAGCCATGAAGCACTGCTGTCACACGTGATCGGTGGCTGCAGCATGTGAGGATGGGCGTTTACATCACGCTGCCAGCTAATGCACAGCGCTGCAATGCAGTGCCACACACGCATGTACGTGCAGGAATAGTGTCGAGTCAGCCCTGCACACACATACACGCGCACACTAAATATAGACTTTGCACATCTTTGATAAGGAACGTACAGACATGAACTCCATAAACCTGCGGCGATCCTCAGCCGAACCGCTGATTTATCAGCACGCGTCCGTCTGCGAGTCAGAACTGGGCCAACTCCTCAGACTCAGAGGAAAAGGAGTTCTGTCAGAATAAAACATTTTGTCCTTGGTAAAGCATTTAGGACCTGTGGAACCTGCAGAGAGCCAGTCAATCCAGAAGAAACGCACATATATATATATATATCGCCGACCCTCTTCATATGAACGATCTGCTTTATAAATATTCAAGCACTGCAGTCGTTCTAAAGTCGAGCATGTCTAAGTGCACAGACACAACACATTCAGTCCACGTTGAGACGCTGCGCTCCCTGGCAACAGGCCTGCCAATCGGAGCTGTGCGTCTGAGGAACATACAGAACCCAAAACTGGAGCTGAACCACAGTCTCAGCAGTCCTTTAAACTCGACACATAATGCACATTTGACTGAATTTGGCAGTGAACTTTTCCTCAGTTCAAGCATCGCCTGGGAATCGAACCCATGACCTTGGTGATGCCAGGAACACAATCTCACAGTGACTGGAGATCTGCAGTCGTGTTGAGCGTCTAGCGTGTTTCTTAATATAGAGATAGCGGCGTTGGGGTGAGATGGGGTGATGGACACAGAAATATCACGATGGCACGTCCTCTAATGCCACCGGCATATGACATACGATCCCTTACGTGTCACCCTGTTAAATTTCACAGATGAAAGTAACTGTATCAAACGACCCTTATTTTGAGCTGCGATACTGTTTCCTAATGAAATATTATGAGATGCTGCTGGTCAGAGCTGAAGATCTCAGTTATGTTTCATTAGGGGATCAACAAGGATTTTAAGGTCAGAGGAAACTATGCACATTTCATTAAAATCAAATGGAAATTTGTGAAACGACTTAAGGTCCTTGCACACTAGAGATGGCTCGATACCATAATTTTGGCTTCGGTACAATACCAGTATGTAATACCTCGGTATCGAGACTAAGTTGATTCCATAGGTGACAAATAACCAGCCTCAAAAGATAAGTAAATTGAAAACATTTAGTAAGTAATGTTAACATACTAAACATGTATTAGTTCATTTATCATTTATAACTAATTATTGACCTAGATTACTACGTGCTGTAATACGGTTAAGTCAGCTTGCCTAAAGAATATTAACAAAGGTTGCTTTACTGTAAGGTGTTATTCTGACAGTCAAAGTATTCAAAATCATGTTATTATCTGTCTCTCTTTTCAGAGATCTGTTTTCAGATTTCAAAAAAAGAAAACCATTAAATATCTCTCGCTCTTTCGGCCGCTTCACATTAGCGGTTGACGGCACAGGAGAAACATCCACTAATATTATTGATACTAAAATGAATATAGCAAACCTCTTGCTTCATTTAAATACAATTACTATTTGATTGTTTGAAATTCAAGTGCAGATATTGTGCCATACGCACATTTGAGTTTTGTATCACATTGCGTTGATCAGTTGTGAATAAAAGTTATGAACTCAGCCGATCTCTAAATTCACGTTAAAGATCAGGATGAGCAAGTGACACATGCTTGGCAAGATCTGATGTGTGCCTCCTGTGGCAACAAATGACTTTTATAGCAATGCTTGTATACAGGTGCAGTAAGGTCAGCGCGTTCACCTTTATCATCTGTTCTGTATGCAAAATAGTGCCATATTTCACTTCTACTGTTGTCTTTATTTACCACTGTCAAGTCTCATCTGTTTGATGATCAACCGCGTTGTTCTGTGGTCAGTCACGTTTATGCATTTCACAATAATTTGGGAAGCAACTTCGGAACAGCAGCATAGAAAATTACAGAATTGAGCAGAATGATAGTACTAAACCGGTTGAAATAAACTATATATATATATATATATATATATATATATATATATTATATATATATACACACACACAGGTATTTTTTCAGTACTGGTATACAGTGCATCTATATTGCACACCAAGTCTGAAATTCTTGAATGTTAAAAAATAAATGTCAATCATGTTTACACACTGCCTCTGAAACTTTCCTCAGTTATAAAAAAAATTCTGATCAGGTTCAATTTTTTGTGTTTTTTGCATCCGTAGTAAGCATTTTTAGGAGGTGTTTTGACGATTCAGAGCCACTGTCACAAATGCTGACGAAAAGTCAAAAGTTGACTTATGAAACTTTCTGACTCGGTGGGATTATCAAATTGCAAAGACCGTGATTTAATTCATCGAAAATATGCACTGCATGTATCAGAGTGGCACTGTGTTCATTTACACATGAGCAGCTGTTTTCGACATCTCACAGTAAATGATACACATCAACTCCATTTGAGTTTGAGCCACTTTAACATGCATTTGGAAACCCAACATGCAGCAGCCATCTTTACAAAATTGTAATGAGAAGCACTATTTAGGGACTTCCTGCAGTTTCCCATCAAAATACAAGCTTGATGGTCTAACATTTGAAAATGAAGAAATTAAGACAGCCGTAAGTAATACTGCAATTTTACAGATCATTTTCAGATTTTTCTAAAATCTCAGTTAAATCTCTTATTTATTTTTTTATCTTACAGTGCAATATTACAGTATTTGAGTTTTTTGTATAAATTTATTATTTTTATATTTTTAATCTTGATTAAATATCTTCCATCTTTGATTGTTTTTCTTTACAGTTTTATATTATGATATTACTTATATTTAGCATACATTTGATATTATATGTGTGACCATGAAACTAAAAAATTAAAACTTTTTTTTTTTTTAAACTGAGCTTTATATGTCATCTAAAATCTAAATAAATCTTTTCACAGATGTATGGTTTGTTAGGACAATATGTGGCCGAAATACAACTGTTTGAAAATCTGGAATCTGAAGGTGCAAAAAACAAACAAACAAACAAAAAATCTAAATATTGAGAAAACTGCCTTTAAAGTTGTCCAAATGAGGTTCTTAGCAATGCATATTACTAATATAAAATTAAGTGTTTATATATTTATGGTAGGAAATATACAAAATTTCATTGAACATAATCTTTACTTACTATGCTAATGATTTTTGGCATAAAATCGATAATTTTGACCCATTCAATGTATTGTTGGCTACTGCTACAAATATACCTGTGCTACTTAAGACTGGTTCTGTGGTCCAGGATCACATACTGTTATATATTTTTAATCTTAATTAAATGTGTTAAAGTCTTTATTTTTTATTTCACAGTGAAATATTACAGTATTAGAGTTTTTTTGTATAAAATTATCATCATCATTATTATATATTTTAATCTTGATTAAATTACATTTACATTTTGATTGTTTTATTTACAGTGAAATATTCTGATATTATTTGTATTTAGTATTATTTTTATTATTATATTATGATATCTTTTTAATCTCATTTTTTTATTTTACAGTGAAATATTACAGTATTACAGTTTTTTGTAGAACATTATTATTGTTATTATTATTATTATTATATATTTAAATATTGATTAAATATCTTAATTTTATTTACAGTGAAATATTATGATATTATTTGTATTTAGTGTTAAATTATTCTTATATATTATATAAGATTTTTATTTATTTATTTATTTATTATTTTTTAATCTCAATTAAATAGTCAAAACTAAATGCATTCAGACACCTTCAACATTTCTCAAATTAGAAAATGGTAATAAAAATACGACAAGAACCATGTTAAACCGTTTCAGTACAAATTCATCTTGATAATGTCAGATAACTTTGATAGAAAGGTATGTAATGGATTAGGATGAATAGCTGTCAGCTGTTAATTTTAAGTACACAATTAGATAATACTAATTTAGGTTAACCAATTAGCAAGAAATGCTAAATTTTGTTCAGTCTGTGGTGTAAAAAGGTCGCATTAGCAATTAAAGAAAAAAAACACTTAAGCAAATGTCAGGTCAAAGTTTCTGAATAAAAATTCTGGTCCCAAATTTTTTTCAATTTTACTAGTAATCCACTGTATGAAAGATTTTTGGGTATAATAATGGCACAGTTTACTTACATAAATACATAGTGTCCTGCACCCACTAGTAAAGAAATATCAAAAATTATATCTGGTGTCTGAACAATTTTTGCTTTGACTGCATCTTAAATTTTTTTATTTCACAGTAAAATATTGCCATATTATATTGAATTTTATTTTCATGTAAAAAGTTTGGCCATATCATACAAATAAGCAAAGCAAACCTGTAATATTTTTTTTAAATCATTTACAGGGTCGAGTAACCCTATTTTCTAACACAAATGTGAGAATCAGGAGTCTCTACTGAATCTGCTTTCTAGGAGAAACAGCGGAGATCTCATGCGTGGTTTGTGTCTGTGTGAAGGTAAGAGCTCATTCAGCCACAGCAGAATCTCAGCGTGGCCCGCGGGTGAGTCAGTCGACACACTAATGGACTCAAGCCGGCAGTGAAGATCAACAAACAAACAGTGACTCCAACAACCGCCGCCAGACCTCCACACACAACTACAGCTCCAACAATGACAAAACAGCACAGAAAAGTAGACTATATCTGTGTGTGATATATTCATACAAAGGTCTGGTCATACAGTGGGTACGGAAAGTATTCAGACCCCCTTACATTTTTCACTCTTTGTTATATTGCAGCCATTTGCTAAAATCATTTAAGTTCATTTTTTCCTCATTAATGTACACATAGCACCCCATATTGACAGAAAAACACAGAATTGTTAACATTTTTGCAGATTTATTAAAAAAGAAAAACTGAAATATCACATGGTCCTAAGTATTCTGACCCTTTGCTGTGACACTCATATATTTAACTCAGGTGCTGTCCATTTCTTCTGATCATCCTTGAGATGGTTCTACACCGTCATTTGAATCCAGCTGTGTTTGATTATACTGATTGGACTTGATTAGGAAAGCCACACACCTGTCTATATAAGACCTTACAGCTCACAGTGCATGTCAGAGCAAATGAAAATCATGAGGTCAAAGGAACTGCCTGAAGAGCTCAGAGACAGAATTGTGGCAAGGCACAGATCTGGCCAAGGTTACAAAAAAAAAATTCTGCTGCACTTAAGGTTCCTAAGAGCACAGTGGCCTCCATAATCCTTAAATGGAAGACGTTTGGGATGACCAGAACCCTTCCTAGAGCTGGCCGTTCAGCCAAATTGAGCTATCGGGGGAGAAGAGCCTTGGTGAGAGAGGTAAAGAAGAACCCAAAGATCACTGTGGCTGAGCTCCAGAGATGCAGTTGGGAGATGGGAGAAAGTTGTAGAAAGTCAACCATCACTGCAGCCCTCCACCAGTCAGGACTTTATGGCAGAGTGGCCCAACGGAAGCCTCTCCTCAGTGCAAGACACATGAAAGCCCGCATGGAGGACTCCAAGATGGTGAGAAATAAGATTCTCTGGTCTGATGAGACCAAGATAGAACTTTTTTTACCTTAATTCTAAGCGGTATGTGTGGAGAAAATCAGGCACTGCTCATCACCTGTCCAATACAGTCCCAACAGTGAAGCATGGTGGTGGCAGCATCATGCTGTGGGGGTGTTTTTCAGCTACAGGGACAGGACGACTGGTTGCAATCGAGGGAAAGATGAATGTGGCAAGTACAGGGATATCCTGGACGAAAACCTTCTCCAGAGTGCTCAGGACCTCAGACTGGGCCGAAGGCTCACCTTCCAACAAGACAATGACTCTAAGCACACAGCTAAAATAACGAAGGAGTGGCTTCACAACAACTCCGTGACTGTTCTTGAATGGCCTAGCCAGAGCCCTGACTTAAACCCAATTGAGCATCTCTGGAGAGACCTGAAAATGTCTGTCCACCAACATTTACCATCCAACCTGACAGAACTGGAGAGGATCTGCAAGGAGGAAAGGCAGATGATCCCCAAATCCAGGTGTGAAAAACTTGTTGCATCTTTCCCAAAAAAGACTCATGGCTGTATTAGATCAAAAGGCTTCTACTAAATACTGAGCAAAGGGTCTGAATACTTAGGACCATGTGATATTTCAGTTTTTCTTCTTTAATAAATCTGCAACAATGTCAACAATTCTGTGTTTTTCTGTCAATATGGGGTGCTGTGTGTACATTAATGAGGAAAAAAAATGAACTTAAATGATTTTAGCAAATGGCTGCTATATAACAAAGAGTGAAAAATTTAATGGGGTCTGAATACTTTCCGTACCTACTGTAGATGCTCTCAAAATGTATTTGATTCACTATTGACTGTCATATGAAGTGTGACTGTGTAAAATATTTCACAATGGACAGTTCTTGGACATTAATGGCCATATTTCACAACTTTGACTTATGAGCATGGCCATTGAGGTCCCTGAGGTCCAGACCTCGGTATGTTTTCAGAGGTGTAGCTATAATAAATCTCACAAAATAGTTGCTCAATAATAACTGTACTTTGGTGTTGCAACAATATCATACAACCCCAAGATCACTGACTGAACAACTAAATTGTAAATTTTAACTAAATTTACAATTTATATACTTTTTAACCTTAAATGCCAACACTATCTAGCTCTGCAAGGGTCATGGGTCAATACAGTTGGGGTATGTCGAAAAACTCCTGTCTCATTTTCTCCTCCAACTTCAAAATCGTTCAACATGCAAAGATGATCAAACGCCCTTTACAAAAAAAAAGGTAAAACAGCGATGTTGAACAATTTTTAATTTGGAGGAGAAAATTAGGAGTTTTTCGACCAACTCTAACTGTCATGAACCTGGATACACGTTCGGAGTTCACGCAGAGCTAGACAAGACAAGCATGAGAGGTTAAAAAGTCTATAAATTGTACAAAAAAAATCAGAAATTAACAGATTGTTTCGCTAGATAATACTCTTCTTCCTCGACTGGGATCGTTTAGAGCCCTTTGAAGATGCATTTAAATTGCATTTTGGAAGTTCAAACCCGGGGGCACCATAGAAGCCCACTATATGGAGAAAAATACTGAAATGTTTATCTCAAAAAACAATTCCTTTATGAAGAAAGAAAGACATGAACATCTTGGATGACAAGGGGCTGAGTAAATTATCTGTAAATTTTTGTTCTGGAAGTGAACTTCTCCTTTAACTCTGATTTATTTTGACTTAGTTTGTGAATAGTTTATTTAGTAGGGAGTTAAGGAACTTCCTCTGTGCTCAAAATTCAGAGAGATGTTAATTTCATTATCATTCTGTTATCATTTACCATATGCTCCCAAACCCCCGGCAAGCTCAGTTTTTGTACCTCAGTCTTTCTAAAATCTTGCGTACTACTCTCAGTTGTACACTATTAACAGAACCAAATAATTTCATTTTCCAAATACTTTTAACTTCATTTTATACTTATTTTGAGGAAAAATAGTATTCTAAAAAAAGGCTCAATGTTTCTGAGAGGACATAAAGTATGGTATATGAACATTATTTTTACTCTCAAAAACACCTAGAAGATTCTAGAAGAAGTTAAAAACTATGACAGATACTTGTTTTGGATATTACTGGCAAAAAGTAAAACTGCCGTAACCCGGAAATAGTACAAAAAAGACCAACCTTCAGATGAACAATGGAACAGTAGCAGAGGTCAAAGAAATGGAAAGACTGTGTCAGCAAATGAAGGAAATGTATTACAATGCATTGTCAAACTGATTTAAGAAATATTTGTAAAGTTTGATGACTAGCTTCTCACAGACTCTTGTTAAGCATTTTGATGAGTCCTGGAAACGTGGGATGAAATTATACACTATAATGTGTGCATGTGTGTGTGTGTTAAAAGTGTGTGTGTTAAGGGTGTGTGTGTGGGATGGTTTCCGGCTCGGTTTCAAGATACCAAATCAATCCACAAGACAAAGAGCCGCCGCTCTACAACTCTTTGCCCTGAATATGACTCAGCACACAAATCACACACACATTTTCTTCAAATAATCCTCACCTGCTCCACCACCAGTTAGTCTTTCCATCTGGTTATGAACTAGTCCTGTTCACCAAGTCGAACAGCATTGCTATTGCTCACACTTGAAACAAACCTCAACTCAGACGCGAGTGATTCTTCAAATCAATGCTGCCAGTTTGGTCAATATATCGGTCTAACACTAGTAAGCACACAGTGTTTGTCACAATCTGCTTTTATTTTACTATTCTAGTTTATTATAGACTAAAGGTGTCTCTACTCAGGCAGCTCTGTGCCAACTCATGGTTTTGTGTAAAGATGCAACATCACATTAAAGCCAGACTAAATTATGCCTGCAATTCCCAGTATCACAGTACTGTATAAAGGTTAGTGCCCTATGATTGACCTCATGAACGTGGACAGAATCACAGAATCCAATCATAAAAATGGAACTTACTGTATAACAAGAAAAGGCACAGAATGTGTCAAATTTTGGATGAATAAATCAAAAGTAGGTCAGTTCACTTAAATCAAAATGAGTGTCTGTGAGTATTAAGCTGCAAAAATACCACTTAAATATGAATCCTGGAAGTTGTGTGTATCTATTTATGAATGAATTAATGAATGTCGCAGAGACTCGTTTTCGTTTACTACACACATACTGAAGCGCGCATGACTCTCGCGGTGTTTTCAGCCTTTGCCGCCTAAATATGTGTATGAACACATAAACAATCTCTAGAACTGCTCTGAAAGTCACTTTAGTCACATTTTACCATTTCTTTTGAGGAAAACTATCATCATATCATATTCAACCCGCCAAAATAAAAAGTTTGGTTTAACTAGAAGAAACTGAGAAAAGTATTACTTAATGTAATTCTAGTATTACTAATAGTAGAATTATTATTAAAACATTATTTAAAAAAATAAATTAAAAATACCAGAATGTAAATACACACACATATATATATATACATATATATATATACATACATATATATATATATATATATATACATATATATATATACACATATATATATATATATATACACATATATATATATATATATACACATATATATATATATATATACACATATATATATATATATATATATATATATATATATATATATATATATATATATATATATATATATTTTTTTTTTTTTTTTTTTTTTTTTTTATCTGTTTATTTACTATGTACATATAATAACACAGACATACATGTATATGTCTAAAATATATACATGTATGTGTGTGTATTTATATATACATAATAAATATGCACAGTACACAGACATATAGTGTGTAAAAATAAACTTTTATTTTGGATGAATCTTTTAACATATATTGTTTGATATAATATTACATATTACATATTTTATAATATATATATATATATATATATATATATATATATATATATTAACCAGAAAAATGTAAATACACATCACCATATTTCTGTGGGGAAAGAAATAAAAATTAATTAAATAAATACATAATTTTTTATACAAATCTATTAGTTAGGGATGCTTTTGATTATTAAAATTTAATGAAACCAAATCGAAAATCCAGAATTGAATTAAAATTGAATCCAGAAAATTACTGGAAAACAAAATTTGGTAAAAATAAGAAAATATAAAACCTATTTCATAGGGCCTTAAAAATGTAAAACTGCTGTTAAATTGTGTGTTTCATGATTTAAATTATTTAGACATGCATTTCGATTAATATTTTAATTAAAACAGAGTCTAGAACAATCAAAACAGAAAAAAATGAAATCTAGGAAAAAAATAAAATACACATTTCATAGGGCCCTAAAGGTGCAATTGCTATGTAAATGGTTTAATACCACATTTGAGCAATCTGTGTAAAAGACACCTACTGTAAATGTCACATCAGTGCTTCTGTGCCACTTTTGCAGTTTATATTTGGTGTAATACAGACAAACGGCATCAATTTTAGCGTCTTTGCAAATTGTGATCACTTCACGGTTAAATTCTGAACAACTGTAGCAGATACTGGGCCAAACGTGTAATGCTAGTAAATTAGTTGCTAACTCAACTGCTAGCTGTTATATCTTGAATAAGGTTTACACTCTAGTAGGCTCTTCACTTCGCTTTACTAGATGTTTGACTGTAGGCATGAAATCTGGTTCACTTTTGCAGCTTATTCTAAAGAATCCCAAGAAACAAGACACTGCTGGATTATTAACAACACATCAATGTTTTTGAAAATGAAACATTTGAATGAAATAAGACTGTTTCAAATTTAGTCAATAATGCTGTGCACTGAGGTTAAAACTGTGCAAACTGAAGCTGAAGCTTGAATGAGCACCAGTAAAAAACAAACACATCTTACAAGAGAATAATCAGATTCATACATACAACTTGTCCAAATCTACACAAAATGATGCTAATGCAACTACAGTAAACTTAAGTGAGCCTGATCGTGTTAGTAAGAATGTGTAATCAGCGCAGTGAATGCACTTTTCCCCACAACAATGTGCAACTAAACACTTTCATAACACGCTATTACAACAGTGTCTCATTTTAATATTATGTACTGTATGGCATATTGGCGCCGCACATCTTGCACTTTCATTTCATTATCAAATGCATTTTGCATTATCAAAGTGAGTCCAGACTTTACTGTGTGCTTTCAAAGCCATAGTTTCACTTTAGTTCTCCAGTCTGGGCAGCATGCTGTCCTAACACTAAACAATCAGACGTCAAATTATTGCCGAAAAATCCAATCACTTTGGCTAGTTTAACACTAAGAACTATAACTATAAAGAGAACTATAACTAGTGTTCACACCAGAAGGTGTGATAACATTATATTATTATATTATCCTTCATCCCTACAGTCATATTTTCAGTCATTAGCCAAAAGAGAGAAAACACAAAATTAACAAAGTTTAAAGATTAATTCAACTGATAGCATTATTTTATTAACTTTTGTTTTTGCTAGACAACATCATTATGAATTACTTTGTCCATGATCATCTGAAATTGGCCACGATATTGTGACAGCTCTAATATAAAGTCAGCTTTATTTAGAAATTTGCTAAACGTACAAACTGAACTATTTTCTGAATTCGCGTGTGTGATGTGAAGTGAATTTCACGCGCAAATGAAGCAAGTAAACTCAAAATCTTCAAGCGTCCAACTACGCGCGAATAGCACAAGTCGCGTCTGGTGTGAACGCCCCATTAGGGTAAATCTGAAAACGAAAGTGATTTCATAAAAAGAGAGCTGTACAGAAACCAAATAAATTAGTTCATAATCAAAACGTCTGTAAGAAGGACTGACTCCTTTTGAAAAACAAAGTTGAATGTTAAAAGTCTGCTGGTAAATGTCTCAAAACAAAACTAACTTTCAAAGATTTGTTCAAAGCTGATGTCTAGCTCTTTCTCAAAGGTTATTTCCAGGATGACTGTTTGTGTAACGCCAACCAGCAGGTGATATCAGGCAGCACTAGCCACTGTTGTGTGCAATATGTATTATTCACAATGTCTTCAGATATGCTACTGTCATTCAAGGTAAAGACCCATCAATACTGTGTGAGCTGGAACTGTGCGGTTTTAGATTTCAGTACGGAAATAGTCCAGATCATGAACGCAAATGCAAAGAGTGAGTCTGCCATAATGCAAGTGACTTTTGTCTACTCATAAATCATGATCTTTGATGAATATGTTCAGTATAGCAAATGTTTTTATAAACTTCACCTGTTCATGGTACTTCCAAATGCATACAGCACAAGTCAAAGTTCAATCTTGACAAATCTCAAATCACATGACAGGATTAATTGTTAACAATTCACTCAATTCTTGCATGATGCCATAGAAAAAAGGCAGGCTATTTCATGTTAGTCATGTATGACTGTAAACAATAACCAGCAGAAATGAGATGAGTCTCCACTGAAGCATTCCAGTAATAAATGTTAGTCAGTGATGATCCTACTGCAGACACGTATGACCCGTAAGCATCAGTGCAGGGATGATTTGATCTCATCATTATCCTTAACACACTGCTTCACTGTGCCAAACCATGCAAAACAGAAGACAAACTGCGATTCAGGATGACCCATCACTGTATTCTACACACACTGAACATATGTGACCCTGTGAACCAGTCATAAGGGTCAATTTTACACTTGTAAAACACACATCTGAAAGATGAATAAATAAGCTCTATATTAATGTATGGTAGGACAATAAGATAGGACAATATTTGGTCAAGATACAACCATTTCTAAATCTAATATTGAGTAAATATTGAGAAAATCACCTCCAAAGTTGTCCAAATGAAGTTCTTAGAAATATATATTACTAATCAAAAAATATGTTTTGATACATTTACAGAAGGAAATTTACAAAATATCTTAAAGGAACATGATCTTTACTTAATATCCTAATGATTTTTGGCATAAAAGAAAAATCGATCATTTTGACCCATACAACGTATTTTTGGCTATTGCTACAAATATACCCATGCAACTTAAAACTTGTTTTGCGGTCTAGGGTCACATATGCACTTCTGTGATGCATGCACAGAGAGCAGCTGCCAGTGTGTTTACTGAAATCGTGATGGGAATACTAGGGGTAAAGCTTTCTATATGAGTCAGTGAGCAACGGCCACTGTAACTGTGTCTGAAACATCATGTATAGAGCAGTTTCAACAGTTAAGGGATCATAACATGAGAAATCAAATTTGCATTGATCTTTTGGATTATAAGAGGTTTTTGTTGAAGTTTCATAGCTTTAAACATCCTCCTCATTATAAACAAAGCATTTATTTAATCAAGCTTCAAAAATGGCTAGTTTGGATCAGAGGTGCAAGGTGATGTCACCTGGGCACAAATATTTGCATGAACACTGCTTGCAAACAAGACATTGACAAATAGTCACCTTCTCGCCATAGGCCCCGCCCACTGGCGTTCAGTAGCGTAACCGGTGATCACTTGATTACGTTGAATGAGAGCATCACGTCAAAAGCAGATTTTAAGAAATTACAATCACTGCCACTATCTTTTCTACACTGGATAATAGTATACAGATGAGCATTTGCTTTCTGACACAATCCACATGCTTAAGTCTGACATCAATAGGACTAATGTAGTTGAAAGTTTGCTTTGATGCATTTGGTTTAAACTGCTCATTTGCATCTTTGTACAGATATCAGAAGGATCACAGCGTAAGGAACAAGTGAATAGTTTATTTTTAACGGCATCCCGGATTGAGTCAGAGGATTGTTCGGATTTCAGAGTGTTGCTTTATAATAGAGACACAGTGTTATGGAGAGTTCACAAAGAAACATTTGTTGAAAGATGAAGCGGTACTAGACTGCAGACTGCAGCTGCATCACAAACTGTAAGTGAATGGTTTAATAATGCTTTCTGTTTTTCCATCATGCTGTCAAAACACTCACATGCTATAGCGAGGGGGCGTTGATACGGTTTCCTATGCAATGACGTTAGCCAATCATAACAGTGGCCAATTACTGAGAAGCCTTAAAGGACACGCCCCTTAAAAACTGCTCATTTCAGACAAAAGGTCAGAATGAGGGTTGAAAATGACATTTTTCCACATTTTTTTTTTGTGCAAAAAATCTTTATTAGCATTTCAAGTAAACCTCAAAGAAAATCTTAAAATAATTTAAAAAAAAATCATGTCAGGACCCCTTTAATACAGTCTGAGCTGTACAGAAATTAATGGGAGCTTGGGGCAAAATTACACCAAAAATAGAGATGTACTGATATCAGAATCTCACGATACGATAATATCTTGATATGAAGTACAAGATACGATATTTATAGTGATATATATATAAAAAAAAAAAAAAAAAAAACACAAATGAAAAATTGGAAAAAAATGAAAATTCTGTACATTGTAAAGTTATCTAATGCACTTTGAGAGTTCAAAATTAAGAACGCCATCCCATGTTCTTAACTAAGAAAACTTAAGTCAGTGAATTAACTTGTACCTGAACTTTAAAGGGGACTCAACCCTCTTTTAGTTGTGGTACACTGTCTCAGTCTAACTTACATTCTAGTTACAGTGAAAATAGGCTTACAAAAACATGTCTCACTACAAATCAAGTGAAAAGCTGTAATCATCTGCCGTGAAAATAAAGCATAACTGGTGGCCATGTCATTCCCAAACAAGCAAAGTGCACGCATCGCTTTACAAAATGCAGCAAAAAGACTTGATGAAGGGATTAAGCCATATTGTGCTTTCGGTTTTAGTTTGTTTGACAGATACTGTGCCAAAGCATAACTGCCCAAAACACAATTTTAAAGACATTTTATGTTAGAATAAGAAGTTTAAATATATTCTACACTTTTCGCCTAGAAGACCTATCGTGTCATATCGTCATGTGATCACAATAATATCGCTATTGCAATATCATGATATTAATACCAATACATCCCTAACCTGTTTTTTGTTCAGTTTCTTGCACAGATTGATTGTTTCACTTCATGAGACCTCAATATATTGTCAGGAGCTACAGCTATTATTTTTATGTTGCCTATTTTTAATATGCCTCAATATTTTTATGTATGCTTCTCACCAAGGATCACAGTTTCACCTAAAAATCTTCTTAATTTGTTCTACTAAAGAAAAAAGCCACCAACATCTTAGGTGGCATGAGAATGAGTAAATTAAAAGCCAATGTTAATTTTCGGGTAAACTATCGCTTTAAACTGAAAGGCAGCTGCTGGGATGAATTTACACAGTGTACGCATTCATGGGCATTTTTGAGCCAACAAATTTTCTTGAGCTGAAAATCAGTGTACAGATAACTCCTCAAAACACAATTGTGTGGTTACTGTAGATTTTTTAAATCAAAATATCAATTAAACAAGTATAATCAATGCAAATATAGCCATGTGTGTAATCTACTAACACGATCATATGTCTCTTGTATGTCATGTGTAATCAAGTTATTCTACCATTATGATAATGTATGTAAGGAGGCCTGCAGGAGAGTAATCAAGTTATTGTACTATTAAGTTCATAACTTTGTACATTGTATGAAGGTAGAAGGGCTGTGTATGAAACGCACTGAACACGCCTTGTTCTGTAAAACTGTATAAAAGTGTGCAGACAGAGTTTCTCAGCTTCGCTGTCTCTGATAGTCATATTTAGCCCCTGGATTACAATTAGGGAACGTATTTTACATCCCTGAACATAATTTTTAATGGGGGATCCCCCTCGAAATGCGATTGGTCTAGTTTTGAGAAGCAATTCGGCAGATTTTGTTGTGAAAACCTGGCAACCCTGATACTTAATACAATAATACAAGTACTCCAATCTGTTCTTAAAATAATCACAACAATGAAAAATAACATTTTGTTTAACACTTAATCGACACATTGTTAGGAAATAGTGGGTTCACCACGAATTATCAGATATCTCTTATTTTAAAAAAAGATATTTTGAGCACTCACTTAAAAATGTACATCATATTTTAGCAATGAAAACAAAACGTACTTTCACAGCGCAGAATACAGCATCTTTTGATTTTGCTCGACTAGCGAAAGTGTTTGTGGGCAGGTCAGAGTATGCTAATGTGTTACCCAGTGAAGTAGATCGGTAAGAGGCAGAGGATTTGAAAATACAATGACTTGTTAATCTGATTCTAAGTTGGCTCTTTCGAGAGACAGTATCTTTATGTATAATGCACTTTTTTTGATTAACAACTTAGCAGTCCTTCTATATTGAATGGGAGCTATGTTACAAACTTCAAAAAAGATCTTTTTCCAAAACCCATATGACCTGCTCTTTAATGACTTGCAGCTGAAACAGCCTTCAAGTTGTCATCAATTGCACAGTACTGAAAATTAAATTATAATAAAGCAACGTGCCTTCAAGGCAAGGGAATATGATCTGCTTTGATCAGAAATAAGCAAACGGGGACAGAACTGCAGCTAAACTGCAAAAACACTAAAGATCCTAAAAGCTGCAGGTTGAGCAAGTGAAATATGGTTAACCATCTACAAAACCAACCAAGCACAATTCTCAGCATTTCATCTGGACAGAAGAGTTTGTCTGAAGTTGCACATCCACACACTGTAGTCGACCATTTATAATAATTAAGCAAATTCAGCTCTAACAGATTGTGACAGTGAACTGAGATTTGTGCTAGTTCTTAGAAATTCCCATCATGTAACCCTTGTTATCGATCATTATCAGTTCAGAAAAAAACATTAACAAGACACAAGTTAAGGAACGACACAGTGGGTTTGTGCTGGATCATGGGAGCAGTGCGGATGAAGACAAAACAGGCTGTTCCCGCAGATTTTTCCAGAGGTGCTGGAGCTCAACCAAAGATCTGGATCACAGCACACGAGAGCTCATACACCACAGGTGTGCACAAAAGAAAAGGAATGTGGCGTAAAACACAGAACACTTCAGCCTTAATTCACTTTTAATTCTTGTGCAGAGATTTAGGACTATTAACTGTAAGTTAAAGTGTGGTGTTGCCTGTGCAAAACTCACCACCAACCACCACCACGATAGAGGTGTTTTCCTGCTGTCTGACATGACAGATATATCTTAAGTTTGTCCTTCAGTGTGCGTCTGTGGGAATTTTCCACCTGTTTTATGCTCCAAATGGTGTGTCTGATCACTAAAGTAGCAGCATACGCTCTTAACCAACACACACTATCTGAGGAATCATTCATAATGCAAATACTTAATATTAGTGTTTGATCACCTCACTATGAACACACTGTAAAAAAAATTCCGTAAAATTTACGGTAGAAAACTGGCAGCTGTGGTTGCCAGAATTGTACCGTAAATAATATGGTAGCAATGTTTTACAGTTTACGGTTTTCAGTTAAATTTACAAGTAAATACCGTAATTTCATTAACTGATATAATTGTAATGTACCAACCTATTGAAGTACTGAAATCTGTTTTATACCTTTGTAATACACTGATAACCACCAAAAGCAGGTGGTGATGAGAAAGTCACATGATAAACTAAAGCCCATCACAAGCAGCTTTTAAATATTAACATATATAGAAGGTGCACAGTGTCATTCACACAAACGCTAAACACCATCATGGTAACACACAAGAAACTGAAATAACGCAATAAACATTCATTTGTAGCATACAACCCTAATGTACAAACCTGCGAAAAAAAAAAAACTAAGAAGAAAGAGTTGTTTCAACAAAAAGACATTCAATTTTAAAAATGTAACGCAGGGAATGTCAATTTATGGTTATTTACGGTAAATTTTACAGTCTTTTACCTTTAACCATTTAACAGGTTTTTACTGTAGCATTTTTACAGTTTTTTACTGTTAAATTCACTGTCATTTTTTACAGTGCACTTAATAAGTTTATTTTACAGATGAGCTGCGTGAACTGAACATTTGAATGAAGGGCCAAATAAAAGTTTCATGGCTTCTCTTGGTGTACTGTATGCGAGTTGATTAAGAGACGTTTATGGAGTTTATATGCTTTAGCCATGTAAAACACCCATGTTTCACATCATTATTGGGTTCTTTAATAATATAATTGCATATACATGACATTGTGTGATTACGTAAACAAACTAGACTGCTTAGTTTTATGGTACAAATAATGCATCTGATCACTAGCAGCAGCAGACACACAAGAATCAATCTGAGGAATCATTCATAATGTTAATGCTTAATATCAGAGTTTGATCACCTCACAATGAACACTAACATGGCTTATTTTTAAAAATAATTAATTGGGCTACATGATGTGTCTATTAATTAATCTAATTTATCTCAAATTAATTACACATCAGTTTTGTCTGAAAAAAAAGAAAATAACCCCAAAACATAATTTCAAATCATTATTGTGCTAAATGAGAAAAGCACTGAATTGACATCATAAAAAGCTGCATTTTCAGAAGCTGCATCTGAAGTGGTATTTAGGTATATTTTTAAAGACTGTTCAGAAGTGGGATGGACACTTTATACTGCAATCAGAATTGCGTGGATAATGCGTTGAGATTAATGGGTTTTAAACAGGCATTGAGAGGTTTTTGAAACTGAGTACTGAAATAAATGTAAAAGGTTCATGAACTGCCTATTTTTTTATTTTGTACTCTGGGGTCCACTTATAATGTTATAATGTAAGCTACGACAATACTTTTTGTAATCAAAGAAAACAAAAATAACAACTTTATTCAACAATTCGTCTCGTGTATGTCACCGTAGCGCCATTTTGGAGAGTATCCACTGGATCCAAATAGAGTACGCTGTTCTGTGCCTGCCGCAACATAGGATATGTTTTATTTATGCTTTGATTCGAAGAAAACAGTGTATTCGCGTGACAGCTGACAGAGAACAGCGTACACTGTTTGTGCCCAGGAAATGTATTTGTACTCTCAAAAATAGTGCCACCGACATGGAGAAGACGAATTGTTGAATAACTGTTGAATAAAGTTATTTTAATTTTTATTCTCGTAGCTTCGTAAAATTATGGTTGAACCACTGATGGCAGATGGACTATTTTGATGATGTCTTTCATACTTTTCTGGGCATTGACAGTGTTATTTACTTGGCAGTCAAAAGAAAAGTTTATTAAGAGCTAGAATCTAAAATCATATTGTGATATCTTTAATACTTCTTCAGTTATAGGCACACAAAGAATATTTATGTCACTCAAACAGGCCTGTTAAATCCAGTTGTTTTGACAGAAGGGAATGAGATAAATCTCTAGTTTCTCTAGTAATTTGTTCTTAAGACATTCCTCTTCAAAGTAAAGAAATATCATATTTTTTCAAAGTGACCCACATTTGGTTTCTGACTGCTGAAAATGTGTACAATTTTTAACCATTTACTCCTGGAGCCTTATTGAAATTCCAATATCTCTGGAACTGAACCATATAGGCTCTTTAAAATGAAGATGCCAAAAGGAAAGTTTGTTAAGACCCAATATCTAAAAAGGCATTAAAATATCTTTAATATTTCCTGAGTTACAGGCATGCAAACTTTGGAGAAAAAATTGAAAAGTGCTGCTTCTCCATTTTTGATTGGTCACCATTGGCACATAATGCAACAAAAATTGCTGAAGTCAACAGATTTTACTAACGGATCTATCAATATCTGTGCAAAAATAACATTATGATGCTTTCCTCAGAAAAAAAGGACCTCTGGTTGAGCTGACATGGAACATCGCACCATCTTTTAGTTTCAATCTTTTTGAAAATCCTGCATCGAATTGTGCCTTGTTTGTAAACGAATCTGCGGTAAGAGAGTTCTTACTGAAATTTATCATTTACTATATTAAAAATAAAGTTCATGCACTCTTTCCAAACACTGGTATCAGAAGGAAGGCAATGGAAATACTGTTTTTCCACAACTTGATACTGCACAGCATCTTGATGTCTTCAGAACCATCTAAACAGACACCACTCTCAATCTTTTTCTGTGGAGGCAGTGCTTATCCACACCATTACATCATAGAAGAACATTCCAAAATCTGTCGTTTGGCAGAATTGCCTTCAATATAAGCTGCTTTTAGACAAAGTTTTGAGTTCCTGATTTTATAGTACAACGACCTCTTATAATATGTCAAAAGATCAAGGTAATTTTGTTCTCTGAGTTCATAACCCCTAATTAAATGATAAATATAAAACTAAAATAGCGACAGTAGATTGTGGCAAGTCTTAACCCTTAAATGCATACCTCGGGACTTTAGCGACCCGGGACATCATTCACCACTTTTTTTTGTAAAAAAAAAGTGTATAGGATCGCTAGAGACCCGAGATGTGTAATAGTGTAAGTATATTTTCCATGTGCAAAAATATGTAAATATCTGATGACTAAATATGTTTAGTTCACCTTTTTCTTCGAGGAGGCTCTGTTTAATAGACAATAGTAACGTGATGTTTCACTAATAACTATCGCAGGCATAAAATTAATGAATATCATCAGCAAAAATTTAACTGGTTTGAATGGCTTTACAGCAGAGCAATTACTGTACGCAATAAAATAGAAATATCGCTGTTATTTGATGGTGGATGTGCTGAATAAGCTGCCAGCGATCAACATATTGCCTTTGAAGTCATCAAAAATGATAGCTTTGAGAATATGGTTGAGGATGACAGCGATCATAAAATAATCTGCTCAAATTGAACCTTCTGAGGTTTCAAAAGGTAACGAAATATGCTTTATCTTTCAGAGTTTTTTGCTATTGCAGAAGTTAGAGATCCATCCGTGTTGGATATATAGGCCTGGGTCACTAAAGACCTGAATATGTAATAATGATTGGCGAAACATACATGCATTTCAGGGTTAATGGATGAGTCTTTGAATGATTCACATAACCAATACATTCAAAAGGCTGATTCATTTAGAAATTACGCAAGCGACTGTCTTTATGAATAAGTCCCTAAAGCACTGACTCAACTGATTTGTTCAAAACTGTTAATTCTGTGTATTAACAAACACCACTGTGCGTTAATCAGAGATGCTTTGATCAGAACCATTTTCGTTTTTAAAAGAAAACAGACAACATTGTGTCTAAAAATGTAACACAATATTAGCTTGTTTATTGAACTGTCTTATAAAATCAATATCTCATTTACACTCGTGGAGATATTAGGGAAAAACGGCACTCTTGCTGGTGTGATACTGTTAAACTATATAACGTAAATGGGTCATTTTCCCTCTTATCTTTAATTTTAGGCTCATATAACTGCATTCTAACAGGCTTTATCACATAGTCATCGTCTTACATCATGTTTAGCAATTTAAGATGACGCACAGGTCTGGGTGGTGCACTGTGTTAAATAGTATGCAATTTTTTCCATAAATAATAGCACTAAATGAACATGTTAAATCGACAGCCCTAGTTAATTTGCTTAGCAAACGCTTACACAAAGCTTGCTTTTGTATTACATTATGAGACTCATTCACATCAACTATGATGAAAGAAATCATATGTAAACAAATTAACGAGAACAATCATTTGTATGCTTGTTGAGGCGGCTGACGCTCTACCTGCGCAGCATGTGCATGTTTTAACATGCTTATCAAACACAGAAACACATACTTGGCAAGATACCTGTGAGCAAGACCTAGGCGGCCATTAGAACTGATAAAAGCTGCTTAAAGAGAGCTGAACAACGCGACACAGGACAGCTAAAGTGGAAAATCATTGGAGCATCGAAGTGTTTACAGTCCCAGTGAGCTCTGCCCTGCTGGAATTATACAATATACACACAGTCATTCATGTGGAATTATTCACAGACTCTCTCTCTCACACACACACACACACACACACACACACACACACACATAAACTGGCGTGACATCCATACCATGTGATCATGCCAGGCATTATGCCAAAGGCCAGCCATGTCACTTACCAGAAATCACAAAGACACAGAGGGGGAGGGAGAGACAGAAAGGGCTGTTTAATTTAACAAACTATCAAACCTCCAGCCCGAGTTTGACAGTAAATCATACATTCGGAGTCTGTGTGCAACGTTCATTGCATATTGTTAGTTTAATATGTCCATAAAAGAGCGCTTATTGCTCTTTTATCGCTGCACCGTCGTTGCATTTCTTTCATCCCATATTTTCCCTTTTATGAAAGTACACAGAAATACAATTAAGCATAAACAGTTTTCCATGAAGATGCCAATATGACACTGTTTACACAACACACTGGAAAAAAAAGGTAATTCCACCCACATTTAATTCCAATATCTGACTGAACAGGTTCATACAATGACTATATGAAGCAAGCACGTTGTATTCGATTTGATAAGAGATCTAAATGCAGACGTGATCTGACGTCCAGCATATTCACCAGCATCTCACTGGCATCACAGAAACAGCGACAGGTGCATAGTTACTAAAAATATATGCCAAGTGGGAGTTTAGTCACTGTAAACAACATGGGCTACATGAGACGAACCCTAACCCTGGATTCAAAGAACTTGCTGTGAAATGTCCTATATAAACTGTTTTTGCACTGATCTTCCACCCTGTAACATTCAACCCCGAAACACTCCGAATGTAACAGGGCTGGAACAAAACAAAAAGTTCAACTCTGTTATGGAAAAACACGTTTTCTGTTTTTTTTTTTTTTTTTACAGAAAAAATATTGTCCTTGGCATAAAGCACAAGAATACTGACTGTAAATAATGCAGTGTGGTGCAATGATATTTGAGAGCTGTGGTTAATTTTTGCATCAATCTTAAACCCAGAAACATTTTGAAAAGTACACGGTTGGCAGAAAACATTTTTGTCAGGGGTTATTAAAATAAAAGATAAAATAAAATATACAATTATAGTTTTGCAAAATTATTAGAATTTGAGTTTTTATTTTCTGTATTAACTTTAATTTTAGTTAAATTTTGATGAGTTTGTCATTTTTATTAGTTATAGCATATAGTCTATGACCCTCCATAGACTGCAAAATTTTCTTAAATAAGCTTTCCATTGATGTGTGGTTTGTTAGGATCGGACAATATTTGGCTGAGAAACAACTATTTGAAAATCTGGAATCTAAGGGTGCAAAAAACAAACAAACAAAAAAACAAATATAAATATTGGGAAAATTGCCAAAAGTGGAAAATTGTCCAAATAAAGTTCTTAGCAATACATATTACTAATCAAAAATTTAGTTTTGATATATTTATGGTAGGAAATTTACAAAATATCTTCCTGGAACATGATCTTTACTTCGTATCCTAATGATCTTTGGCATAAAAGTAAAATCGATCATTTTGACTTTGATCATTTTGATCATTTTATACACTACCAGTCAAAAGTTTGGACACACCCTCTCATTCAATGTTTTTTGAAGAAGTCTCTTATGCTCATCAAGGCTGCATTTATTTGATCAAAAATACAGAAAAAAAATGTAATATTACAATATATTATTACAACATAAAATAATGGTTTTTATTTTAATATACTTTACAATATAATTTATTCCTGTGATGCAAAGCTGAATTTTCAATCTTCTTTTTTCAGGATTCTTTGATGAATAACAAGTTAAAAAGAACAGCATTTATTCAAAATATAAATATTTTCTAACAATGTAAATCTATGCTATCACTTTTTATTTTAATTTCTTTCAAAAAAAAAAAAAAGAAAAAAAAAATACTGACCCCAAACTTTTGAACAGTAGTGTATATCGTTAGAAAACCTTTCTATTTTAAATAAATGCAAATCTTTTTTAACCTTTTATTGAACAAAAAATCTTGAAAAAAAAAAGTATCACAGGTTCCAAAAAAAAAAAAAAATTAAGCAGTGCAACTTTTTCCAGCACTGATTATAATGCTAATATATATAATATATGCTAATGCATATTATGCTGGAAGTAATGATTCTGAAAATTCAACTTTAATTACAGATATAAATTACATTTTAATGTATATTATTATAGAAAAACATTGATTTACTTTGTAATAATATTTCACAATATATATATATATATATATATATATATTTAAATTTTTTGATCAAGTGAAAACTGCCTTGATAAGCATAAGAAACTTCTTTAAAAAAACATTAAATGAGAGGGTGTCCAAACTTTTGACTCGTAATGTATAAGTCACCTAAATGTTTTTAACAGGTTTTAGTTATCCATAACAGCCCCGATTCAAAATGAAAGTATACAGAATTCCAATCATACTGGTGACAGGGTTAAAACAAGTTTTGTTTATGATTCTGAGAAATAGTTTAACAGTATAAGCAATCATTAAGAATAAAACAATAGTTTAAGAATTGGCCACTGAAAAGCCCCATTTGTGGAGCATTACAGTCTTAAAAATAAAGGCACCAATGGGTGTTTTTGTGGTGATGCAATAGCAAAACCATTTTTGGTTCCCCAAAGAACCTTTCACTGAACAGCTCTTAAAAGAACCATTTTGACGAAAATTAGAACCTTTTCTGCCTTTTCCATAGATGTTCAAGGTTCTTCACTGAACCATCAAGTACCTTTTAAAAGTGTACTTTCTCATTATCAGCAAGCTGATGATAAATACAAACGCCCTGATATTCTCAACCACAAATGGCACACAGTACACAGTAAAGGCAGAGTGCCTTTATCAGTCTGCAGTGAATCAGTGTGAAATACTCTTAAGATTTTAAGTCTGTTGTCAACAAACAAAAGGTCTGTGAAGCACATGTGACCGATGGTGTAGCGCGCACCCATACAGAAAGACAGATTCATCACAGCACGTCTCAAGAGTCTCTGGACCTGAGATCTAATTACTGATGTACAGAGCGAGCTCATTGTATTCAGATAAGGCTCTCAGTGAAGGGGCCCATCAGGGTTCGGCCCAGAGAGCGCGTCAGGCAAACCCAACAAACCCCGGCTGGCCCTTCAGCCCCATGTGGAATGTTTGGTAGAGCGAGGCCTCGGGAAGGCAACTCAGGACACAGTGCAAAAATACAGCTGCTGCGCGTCATCAGGGACGTGGCAGCTGGCCAAACCAAAGACAGCGCTCTTACAGGCATGCATTGAGCCCTAGAAACACGGCCTTGTATATTGTGTGAGAACGTACAATGCACGGATGACGATACCACTTCAGAACACTGTCAAATTGGCTGATGAGCCCGTTTACTGGCAGCAATCTTTATAACCACAAAATGGTTTATTGCATTCAAAGTCATAAAACTTCATTTATGAAATACATCACTGCAGTGCATGAAAGGTCGTGACCCAACAATGACAGACAGGCAGACAAAACAATAAATGCAAATCTTAAAATGCAACTAACCATTCAGCCATGCACGGTGAGGATGACAAAATAAATAGATATGTAAAAGTCAGAAGACTGTCTTTAGTTGTTGATCTCAAAGGCCTGTGTGTCCAATCAAACTTTAGGAGTAAAATTCGTTTTCTGATCATAGAAGCTTTCAGACAACTAAACAAAACATTTTATTTAAGCAGCATTTCTCATTTTGAAATAAAAATGTTAAAAACTAGATTCATTTAAAAATAAAGAATAACAGACAAAATGACTAAAACTTTAACTAAAACTAAAATGTAAAATAAATAATCCAAAACTATAACAGTATCTGAGCTACACTAAAATAACACAGATGCCAACATATACAAGTTGTGTGATATGCCCTCATCCTCAAAAACCACCAACTAAACTACAGAAGACAACACAATATTGTTGTCTTAAGCAGCACGTTTATTTGTAGCAATAGCCAAAAATACATCGTATAGGTCAAAATGATTAATTTTTCTTTTATGCCAAAAATCATTAGGATAGTAAGTAAAGATCATGTTCCATTAAGACATTTTGTAAATTTCCTACTGTAAATATATCAAAACTTAATTTTTGATTAGTAATATGCATTGCTAAAAACTTAATTAATCCTCAGTATTTAGATTTGTTTGCACCCTCAGATTCCAGATTTTCAGATAGTGGTCGACCAAATATATCCTATACGTCAATGGAAAGCCAAAAAAATTGACCCTTATGACTGGTTTTGTGGTCCAGGTTCACCCGCGGCAAGGATGTGTGACCACAATTTGTTTTGTGAGTGCAGGAGAAAGCATTGATATTCAAGATATATTTACAAACCAAAACTGTCAAGGCAATGAAGGCCTGCAACTAACAAACATCTCAATATTTTGAGTTTATAACTATAAATTACTGTTCGCAAGGCTGTAAGCACATATTTAAGATTCAGCCACCGAAAAACCCATATGTGCATCAAAATGGTGATATATTCATATTCAGCACATTTGCAGTAACAGCTGGTGTGGATTTTACAGCAGTGTGTAGCTGTGAAAAGAAGCCCTGTGGCTCTACGAACCTGGAAATACGCCACCTTAGTCCAAAAACTACCTCAAAATCTTTTTGCACGCTCGTCCTGAGGAGGAACCCAGAAAAGCAGACGTTTGTTAAAGCAGCAAGGCTTTCTTTCAATAACGGATATGACACTATTCTGTTAAAATGACTTACTGTGCACACTTAAAATACTTCTTAGATATCATCTAGATGGAGACAGCGAGATCTTATGCAGGAAATGCCATGGAGCACATGTTAGTTGCATAGGAAAGGAGGCATTGTGCACAGTCACATGTCTTGGAAACCAGACAGCAGCACGCAAGTCACACACACACTCCATGTGGCTATACACTCTCTCCTCTGACCAAACTTCCTTTCTCCAATTTAGTCATCGTCTGAATAATCTTAAAGCAACAAACACTCACTCAATCGAAACTAAAGATCAGCCCCAGACCTGTCTGAACACACTGTGAACTGCAGATCGAACTCGCCATATCAATTCATCTCAAACCGTTAGTCAGTTTATCTCATTGAGTGTGCGCCCATGTCTCTGTTCATGTGGTTTCAGAGTTAAAAATGACATCCGGTTTCAATAAACAAATCAACTGCTGAGGATTCATGCTACAATGAACTTCATTTATAAATAAAAAGTTGCAACTGGAGATCATCAGCATATGCCGTCACAGAATAAAGCAAATATAATAAAATGTAATTTACAGCTGTGTGACTGTGTGAAAAAAAACAGTGATCTATATATAAAATATTTGTTTTTAAAGGAATATCACAACCCATAAACATGTAATATGATGCTAGCATTTTTAGATAAACAATGTCAAACCATGGGTACCAATGTTGGTGGTACCATGGTGCATGTCCACAAAAACAATACTTGACAGGCCTTAGGCAGTTTTGCAAAAGTAAAGTGAGTTGTAACAGTGTTTGTGATTATCTGCAGTGACTATTAACATCATCTTTCTGTATTAAAACGCTAATAAACTCAAACACAAAAGAACACACGTTCTCACATTCTGCTCGCAAAAGCACATTCCACCGAATCCACCTGCATTCCTTCAGTGCCACACTTTTATTTTTTTTTAACAACTTTCCTTAGCCAAAACTAATGTCTTTAATATGAGACCTTAATGCTCACGAGGTCAAAACAAACCGAAGTTTCGGTTTTGAGTATATGACATTACCCGCCGCACTGAAATCTGATCTCCATCAGTGACTCTGAATCATAGAAATATATGAAGTAGAAAATAAAATATGGCCCCATATGCGTCATGCAGTCCTGCCATCAAGACTCAAGCACGCTGCGTGTCATATATTTACCCGGCGAGTCTCTCCTCCATATAAGAGCGCGACGCTCAGTAGCGGCGTATTTCTGTGGATGTGAAGTTTCCAGCGGGGTCCGTGTTCAGCCAGACCCTCCTCACCTCCACTGCTCTCTCCCTACAACGCCAGCGCTCTCCCCATCTGCCTCTGTCTGAGTCTCTCTCTCTCCCTCTCTCTCTCTCTCAGTTCAGGAAGTGATTTCGCGTTCAGTCTGACATCATTCTCGAACGCTTTCAGGAGTTTTTTAAAGACACAGTCGGACCGTCCCGTACAGTTCATATCTAATGAACAATTATGGCAAGCCGTTTAAACATTTATTCCTTGAACTTCACTATGTTTAAGTATAGGCAGTCAGGAATTGCAAAATAATCTCGGACTGGGTGTTTAATTACTAAAGCAGAGTACTTTACAGGAATTTATTTATATAAAATAACTTTCTGACTGTACTTTATCTCACTTTATATGGACACTTTTCAAATACAAAAATAAATTTACATGAAATATTCAGAGCAACACTGAAAGGCTTTTCACAGTTGAAATAGTTAACCCTGGGTCATTCTAAACCTGGGTAAACTGAATCTTGGGTTATTTGCTTCACATTTCACACTGCTCATAAATTACCAGGGGTTAACAATAAATCCTGGGTATTCACAATCACAATCTGACGTTTTTTAAAATTCTTATTAGCATACCTTGTGAACGTGTTCAGACCCCTTAATTTTACATGGTTTATGTTGCTGCCTTATGTTAAACTGTTTTAAATTACTTTTTTTTCCACATCAATCTACAGTCTTTGGACCATAATGACAAGGCAAATACAGAATTGTCACAACTTCATAAATGTATTAAAAAAACTGAAATAAGTACATTGCATAAGTATTCATACCCTTAACTCAGCTATAGCTGAAGTACTTTTACAGTCTCAAGTCTTTTTGGGTATGATGCAACAATTTGCACATTAACATCTGGCAATTATCGGTCAGCTTGGATGGGGGTTGGCAGACATTTTCAGGTTTCTCCAGAAATGTTTCATTGAGTTCAAGCTCAGGCTCTGGCTGGACCACTCAAGGAAATTCACAGAGTTGTCTATAAGCCACTTTTTCTGTGTACTTAGGGTCATTGCCCTGTTAGAAGGTGAACCATCTGAGGTTCTGAATGTTCTGGACTGGGTTTTGATTACCAGTGCATGTGTTCCTTCAAACATGATGCTTGGAATTGAGGTTCATCGGACCAAAGAATCTTGTTACTTGTTTTTCCCATCTGCATATATGATTATGGAGCTCAACTAGAGTGACCATCAGGTTCTTGGTCACCACTCTAGCCAAGGCTCTTCTCCACCAATTGCTCAGTTTGGCCAGGAGGCTAGCTGTAGGAAGAGTTGTGGTTCTGTGAACCTTCAATGCAGCAATTTTTTTCTGAACTCTTTCCCAGATGTTTGGCTTGGTGCAGTCTTGTCTCTAAGCTCTACAGGCAGTCTTATTTTTTAACCTTTACCTCTTGTTTTTTGCTCTGATATGCATTTTATTCTGTTAGATCTTTTATTAAGATCTGTGTGCCTTTCCAAATCACACCCATTCAACTGAATTTTGCCACAGGTTATCTTTACTCAAAGCGTTGTATCATTAACAAGCAATATGAATACATTTTAACAGTCTCAGGTAAGGGTATGAATACTTATGCAATGGAATAATTCAGTTTTTTTGTTTAGCCATTTTGGTGTATGGAGTGTAGATTGATGTGGGGGAAAAGTATTTTAAAAAAATTTAACATACGGCAGCAATAAAGCAAAATGTGAAAAAAAAATGAAGGGGTGACTTTCGCAAGGCACTGTATTTGCATATTAGTGTCAGTGTCATTGACTGGATAAACGCAGCAACCCAGGCTTTAGCATTGCACATCTTCATGTTATTGCAGACTGTACTATCAAGTTTTTCCTTTATGGAATTTTCAGTGGAAAATAAGGGTAGAATAAAACCTGTTATATAAAAACAGTATACCTGTTTACCATCACCATTTGACATTTTCCCCTCAAACTCTGAAACAAGAAGTGTGCTGTGTTTTCATGATGACCAATGTGTGGCGCGCAATTAGCATCTGCTGCTAAGCATCTAGCTGAAATAAAAGCAGTTATAACACCAAAGCAGGGTTTCATAACCCAAGGTAAAAAAAAGGTGCCAACTCTGCTTCTGCTTCAAGTGTGAAATGTACTTTTACATGGGGCTAAGGTTGCAGTATGTAATATTTAGGAGGATCTTTATGTTGTTCTTGCAAATAAAACACAGACACAATAATGAACAAGTAACAATAATATTCACAATAACATATCGGTTTACAGAATAATTAAGAAAATATAATTCCTTCATTTACCACAGGCTACTCTCTGTTGTCTCAGATGACAACATCTTTGTCCTGTGTTGACCACCGTAGCTTGTCTATGTCCAATTCGCAACTTCACTAATAGATGCTGCTAAAAATGTACACACTACACCTTTAAAGTGTCATGAAACCACCCTGCTTCAGCAGTGTTTTTTCACACCTCTGATTCGGAAAGGGTTTCAAATAGGGGCGTGGTTTACTGTGATAAAGTGGGTGGATAATCTGTGGATATAAGAAAGGGTTTGTGTAAAAAGGGGAGTGTCATCAAGCTAAACCTAAACCTAGCCCTCAAGGAAACATTTTCACATATTTTTTCTTACTCTAAAAAATTAAATAAAAAATAAATAAATAAATACAAATGAACTCATTCTGTATGATTTATAAGCCTTTTGGAAATGGGGACATGGGGTAATGTCACACCCCTCTGGACTTTTTGGTTGTCTTTTTCCCTTATGTGCCCATATATGTTGTTCCTCTTCCTGTCTATGTTACCTCATTATTAGTTAATCACCCACACCTGCCTTTATAAGTTTTCAGTTCAGTGTTTGGTTGTCCGGTCTCATCGATGTGTATGTGTGTGTTTATCCTCTTGTTGTGGATTTACCTTGGATTATATTAAAGACTTTATCCTTGACCTTTATCTTGCAATAATTCCTCACACAAACCGTGACAGAAGACCGGACCTTACAAAGCTTAGTGGCGTGTTTACCTCGCGTTTAGTTTTTTGTTTTCTTCAGGAAGAACAAAAGAAAAAAGGCACCAGGTCCAGACGGTGTGAGTCCAGTCTGTCTGAAAACCTGCGCTGACGAGCTGGCCCCCATCTTCTCATATATCTTCAACAGGTCTCTGGAGATGTGTGAAGTACCTGCCTGCTTCAAACGCTCCACCATCATCCCCATTCCAAAGAAACCCAAGATAACAGGACTTAACGACTACAGACCTGTGGCACTAACGTCTGTCGTCATGAAATCATTTGAAAAACTGGTTTTAGCTTATCTGAAGCACATCACTGGACCCTTACTGGACCCCCTGCAGTTTGCTTACCGAGCAAACAGATCCGTGGATGATGCTATAAACATGGCATTGCACTTCATTCTGCAACATCTGGACAGGCCACGGTCTTACGTGAGGATCATGTTTGTGGACTTCAGTTCGGCCTTCAACACCATCATTCCTCCACTCCTCCAAACCAAACTGAACCAGCTCTCTGTTCCCAGCCCTATCTGTCAATGGATCAACAGCTTTCTGACAGATAGGCAACAGCAGGTGAGAATGGGGAAATTCATGTCCAGCAGCCGCAGCACCAACACCGACGCCCCTCAGGGTTGTGTTCTCTCCCCTCTGCTCTTCTCCCTCTACACCAATGACTGCACCTCTAAAGACTCCTCTGTCAAGCTCCTGAAGTTTGCAGATGACACCACACTTATCAGCCTCATTCAGGACGGTGATGAGTCTGCCTACAGACAGGAGGTTAAAGAGCTGGCTGTCTGGTGCAGTCATAACAACCTGGAGCTCAACACGCTCAAAACTGTAGAGATGATAGTGGACTTCAGGAGGAATCCCCCTGCACTTTCCCCACTCACCATCATGGACAGCACTGTGGCTACAGTGGAGTCATTCAAGTTCCTGGGATCTTTCATCTCCCAGGACCTGAAGTGGGACATTCACATCAACTCCATTTTAAAAAAAGCCCAACAAAGGTTGCACTTCCTTCGCCAATTGAAGAAGTTCAACCTACCACAGGAGTTGCTGAAACAGTTCTACACAGCTGTCATCGAGTCTGTTCTGTGCACATCAATAACTGTCTGGTTTGTCTCAGCTACAAAATCAGACATCAGAAGATTACAGAGAACAGTTCGGACTGCAGAGAGGATCATTGGTGCTCCCCTGCCCACCCTTCAAGAACTTTATACATCCAGGGTGAGGAAAAGAGCTCAGAAAATCACCCTGGATCCCTCACATCCAAGCCATTCCCTCTTTGAACTTTTGCCATCTGGCCGGCGCTACAGAGCCCCAATTGCCAGGACAACCAGGCATAAGAACAGTTTTTTCCCACAGGCAATCCACCTTATGAACAGCTAAATGTTCACACCATCGTACAATAAAAACATGTGCAATAACCTTATATTTATTTGTTACCTCCTCCATCTCTATTTTTTATTTTTTATTTTTATTTTATTTATTTTTTTATTTTTTTTTTTTTTTTCCCCTTTATCACCAACAGCACAACTGTACATACCACTTATTTCTTAATTTAGTTTTCTATATATTTTTGTCTATTTATATTTAAATATGTATATTTTTTATTCTCACCTTATTGTATTTTTCTTATTGTCCGTGTTGTTGTTGTCTACTGGAAGCTACTGTCACAAAAACAAATTCCTTGTATGCGCAAGCATACTTGGCAATAAAGCTCTTTCTGATTCTGATTCTGATTCTGATTCAATTAGTGATTTATTTTGTTTGTTATGAATGACCTGGCCATCCTTGTCCTCCTGCTGGAGCAGGGGGATCGTTCTCTCGAGGACCATATCATGGACTTTGTGTTTTTTCGCCAACTTGACACAATACCCGGACAGCTGCCTTTGCTAATTCTACCATACTGGACTTAACACCGCCACACGAGGACAGCTGTCAGGGGAGGGTCTTCAAGAGAGCCTTGCCACCTATATTGAGTGGGTGCTGGTGTCCTGCAAATCTCCTCTAACCGTGGACCTCGTGGATGATGACACCAGCCCCACTCTGGACCCAGTGCCCAGCCAACCATCACCCCGAAGCGCAGAACAACAGTTAGAGCCCACCGCTGAAGGAGAGCCAGAGCCCGGCACGATCGATGAGCCATTGCCAACGAATGTGGCAGAGCTAAGGATCACGCTGGAGCCTGAGCTCATGTGGTCAGACCAGGTGTGTGAGCTGGCTATAGAGCTCGCCACGGGGGAAAATGGTGACAGAGGCTCGGTCACCATCGCTGAGGGTGAGCCGAGACTGGACCAGATAGACTTTTATACGGATGTCTATGCAGACACGACCCCTCCTCTCCTGCCTTCATCTGTACCCTCCGTCTGCCATCTGGATCTGTCTATTTGTCCAGAAACCATCACCAACCTCATTCCCCTGTCTGCCGCACACCCAATAGTGGGAATCGCGATGTGGTGTGTTTGGGCGGCACACACCAACCCAGAACCCTCCACCTGTCAAGTTTTCCCATCCACCCTCCCTCTACTGTTTCCTCCTGTCATCCCTGCCTCAGCTCCGCCACTGCTGTCTCCTGTCAGCTTCGGTGCTCACACGCAGCCCACCATCTGTGCACTGCCAGTTTCCATCGTCGTCATGGTTGAAGGATCCCTTGTCTATGCCTCCAGCCTCTAAATCCTGGACTCCGCCTCGGACCTCCGACCCAGCAGGTCCACCATGGTTTCTAGCTCCCTCGTCTCCATCGTTGCCCTGGTCGGTCGTTGATCCACCATGCCTCAGGACTCTTCTACTCTAGCCGCACCTTGTTGCTCTGTCCCACCAGCTAAGTTGGGCTCCTTCCTCTCTCCAGCTCCACCAGAGTCCTCTGTCGCTCCGGCTTAGTCTCAGGCTCGTTTGCGAGGGTCAGCGTTCTTCTCTCATTCATTTATGGACTATGCTTTGCTGTGTGTGGGCTCGTCGTTTACTGTGGGTGTCACAGAGGAGGAATGCAACATCGCTGGAATGCTGGCTGTGCAACCCACTGGTGCAACTCCGGCTGCACCGGAGCTCGTTCATATAATGGGCGCGACAACTGCACTCTGTCAAGTCACAGCTGCTCGTCCTGTGCCAAGTGAAGTCTCAGTTGCTCTTCCTGTGTCAAGTCAAGTCATGGCTGTTGTTCCTAAGTCAAGCCAAGTCACATCTGTTTGTCCAGAGCCAAGTCACGTTACGTCTGTTTGTCCAGAGCCAAGTCACCTCACATCTATTCGTCCAGAGCCAAGTCACGTCTCGTCTGTTCGACCAGAGCCAAGTCACAACTCGTCTGTTCGTCCAGAGCCAAGTCACGTCTCGTCTGTTCATCCAGAGTCATGTTACATCACGTGTCAGAGACTGATTTCCAGTGTGAGGGATGCACCGCTGGTGTCAGCACGTATTGCTGGTATCCCTTAACCTGCACTCTTAAGCCCTTTTCTTCCTGACCTAAGTTTATTATCTACTGTACTTCCCATGGTCACAGCTATGGAGGCTGCACTGAACTGTCTGTCCATCCAGTCCAGGCTTTGGAGGCCGTCATTGAACTTTCTGCCCCTCCAGTCCTTGCCATGTCCCGCCTCCACCCCACCGCTCTCCTGTATATCGTTTATAGCATCTGGAAGCCGCTCCTTGGTTGGGGGGCTATGTCACGAATCTGGCCTGTGTTCTTCAGTCCACTCACCACCAGAGGTCACCTTGTGATTTCTATTGGCATTCACACTACACGGGCTGTTGCATTACATCCTGGACTACATTTCCCATGCTCCACCACAATGATTATACACACACAGCTATAAACAATCACAAACCATATAAATACGAGGCCCTTCCCACTGTTCTGGTCCAAGTATTGTATTGCGTTTAGCGTTCACCTAGTGCTAGCATCATTACGGAGCCACTCCAAATTTCTGGTGTCTAATTAAATCGTGTTTTTAGTCTTGTTTCCCTAGTCTTGATTCCCTGCCTAGTTTATCTCTACCTGTTTAGTCTGCCGCCTGCCCTGGATTCTTCGCCTGTTTGGATAACTCTTTGCCTTGCCGTTTCAGACCCTGTTTGCCCCTCGTTGAACTTTGGACTGTCTGTTTGGATTACCCATTTGCCTTGCCCCTTGGATTACGTTCCCTGCCGATTGACCCTCTCCTGTTCTACGGATTACTCTTTTTGTTTTACTCTTTTATTTACCATACTTTCAAAACAAAAACAAACAAAAAATTAAAAATGTTTTCTTAATAAAACACAAGATTTGGTTTTCAAAAAGCCTTTTTTAAAAAGGTACATCTTGAAAAGGGTTCTCAAGCCCTTCTATTCCTGACCTGAGTTTATTGTCTACTGCGCTTCCCATGGTCACGGCTATTGAGGCCGTCAGTGAACTTTCTGCCCGTGCAAATTAGTGTCTTACCATATTATTTAGTATTATCTTAATTATAAGCACACTGGTTTGTAGTGCAAACTGTTTAATGGTTTACTGCATGTTGTTATTCTTCTCGTTATTTCCCTCTAGCAGGTAATGAATCTGAGGTCTCACCAATAGGCTTACTTCCACGTATTATAACTAGGTCAATACGGTAGAAAACCAGGTTTCTATGATGAGTGGACAGTTATACGGATAGCAATTATCATTCTGAAATATTTGAGAACTGAATGATACCATTGACCATTTAGAATCAAGTATTCCACATGATACTAGAGACAATAGTGTGGAGCATGTCATCCTTGTAAATTTATCCAAGTATTTAATGCTCCACTGAAGTGCTTTGAAACACAAAGTGTTATTTGATGCGTTGATGTAATTTGAACTAAAAAAGGAAGACATCAAGCAGCCCCAACCCATTTTTTAAATAACTAATAGTGTTTAGTTTATATCACAGCTTGGGCCAGAGCCGTTGAGCTCAGTCAGCCCAATGGTGATCAGCAAAATAAATTTTTATGCAGAAATGCATGCTAGGTATCAACATAGTACGAAACTCATTCATGATTCCCAGCATGCATTGCAGTTGATCTGAATTAGTTTGATGATTATCACCATTGTTGAGGTTTGTATGATGAGTGTTGATGTCTAAATCTTTCTGTGCTTTTCCACATAATTTTTGCATTTGTGATACAGGACATTTACATCAGTAATGAAAGATCATCAATATTGTACAGTATTATTTCTCAATTTTATTGCAGCTTGACACCCATCACAAAAAGTAATTTACTCCAACTTAACTTAAAACATGTCTTTTTTTTAAAGTGTAAGTGTTTACATTGAAACACTATTGTAGCACCAAAATAGAATTAACTTATTGAAAGGCAAGAGTCAAAAGGCCAACTAAAAATCACGGATCACAATAATGGTGGTTTGTTGAAATTTCACTATTTTTTCAACATTAATAGCGGGTGATATTAATTCAATGTCATTAAAATTGACAAATCAACTATTTTAAACTTTGATTCAATGGTTGTTTGCTATCAGGGTGGTCTCTATGTGGTTGACTGAAGGCTGAGATTGGGTAGCACTTTTAAAACTTGTTCTGGCCCAGTTCAGGGCTGGTTAGAAGTTACTGTTTGGCTGGGATTTGGGCCAGTTATGGCTCATGTGTGGCTCATGTCTGTAGTCCGGATCTGGGGCACACAATTGCTGTCATTCTTTGCCGCATTTGGGCCAAGTGTAACTTTTTGTTTGGCCCAGAGCTGGGCCAGATGTCAATTGTTATGTGGGTTGGAGAATGACGTCAACCAAAATACAACGTCTGTCCAACGTTGGGATCTAACGTCAATCTGACGTTATATTGACGTCCGGTGCCTGCTGGGATGCTTATGATTTTAGAGAGCATTTGATTGGACAAAAAGTTTGTTGTGAAGCTGAAGTGCAGGGTGATGTCATCAAAATCACTGATCCATATTGGCGGAAGTGACTCTAAGTTTTGAATGCTTTAACTTGTAAATGCTAATTTTTTCATTGTTTTGGAGCACACTTAGGCTTCAAAGCCAAAAAACTTCATTTTAATACCATGAGGACTTTATCCCACTAGCAGCCCTGACTGTTGTCCCAGACAACTCATTTACTGCTTACATAGCTTTGCTAGTTTCATGTTTTTTTATCATTTAATCTCTATTTTCTCACATCAAGTAATATTTTACTCTCTAATCAATATCTCATATCCAAGTGTAATAAGCAGGATAATGTGTAATGTATACTCTGTATAAAAGGCAGGATAAGGCACAGTCAGCTTGTCATTACCACAAAAAACACTTCAAAGTATGACTTGCTTAGACTAGTTAGGTAGTCATCTCAGTGTGAACAATTATAGTGACAGAAGCCACAGGCATCAATGGAGGCCTTAAACAGGGCCACTCATACCTCTCTAGGAATGAGGGAATAACTCCTCCATAGCTTGGAGTTAAAGATCTTCTGGACAGTAGGCTGGCCTCCATCAAACATTCCTAGCTTACCCTCACAATCTGTCTAGGTTTGCCAGGTCTGTCTGGCAGCCGCTCTTCTCATTTGAACATGGTTTCCCAACCAGTAGCACAAAAGAACACTGCTCTGGTACATATCAGGCAGGCCATTCCACCCAGTCACTCCCCTCTAGGTTTCTATGTCATCAGCAACATGGCCGTTGAAGTCCCAGCAGTTGTATGGACTCCCCAGTTGGTACCCCTTCTAGGGCCTCACCTAGGATCTCAAAGTAGGATGAATACTTTAAATTGCAGTTTGGTGTATGGGCATATATCACAAAAAGACCCTCTACAACACAAAGTCACACTGAGGTGACCTTCTCAAGCTCTCAAAAGTGGACATTGAGGGCCAAAGTTGAGAAAACCTGCCCTAGTGTGTAACATAGCACATAATTGTTGTGGGGTCAAAAATTACTTGCACCTTAAATCCCCTTTCACTAAATTCTGGAAAAGTTTCAGGAAGGTTTTTCAGATCGACACAGACTAATGCGTTTCTAAATTAGCAAGCTTAAAAGGAAGAAGAAGAAGGGAAAAACAAGCAATTATGATGTTTATTTTAATCATGTACTCTTTTGTCAGTGGTCTGTGACACACTGAATAAGAATGGTAGAGGGGTAAAAGAATAAACAAAATTCCAGAGGCCACTATTGTACCGAGTCATGCAGCACATACATTTCCATCATAAAAGGGCATGTGAAAATTTTGTCATTCCCAGCTTTCATGGCCATTTTAAGTACATGTCATTTCCAGTGCCTACTCATGCCACAATAACAATTGCAGCACTGTAGTTACAAACAACAAGAAAAATCAAGTAATTGTGATGGACTGGATATTCTTTGAAACTTCTCCACCAGTACTTTTACAGATCTGACAATCACTTGAAGTGCTTCCTAAGTTTTCAGCTTCACCTGACGTTGTGGAAATATTGGACTGGATGGTGCAGAAACACTATCTATATCTATACCCAATTTCAAAACTTTGGTACGAACAATATGTTATAGTATGTTAATGTATGCATGATATAACTTGGGTGGTCCACGTGTTACAAAGATGTGTGGATATTTTGATGCCCATTACTGCCAACCCTAAAGAAAAAAAAACAGTGTATGCTGGTTAGGTATCTTTTGAAGCATGGTGTCCTTCACTGGGGATCTATAACACCATCACAACAGATGATGGCTCTCAGGTAATCACTTTGCACTTCACTGCTTTCTTCCCTGATAAAAACAAACAAACAAACAAACAAACAAAAAAACAGCATATGCTGGTAAGGTATGTTTTAAAGCATGGTAACTGGTTTAAGCTGGCCCTGAGCTGGTTATAATTTGATTTTGAGCTGGTCCTAAGCAACTAGCTCCTGCTCAGGACCAGCTTATGACCAGCTCATAATCAGCTACCAACATACCTAGGCTAAAACGGCTATGCTGTTTTTTTCATTAGGGAAGAAAGAAGTTAAGTGTAAAGTGATTACTTGAGAGCTACCATCTGTTGTGATGGTGTTATAGATCCCCCATGAAGCCGGACAGGTCTCTGATAATTTAGGGAATACAACCTTAAGAATGGACTAATGGCAGCTAGGCTAGCCCAGTCAATGTGTACAGAATAAGAATAAGATGCCAGACACCTCTTATAGGGCAAGAAGAAGACTTTCGGTACAAATTCCCGGGAAGGACAGAATTTCCTTGGTCAAAACTCAGTTCTGCCATCCACCCACCTTAAGAATGATTTCTAAGGTTTGGCCATGTGACATCATAAAAATTCCTTAGGCTCTCCAGATGCAGCAGCAGTGGGTGAAACAAAAAGAGACCATGGAGATCCATCCAAATCCATTCATAACTATGTTTTCAAACCTTGAACTGATGCGAACTACACACACACACACACACACACCTTATACTTATTCAGAGAAATAAGTATTCTTAATGACAGCAATGTGTAGTACAACATCTTCCACAAACTCAGCTGTTACTGTACAAATGAATGCATGCATGACAGTTCAATCGTTTCCCATTATGTTTGGACTTAATGCGTTCGTAACAATGTCAAATGTATTCTTGTTGTGGTTTTGATACATGAGAGGTTCTACAAGTTAGAGGACCCACCAATCTTTCTTCTGTGATATACTCATAAGTGCACATTAAGTGACACATGATCCAAGAATCATAACGTCACCTGTGACACGAGTATCCATCACTACACTATTTCGCCCCCTTAGGTTGGTGAAAGCAAAATTCACTACACTCATCACAACCAGTAAAGGGGTATGATGTGCACTATGAACTGGAGATGATATATTGAGTGGAGAGGTGGGTGTTATTATTGCTACCTTGCTCTAGCATTAAGCCTCATTGCTACCATGTCAACTTCATAAGAAAGTGGAAAGCTCATCATTTGGCACCTTGTTGATGAAACCATGATTGAGCCATAGACACTGTGGCAAGGGGTTTGTTGTTTAATATGCTCTGCAGATGGAAAGTGAACTTGAGAGTAAGGGTAAGGGAAATGCCTCCAGAACTAGATCCAAGAGGTGTTGTCATTCTGCACTGAGTGGTTGCAGGGAGAAAGAAGCTGCCATAAATGTGTTGTGTACTGGGCTGTGCTGAACTGTGTTTTGGAGTGCTGAGAATCAAGTGGTTTGAGTTGATGCTGAGAAGCCCTTGTGCTGAGTTTATTGTCTTTTGTGATTTGAGCTGTGAGTACAGACTTTGGCCGCTCTCGGATCTTGGCTCCTTCTTTCCCCAAACCCTTTAAACTGACTTTTAACAGATACCTTACTGGTGCAAACTGACATATTGGCCAGACAGATTAATTATATAATATTTATTTTTAAACAGCAGTTTCTTTCAGTCCTTTAATAGGACACCAACAGCACAATGACTTTTCACTATTCATATCACTTTGCTTGTCCTGTTTGCCTTTTCCAGAAGACTGTCAGAGTGTGTATAAGTGAGATTTTTCAGTTTTACTAAGGATATGTTACACCAGACAGCAATTGAAAGTCTTAATGAGTAAGTCATTGAATCATTAACTGAACCAATTTGTTTAAAAACATTTATTTACTCACAAACGTTACTCTAGGAACTTCTCAGAAACAACCATTGCTAATTCTAAAGTGATGTTTTTGAATTAGTAATAACAAATCCAGACTTCTTAGCATAAAAAAAGTTTTGCACACAAGAGGATCTATGGGACACTACAATACATTTATAAGACTGTGTTGTGATCATATATCAGCACAGGTTTTGTGGATTTCAAGCCAGCATTATGTAAAATAATTAGGGGTTCAAAGTGCGTAGCGCTGAAACCCTATTGTAATTGTCAAAATAAAAAACTGAAAATGTAAAACTGATCATAGGTCAGTAGGGACTTGAAACTTGGAGAGATGGTAGTACTCACACTGCCTACAACGTCACCAAGGCTAGCCCCAGTCGGCATGACGGGGGGCGCTACAGTGATCAAAAGTACGAAATCGCTCATAACTCCTAAACTGTCAGTTGCAGGCTCCAGTCCTTGGCTCACGACGGACAAAATGCATGCCTCAGATTCGATTGTGAGCCTGCTAAATTTTTTGGGATATTTTAGATTTTTTTTTAAACCTACTTTTGCGAACTAGTCCTAGGTTTCTGGCTTGATCAGAACCAAACCAGTGCAGAAAGATTCTCTGAAGAGGGAATATCAATAATTATCCAAAAAAAAGAGAACTTTTGACCATCGCAAGGGAATGCCAAAACATTTAAACGGGGCAGGGCCACTTTTAGTAAAATGCCTATAACTCCTGAATGGAATGAAATATCTTTGCAAAACTCAGAACACTTATGTAAAAGCTCAATCTGAGGTCACATCTGAGGCTCAAGCTTGGCCACTTGGTGACCAAGGTAAGGAAAAAATATAAAAATGGCTATACCTACGCAATCATTTGTCATATCAACATGAAAACAAGTGCTGTGCAGGGTCTTGGTCCAAAGTGCCAGAAGGACATTTGTGTATCTCAAAAAAACATGGCCGCCATTGGTCAATGTAGTTTGAGCACCTATTAGACAAGGTTAAGATTAGATTTTCCACTCTGGAAAAAAACACAGCAGTACATTTCTCTGGACTCTCTAGGTCAGGGGTTCTCAATTCTGGCTCACGAGATGCACTTTTCCTGCAGTTTAAGCCGAGTTTCCTAATTGGAAATTGGACATGAATGACCTCTCAAGTCATATTTACTACTGGGAAATTTGGAAATAAATTTGATACAGAGTTTCCGAGTTGGGTGGGTCATAAAGTTTAAACATGGTGCAGGGGACAACCATGCTGTGCTGTTCTCACAACAACTACACCCCTTTGTCTTGTCGCTAAAGTAGCGTATTTATAGGCTAGATATGAATGATCACTCAAAGCATATTGCATGTTTTATAAGCAGTGAAATAAGTATTTGACCAAAATTCCAGACTTGTCAGCAAACTGCATGTATAGCGCGGTGAATGTGTATATATTAGTTAACCAATGGGATGCTACATTTTATTCCTTCCGACATAATGCTGAATTCACGCCATATCGTAATTACCACAAATTCGAGATGACAACACCTGACGTTCTACTAGGAGCTGTTCATGTCCTCAGACTTTTCTATGGCAACAGTATTAAAAGCCTAAACAGAGCCTACGTTGGTCAGGTGGCACAGCGGTCATGTGGTACAAGTCGTAGCTCTCAAAAGACTCCCAGTTCACAAGTTGTAATTATGAGTTCTACGAGGACGTGAACGTTTTTTACAAGTTGGAAGCTTGTAATTACGGGAATTCTGATATGTACTTGTAAAGCACTTGAATACGACAAGCTCGTAATCACGACTTCGTAAGTGGGAAATAGGAAATTAAATTATTATTTTTTTTATTTCCTATAAAGCTTATAGGAAAGCTCTAAACTGCATGAAACCTGGTAAGCACATGCAACAACTGATTCTAAACAAGCATGCAAAGTTTTAAGAAGTTTGGACCACAGCTGCGCTATAACAGTCATAAACATTAAAAAATATTTCTATGGTAAATTACGTTTGGATTTGCCAAAAATGCTTTTTTAAATAATTGATTTGGGTGGTTACAGGCTTGCTAAATAATGTCTTTTTTCATATGTTCTTAAATGCCTGAAAGCGCTTGAACCCTGGTAATCCCTGCTTGCAGCTATATTTTAAATTGTGTCCATTGCTTTTACCATTTTATTTATTTTATTTTTTTTTTACAAAAGTGAATATATCAATATTGGCCACAAAACCCATATTGTTCAAAAAACAAACAAACAAAAACACAGAATATCCAAGTACATCTCTTTGAAACAAAATTAGGACACAGTTGTCTAGGACACATTTATTATACACAGAAATAACAACTGTACACACTAATGAGATTTACACCATTTTTATTCATAGTGTTTTAATGCTGTTCCTGAGATGTTATTGAACTGTGCTACACCACAACAACCATTGAAGCATTTCTGCACTAGAAGATATGTGTCCCTCCAAGAGAGTTCAGCCATTTGACACAGGTGATACTCCAGTCATTCGACGGCTTTACATCTGTCAGTTCATCAGGGCATTGACCCTTCTGGGTTGAGCTGTACAATGGCTTGTCTGAAATGTCACTGGTGTCCGTTCAGTTTCAGAACAAAAGAGCGTGCTTGGCCAAGTATGAGGCATATGATGTTTGATCCTCAAACAATAGGAGATTGTTCTCACTCACTTTACTTTCATGCCAGGCTGACGCCAATAACACCACACTAATGCAACATGGGACATCAGACTCATGCTCTGATTGGCACCATACAAATAATATAGTCTGACTGCCGCATACACGCTAAAAGAGGCCATTAGTGAAGGATATTTCTCAGTGAGAATGGAGGGAAGAAGTACCGTGATAAAAGACCACCTTTTCAAAAGCAAACATAAGCATTAAATCAAGGCATATGCAGATCTACAAATGTATGAAACATTGGTTTACTGACATTAAAAACAAGATGTAAATCATATTCTCCTATGCACAGTGTTAGAATACAACAAATTTAATTAATATAAAACCTAAAAAAAAAAAAATGAAAAAACATGCACACTCACAACACTTTTCTTACACTGGAATGAGATGCAAAGGGTGGAAAATGATTTTAGTTTTTTTTTTTTTTAGAAGTGTTGCACACTTGTTCTCAGTTCTGTCATGATGTGTAAAAATTGCATGCTCAAAAAACATTTCTCTTTCAACACAGTTATCATTTAGCCAGTCCAACCTTCACATATCTACAAAGACCATGAAACACCATCCCAGGCCTCCGATCAGAAACATTGTAACATGCATGCTGTATATAAACAGATCATTGAGGATGCCGAAGTCCAGCCGGCGGTGGCCCAGCAGCAGGAGAATGACGGACAGCTTGTACTGAAGACGAAGGAAAATTCGCACGCTGATGTACTGCAGGCAGAAGAGTGCAGACAGCGCCACCCAGAGGAGGGAGGTAAAAAGACTGCAGCCAAAATAGAGAAGGAATCGGACAAAACTATACATCCATCGAGACTTCAGGTACAGGTCAAAGTTGTTGTATTTGGTGCGTACAAGTTGGGCAGTGCGTGCTGGGCCACAGGCGGAGTGCATGCAGGTAGTGTGAGGGCCATGGAAGGAGCGAACCCTCCGTGGGATGGGAATTACAGGCATGGGTGGGCTTGGAAACCCCCTGGATTCAGGAAGGCCCACTGACAGGACTCTTCCAGTAACTCCAGGGCTGCATGTTGCATAACAGGATCACCTGCTGCTAACTAAAATGCGGAAGGATGTAAACGTGATGTTCCCATGACTAAGTGCACTGGCGCTCACCCAGTGGGCATATCCATAGCAATAAAACACTGGAGAAAAAAAAAATATAATTAGTTATAGACAAATATATCTTCCAGGTTGATCCATCAGCTGACATATGGCAAATATGAGTATTTATAGTTGTATATGGGCCATTCGACAGAATTGTTTCAAAGTCTATTTTTATAGACTAATATTTTTCCAAAAAAATTGTATGTATGCAAATTGTATAATATCCAAGGTACACTTTTCTAGTAATTGTGCAGTTAATTCTAATATTATATTTTCAGAAAGTTTTTCAATATTTGTCCTCTCCCCAAATTTGTCACTGCCGAAACACAGTAATACTAATTAAATTAGAAGGATTATATGGACCTATTAAGATTTTGCTTACATCTAGATTGTAAATATATTTTTTTGCTATTTTATTACTTTAGGTGAATTTATAACAGTTAATTTTTTTCTTTTACAATATTTCAAGTCTAATATATGAGATTTGTTGTATTTTGAATAATTTTTTTCTTTGTAAAAGGCAAAAAGTTGATCATACTGATTTCAAAGTTCAGTATACTTTATTTTTTAACAAAACACTGACTACACATTTTCAGTAGTGACAGTAATGTTTTGGTAGCGACCACATAACATTACGGAATTGTAACATTACAGGACATTTTTTTAAACATAAAGATTCATAATTTACAAAGAAAATATACAATAAATATATTTTTTGAACTTCAATTTTTAAAGAATCAAAAAGATGATTTAAAAAAACAATGGAAAAAAAAAAAAAAATCCAAAAATAATTTCAATAATTTTTCTAAGTTGAAATTTAGGGGTTAGGGTTCGGGACCTCCCAATTGAAAGTACCCATTAAATTATGATTTTATATATATTAGGCTTACTAATATTTTAAATACTATTGTGGGTATCAATAGATAATATAAGGATCTTAATAAACATCTAAGATTTGAATACTTAAATGCTTTTTAAATGTGTTTTTTTTGGTTGTGGGACAGCTGTTTACACCAATTCTGTAGAATGGCCCATATATGCATTTAAAAAAATGGAAAGATATGATAATGTCAGACATGTCTGTAGACATGGTAAAACAGTGAACAAATCAGACAGCTCCAAAGACACTGAATACCTTATTAAACCCACTCCAATTGAAACACTGATATTCTCAAATTTTATAAGAACACAGTTCACAATAAGTTCTTTTACAATCTGGTTTGTACAATTTTTTTTCCAGTATGGTAAGTACTGTTTGCCCTGTTTCTTATTGATTTAATTGGCTAAGTTGAGAACATATTCTTGAATCTGAATGATCCTGCCGCTGGGCATTAAATTATATTATTTAAATATAATGCAGACAGATGACAATGTGTAAATAATTGTAATTTAGGATTAATAGATGTATTAACTTTATTTAATGTTGCTGATATTTCCATTAATACATTTGGCAGATGCTATCATTAAAGCGACTTACATTGCATTCTACATTGCAAAGAAACAGACTGTGTCTCATGTAAGTTCTACAATCTGACTGCATACATCTCACTTTCTGCCATTAAACTGTACAATCACAAAGGCCATCAGACACCCTGCTCTCCAGATACTTGTCTATCAAAAAAACAAAAAACAAAAAAAAAACACAATAATAAACATAAACATAATGTTTAAAATCATAGCATTCTGACAGAATGCATTGCAAAATCCCCTGCAAAAGGTATTATGCCAGTACCATGGTACAATGCTGGGATCAGATGGTAATATCAAGATACAGAAAGAATACCATATTCAAAAACCACGATTTTCCACGGTATTACAAAAATACCATGGTATTACACGAAAAACATACTGATTATCATATCATGTTTTATAGCACAGTAACGTTATTTAAGAGAATACAATGGTACTGTGTCCAAAATCCATAGTAATACGTTTTGTGAGGGCTGACGTGTTAAAAGATTTTAAGGAGAGTTTACGTTTTTATGTAAACATGCATTAATCTGCCTATATTTCATTTTATGGCTATTCTGTAAACGCAAGGCCACATATGAAGCTGTTCAACACGCAGAACACATTATCATTCACCTATCGTCACGCGCTTCACATATTACATATTATATGTACATCAAATGTGATTATATATAGAATAATTAAATTATACTCACATGCGTTTATGCTGCATTCATCTGCTGAAGATGTGCTGTAGCGCGGAACACGGTCTGTCGCAAAACACACGGGCCCGGTGGTTACTATGACAACAGCCGGACAATTTAAAGGCGCAGGCTCGTCTTTTTGATCTCTGACGACAGTGAGCTTTGCAGAAAAAGTTTTTTCTCTTTCTTCTTCTTCTTTTTTTTTTTTAAATTCTCAAAGACTTACTACATAATTATATATATATATATATATATATATATAAATTTTTTTTTGTTTGTTTTTGTTTTTGAATAAATAGCTAATAGGTAAAAATATTGTATTGGTTATTATGTGACCCCGGACCACAAAAGCTGTCATAAGGGTCAGTTTTTTGAAACTTTCATTTATACATAATCTGAAAGCTTTCTATTAATGTATGGTTTGCTAGGATATGACAATATCAGAGGGTGCAAAAAAATCTAAACATTGAGAAAAAGTTCTTAGCAATGCATATTACTAATCAAAAATTAAGTTTTGATATATTTAAGGTAGGAAATATTCAAAATATCTTCATGGATCATCACCTTTACTTAATAATGATTTTTGGCATTAAAAAAAAAAAACAATAATTTTGACCCATAAAATGTTTTTTTGGCTATTGCTACAAATATACATATGCTACTTATAACTTTTGTGGTCCAGGGTCACATATATCAAAATAGAGTAATTCAATCTGTAAAGCTGCTTATGTAAAAGCATGCAAAAACCCTAGCATAAGGATTATTAATAGATTCAGCCATAAGTCTGGAGTGAACTAACACACTAACAGTCTTGTCTTGAATTGTTACATTTTCACAGTTGTTCAAACTTAATCATCCCAAATGGTATCTTGTAATAATTCAGAAATCAAACAGTTTCTCCCTGCAGTAGGTTAAAATAGTTTCTATGCACTTTGCTCTAAGTTGAACACTGTTGCAACAGTTTTCATCTCACAGACAATAACTAAAATGCCATAAGGTTGAATTCCTGCATGAATCATTCCCATCTCATGCCTTCACACTCAAGCTGTGTGTGTGTGATCCCTCATAAAAGTTGGTCTGACCTCTGCCTAACTTTTCCAGTGCACTGCACAGCCCTGCGCGTCTGCAGATTTATGACTGTACGATTGCATCCTGCCTATTTGTCAGATGGCCAGATAGTGAGTGGAGCAGCCCATCTCACGGCAGATAAATCATAACGGGAGGGGCTTTTTAAAAGAGTTTATTATGATCGTTAATGGGGCGCCCGATCACTTTGTGCAAGATTTAAAGACATATTATGCAAAATCTGAAAAACAAACCTTATAATACTTAATCAAACATGCATAAAGCCGTCAGCGGGGCTAAATAAATTCTCCCAATTAACTTGCTTTAAGAGATTGTGATTACTTTTACTAATTTAATCAACAGTGTAATAATTTCAGCAGCAGTCAGGGTTGATGATGAGCTTTCTGTGGATATGGAAGGAATTTGTGATGAGACAGTATCTTACTCAACCAGTTTGAGAGTCAGTTGAAGTTTTCATGCTTTGCTTTGCTTCTGATTGCACAATATAAACATCAGGTCAGCGACTGCATTCAGACTCATGTCAGTGTTGAAGGACAACGTAGCCTAATTTTTCAGGCCAAAACAAAGTTTTAGCACTTATGTTTTTTTTTTTCAGAATGTTTTTTTTTGGTTTGTTTTTGGTTTAAGCAATAATAGTTTTGTATGTTGTGTGTTTTCAGTATGTGTGTGTGTGTGTGTTTGTGACATTGAAACCCCCCACAGTTAAGTGAGAGGAATTTACTCTTTTAAATATACCACTGCTAATTACAGTCCCTTTAAGACAAGTAATTCCACTCGCCGGCCATCTTTGAAACGCCTCTCGGGCATACGCGTGCATCTCCTATCTCTTTGAATGGGGAAACATCAAATTCTCCAAAACTGTTCTCCAGGCTAATAATTAAATTTCATATTTGAAATCACCAATGAAATCTGACAACAATTGCCTCATAAATGGTGTTCCTTATGCTTTAATCCAGTAGCGTTAAAAAAGCTTGTTTTTGATGCTAGACCAGCCAATGCACATGCGCAGTCATGAGTGCGAGTTTGCGAACGCTGCCTGTTTCTATAGAAACCGGATTTCTAACAGCAGCTGTAGTGACGCGATGACTTTACTAATCACCGTTTGGTTCTTTCATGTAGAAGGTGGGGCTTATTCGCCTTCTTTGGCATTACACTTTCGCCAATTCATAAATAATAGTGAACAGTCTTCCTATATATTGACACTGCATTCCATTTGGAAGGGCTCATCCCTATGCCCTAATTCCTTCAAAGGGTTTACCCTCCGGAGTGAGAGCTTCGAAGGGTTGAAGGGTGTAGGCAACCAAACAACTGTTTCTTGAAGTGCCCTTCTGCGTCATCATTCCGAGGCCACACGGAGGCGTCGTCATCATGCAAAGAATCTGCGCAAAGGATCATGGGGGCCCGAAGTGTCCATCAGTTGTGCCCTTCGAAATCCTTCATTCTGAAGGGCCCTTTGAAGTGGCTAATTTTGAGCACTTTGGTTTGGAACGACACTTCATTATGGCGGCCATGATTGTTTTCACTCCGAAGTGCCCTTCAGAGGGCGATATATCGCATCAAAAGTCTTTGGTTGATGGACATGTTCATTTGTTGCTGTCATAAAGCACTCCGCCCTTTTTACAGAATTTCATACCTGCTCACCAAATTTACAAACTCCTAAAACAGACGTTTAGGGAAGAAACAGAAGCCATGATTAAGTATAACGTATCATCAGAATGATCTAAAACTGGTACTTCAAGCTAAAAAAAGTTTCAAAGTGTTGCCTTAAAGGAACATTTTTGAATCCATTCAGCCAATCTCCAGTTCTCCTGGTAGCCCTTTTAGCATAGCTTAGCGTAAATCATTGAATCGGATTAGACCATTAGCATCATGCTCAAAAATAAAACCAAAGACTTTCGATATTTTTCCTATTTAAAACTTGACTCTTCTGTAGTTACGCTGTGTACTAAGACCAGCAGAAAATGAAAAGTTGTGATTTTCTTTTGTAATATCATTGTGCCTGTGCACCCATGGTACAGCAGCAAATTTTCTTGATTATTACACCAGAACCAGAGTATAGTTCCTATCCATATCTGCCTAGAAAGTCACAACTTTTCATTTTCTGCAGGTCTTAGTACACAATGTAACTGCGGAAGAGTCAAGTTTTAAATAGGAAAAATATCAAAAGTCTCGATGCTAATGGGTCTAATCCAAATCAAGGATTTATGCTAAGCTATGCTAAAAGGGCTACCGGAAGAACCGGAGATTGGCTGAATGGATTCGAAAACAGTAAAACTCGTCTGTTTAACTCTGGGGGAGTTGGAAAATGAGCCTATTTGCAAAAAAAGTGGAGTGTTCCTATAAATTCCTCAAATAAGGTCTGTGGTGAACACAAGCTATAATATTTAGATTTTATTTGGTGACATAATATACATAAGTAATACTCCCCTTGTGATTTTTTTTAAAGCTTTCACATGTCTTGAAAAAGGCTGTTGCTATTCGAACTCCAGAGGTTGTCATGAACGTTAAACATTACATTGAACTGGTAGTCATTTTCACTTTGTTGTGTTTATAATCAAACTATTCTAACTCAAATTTTCAGGTAAATATTTTGAAATAAAGATTGCAAGAGTTAGAAGTTTAATGAAGGTGACATTGGAGTCATGTCTGTGGTGTTCGTTAATAGCCTATGTTTAGCTTTTTACTTAAACAAAAGGCTTAATCACAGATTTTAACTTCTGCAATAATCCAAGAGCCAACGAAAAATCCTGTTGGGTTTTTGTGGGAGGATCCAGAGTGAACTTACAGGTTGGCCTAAATATATCTTCACTGAATCACCTGACATAGTTTTTTCAGAGATGCTGGAGCAGGGAATCTGCTCTTCTCTCTGGTTTAATCATTTTAATCTCAGGTTATTGTCTGGTCAGGGCAGATGTTGACATTTATCTTGTGCTCCAGCTGTTAATGTTTTATGATCACATTTTGAATTTCACAGTTTCACATTTTAGCACTGGTATCTGTGATTAAAGGTTTAGCAGTTTCAGCTCTGTCATAGATGTTGTTTTGTTAAGTTCTCGTGGTCTGTTTTTGTGTAAACAAGGCCTTGAAAGTGAATACAGAGGTTTTCTGTTTCTTCACAGCAGTTCTGTGTTTAGACACAATCCTTTTTAGCGTTTGACGCTCCCGGTCATTCACTTTCAGATTTCGCTCACTATTCTTCTTTGCTGATGAAGTCTTGCCATCCCTTACAAAACAAAGTTTATTCAAGTGTGCTATTAGTATACTTCTTTTAAACTAAAATAAGAGTATACAGTATACATTTTATGTATTTCTCAGAAATGTGCTTTATATACTTTTTAGAAATATACTTAAAATTACATTTAAGTATACTTGACTTATACTTAGAGTACTTAAAAAGTAAGTATATTTGAGCTATTCTGAGAATCCGTGTTTTTTATACGCTAGAGATGCTATTGCACATCTTCTGTACAGAATTTCCAAAACGCAAGTGAAGAAGAAACTGAAACAACAGATGCCTCCACATATAATCTAACACAATCTTCAGACATAAAGCAGCATCAAAACCATAGATATGTAAAACTGTGTAACGTTATGGAATAAAATGTCGACCCACGAAGAGGTAATAATGACTGTCAAGCTTTGGGGTGTTAATCAACTCTACATCTACATTTTGATTATCATGAATTGTTGTTTTTTTTTTTGTTCAAAATTATGTTTTTTTTTTTTTTTTTTTTTTTTATGAATAAAAAAGAATGCATGAAACTAGAATAAAATGTTTTGTATGTTCATATATATTCATATAACAAAATATGAAATACGATCTGCATATACATGCAGTATAAAACTACTAAACTAGTACTATACTTCAAAGTGTACTAAAAATGCATACAAATATTCAATTAGTAAACTATCAGTATACCTATAAGTTCACTTTTTTAGTTGTAGTACAAACTGAAAACAGATGTAAACTAGTTGTGTACTCAAAGTTTTCTGCTGTTATACTTAAAGTATAATTAAAAGTATAGGCTACTTTTATATACGAGAAAGTCGGCCAATTTAGTCCAAATTAAAGAGTATTGAAATAGTACACTTGATATTTGTATACTTACTACATAAAGTATACTTAAAATATACTTGAACTTTACTTAAGTATGCTTAATAAAATAAACTTGAAGTATATACTTCTTTTTGGTAAGGGATGCTTTGTCATCACAAAAACTGTTGTTCTTAAAACACCAATAAACTGGGCTGTTATGGTTAAAGATGCTCCTGATAACTGTGACCCTGGATCACAAAACCGGGTCAGTTTTTTTAAATTGAGATTCATACATCATCTGAAAGCGGAATAAATAAGCTTTCCACTGATGTATGGTTTTTAAATACTGAGAAAATCGACTTTAAAGTTGTTCAAATTAAGTTCTTCGCAATGCATATCTACTAATCAATTTTTTTTTTATATATTTACTGTAGAAAATGTACAAAATATCTTCACTGAACATGATCTTTACTTTATATCTTAATGCTTTTTGGCATGAAAGAAAAAATGAAAAATTAAAAAAAAAAATGGACCCATACAATGTATTGGCTATTGCTACAAATATACCCATGTTACTTTACTTATGACTGGTTTTGTGGTCCAGGGTCACAAATGGGCTTCCATAATGTGAAGGTCTGACAGTCATCTATTTCACACATGGCTTGTACTAAACACTGCTGAACACAACACTAAACACTACACAAATGACACTAACCGCTATAATAATGGGTGTTCACATTATTTTGTCCAACCACTGTGAATAGTATATAGTAATATTAGTACAACGGCAGCACTTGCTTCTTATGGTTCAGTATAGCTGATGTCCACTAGAGGGAGCTCTATCCCTACTACAGTGTGGCTTCACGTTAAATCCAAGGTCAGATCATCAAACATCTCAAGATCTGCTCATCTGTTTCTGGCTCACATACACGCGATTTTAAAAGCAGAGATGTTTCAAACCGTTCAGTAGCACTTGTGCACTCTTTATGGAAAAATCCTGCTGCAATCTTAAGATAAAACACAGAAAATATTTATCTTTTTTAATTTTTGAACTAAAACAATAATGAATTTCATGCATGAATTGAGGATACTTTGATAATACGCTCCACTAGCTGTAAAATCCTTCAATTTCCAGCCAGCACAAGATTAAAGCAGTTAGATGTCAAAATCCTCTTACCAACCCAAAATACACTGAAGGTTGATCAATTAATTCATTAACTAAGTAGAGGTCCAATACACGACGAGAGACAAATTGAATCAATTACCAGAGGCTAATCAGAACAAAGGGAACTTTAATTACAAGAAGTTTAATTAAAGCGCTTGCCTGTAATATGAAGGGGGCTCTTAATATATTCAGGAGGAAAGGCACACATCCACAGGAAATGAAAAACAGAAACACTTTGCTTCATTGTTACCTCTAACACACTGAAACAGCTCCACAACTGCTGAGTTTCACTTTAAGAACCAAAAGTTATGAAAACAAACTGAAATGAAAAAAGTTGGTGTGAGATTCATTCTGAGCTCATGTGTGTTTTTCTTCTAAATTGTCTGCTGAGTTCTAATGAAATTTCTTGATCTTCTAACCCAGTAAAGGCTGACATAAATACATTTTTTTTTTAAAATGTAACAGTTTATTGAACCTTTATTGAAAAGTTTGCATGTGTTTTTTTTTGAGGATCATATTTACTCCGACTCATAGCGCCTGATATAGTGGAGGAAAAAAACAGCTCATACTGATGCAATTAATGCAGATGCTGATATTTATATGATGAAATTCTGATGTGTGTAATGTAAATCAACTAGATCTTTATAACATTATAGCAGATACTTACATTAAATTATATAAATATCAGTCACCACTGCGTCATATCTGCAATAATATGCCTTAGTAAGATTATATGTGAATGCTCAGATTGATGATCAGAACCTATAATGCAATACAATACAATACAATACAATACAATGATGATTGAGAGATTAACAAATCAATGTTCCTCAAAAGATTTGAGATGTTTTCGAAGCTTGGGAATATCATTCCTCCACCAAGGAGCAGTGAAAGCTTTAGGTTCTAGAAACAAACATTCCGCAAACGCCTGATGATCACTGATTTTTCCACAAAATTAAGTCTGGATAATCAAGTAAAGTGCAGCTGCTTCAGTCCAGTAAGTGTTTCATTCCAGTAAGTTATTCTTACATTTACCTCAATTCAAAATCAGTAAAGATTTCAAAAAAGACATGTGAAGCATGTATCATGTAAGCATGTATCTAAAACCATTGTACAATTATACTACAAGACCTTTTACTTGATAAAAAAAGTCTAAACTATCAATCAGAGACAAAAGGCATGTAGATTGTGTGACAGCAAAGCTTTGATCATTCAAAAGCCTTAGAAATACATGTTCCGATATGATAATAGGCTTTATAGGGTTAAAAATCTAATCAAACAGAATATAGCACTGACACAATCCCACTGTTCTGCTATTATCATTAATCGTGTCTAGCATTGCTAGTGTAATTATTTATTGCTGCCATCTTGGTTACTTTGTTATCAACTCTGCATATATTTGCATACATTAGCATGAACACACACCCACACACACACACACACAGGTTGCACAGTGTTTATAAGTTGTATATTGCATCTGTGGAGAACACATTAACAGTAACAGAAAATGTACACTATATATATATATATATATATATATATATATATAGGAAATACATTATAGAAGTTAATACTTTCATTTACAAAAGATTTCTGTTTCTGATAAATGCTCTTCTTCTGAATTTGACTGTTTTTGCTGTACTTTGGATCAAATAAATGCAGGCTTGGTGAGCAGAAGAGACTTCTTTAAAAACATAAAAAATCTTACTGTTCAAAAACTTTTGACTGGTAGTGTACATTTCAATACATGCACAGATATTAAAAACATCACTATCAATAAACAAAGTCAATATAATGTTTGCAAATAAAATCATAATATAATCCTGTTTTCATATTCCACTTCAGAGAATCAGAGGATACAGTCTGTGGTGCAGAGAGATTGTGGAGAGTGTTAATCTGTGGCATAAGGGTTTGAAGTATTTGAAGGGTTTGGATGAGATTAAACATCTGTAGCAGGAGGATCATGAGATCAAGTCACTCCTTCAGTCTGTTCAGGGTCTGAGCTACACATTCCCTAAATATCACAAGAAATCACTGACACCGGAATGCCAGCGGAGTCACTCAAACACACAAAACAGAGCACAACATGGCACAGGACTATTCACTCACCATATGTGTCTTAGAGCTTGATAAAATGTCGTTCAGGCTGTTCAAACATATACACCATTTAAATGTTTGGATTTTTTTTATGTTGTCTTCTGCTTACCAAGGCGGCTACATTTCATTTGATCAAAAATACAGTAAAAACAGCAAAATTCAGAAATATTATTACAATTTATTAATACAATTTAGAATAACTGTTTTCTATGTTAATGTATTGTAAACTGTCATTTATTAACCAAATGTAACCAAAGCTGAATTATCAGCATCATTACTCCAGTCTTAAGTCACATTATCATTCAGAAACCATTCTAATATGCCGATTTGCTGCTCAAGAAACTTTGTTGAAAACAGTTGTGATGGTTCCTATTTTTGTGAAAACCGTGATACATTTTAAATTTCAGGATTCTTTGATGAATAGACAGTTAGTTGACATGTAAGTGCAACATTACTTAGTGTCAACAGAATGTTCAAAAGGGACCATCAAAACCCAGAATGCTGGATTGAAACAACATGAGGATGACTGTTCTTTTAAGGTAAAGACTAATGTTGAGTTAATTATGTGTAGGTGTTTCACATGAGATAAATGAAAAACCAAACTATACAACAAATATATAGTCAATACTTCAGTAAATCTTAAAGGAATAGTTCTCAAAAATGAAAATTTCCCCATGATTTGCTCACTCTCAAGCCATCCACTCTCTAAAATGTATCCTGGCTCTTTATAATGGTGGTGGATAGTGGTGGTGGTGGATTATTTTGAAGCTCCAAAAAGCTCATATATCCATCATAAAACTAACCCATACGCCTCTGGGGGGTTAACACATGTCTTCTGAAGTGGATCCATGGGTTTTTATAACAAACATAATTAGTATTCTCATTTGTTTATTCTCATCGGAGCTTACACTACGAATGCGGCTTATGTCATACGTCGAGTCAGAGGTCAGGGGAAAAGCCAGAACTCAAGACTCTCACGAACGCTAACGGTGCTTCAAAATAATAGCCACTATCCACCACCATCATAAAGCTTGGAAGAGCCAGGACAAATTTTAAAACATCTTGGACTGTGTTTGTCTGGAAGAAGAAAGTCATATACACCTAGGTTGGCTTAAGTGTGAGTAAATCATGGGGTAATTTTCATTTTTGGGTGAACTATTCCTTTAATTGCGTGTATTTGTGCTTTATTCAGTCTTTGAATGAACTCATTGTGAGTCAGTGGCCGTAAGTTCACTGGATTCTGCATATGAGCATATTTCTGCATTAATATACATAAAGCCATGAATTTCCCTGTGTGATTTAGTAGCGGAGAACACACATTTGGCTCCAGTACGGAAGAGGCTCACATCAACACAGCGTGATTTACATTGGTGAACAGATGGCACTGAACGCAGTGTTTGGAGAAGATGTGCGGTTTATTCACACTGACACTGTGTGCGACGTGTGCGAGTGTTTGTCTAGAGCTGCATGGAAATGAGATGAGAACATCACAGCATAGGCATGCATGTAAACGGTGCAACTATCCATGTGGTCCAAACATATGCATAATTCTGCATAATTTCAAGAGAGAGAGAGCTGAGTGTGAGTACCCAGTGCAAAACTGAAGAGCTTAAAGTATTAATCCAGTGGCCTCCATCTGCAATCTCCTCGATGTCAGATGCTTTTCTGAGCTCAAAGGCTTGTAGATGACAAAAAAGTTTACTATAGGTGTTCTGAATGGTTTCATTTCTACACGGTTACTAGGTGGCTTATCATGCATCAGGTGAGAAGTCTGAGGACTTAAGCAGACACATGAGGAATCGTTCACGTCTGGAACACAACACTGCAGAATGGCACACACTTAACTTTAACACTTAGTGATAGGGATACTAGTACTAGTGATGACTGATTTAACTAGCAGCATTGATAAATAAATAACACTGAAATACTGTGTGTAAAGCAACCTCATTTAAAGGGGTCATTGGATGCCCATTCATATGATTTTTTAGGGTCTTAATGAAAAGTCTATAATATACTTTGGTTAAAAATTCTCAGTAGTAGTGTAAGAAAAACACCTTTTACCTTGTCAAAATCAGCTCTGCAAAAAAAAAAAAAAATCAACTGATTCTATTGCATGTTCCTTTAAATGCAAATGAGCTCTGCTCACTCCGCCCCTCTCTTCTCTCTGCAGAGTGACGAGCCTTTGTTTACTTTATCATGTTTAGGAACGAAACTTGCTAATTAGAACATTATTAGGGCAGGCGATTGCAAAGATTAATAAAAAAACATACTTTTGCTGTAAGTGAAGCTGGATCACGCACTGTTGATTCGCACGGGTGCATTTATGTAGATCGGGAGGTGCATTCCATTCACAAACAAAAGTCATCTACTGTGACTTCAGTTCCTCAGATGTCAGGAGTAAATGAGGTGTTAGGTGTAATAATGAACATAGTAGTCTATGTTCATTATTACACCTAACAAAAAAACACCTCATTGGCTTAGGAGCCATTCTTGTCTACGTCCCTGTTCCGGCATCGAGACAATGGGGATCGGACTGTTACAGCTCATTCAGGGTGGGTCTGAGGTAAGATGCCAGATGTTAATCAATCTATCGTGGGAGCGGCCTCTTCCAGTGTTACGTCACACTGACAAGAATCTGAGAATGGCTTGATTTGAAAAAGGGGAAAAGGTGGATTTTTACCATAATAGGGTAGATGTGTACACATGCTGCCAACACATATTTGTGTTCAAACAACATGCAAAAGTGAACTTTGCATCCGATAACCCCTTATGAAAAACATTTTCAGCACAAAGTCTGAGAGATCCCACAGAGAAATGTAATAACTGATATTGCCCTGTATCATGGAGATATATGTTATGTAAGTTACCTATAAGTCCATAAATTATTAACACATACATACAGTGCCTTGCGAAATTATTCATACCCCTTCATTTTTATCATGTTTTGTTATGTTGCTGCCTTATGTGAAACTAGTCAATCTACACATTATTACCATAATGGCAAAACAAAAACTTTTTGGGGGGCAATATTTTCCATTGCATAAGTATTGACACCCTTATCTGGGACAGTTGAAGTTTAGCCCAGGAGCATTCAACTTTGCTTGTAGCTGTTACTACACTTTAAGTGAAGTTAACCTGTGGCAAAAATAAATTGAATTGGTATGATTTAGGAAAGTATACATCTTAATAAAAGGTCTAACAGCTGAAAATGCATATCAGAGCAAAAACCAAGCCCTGAGGTAAAAAAAAAAGCCTGTAGAGCTCAGAAACAGGACTGCATCAAGCCACACATCTAGGAAAGAGTTCAGAAAAAATTCTGCTTCACAAACTGTGCAACTGATGGAAAAGGGCTTTGGTGAGATTGGTGACCAAGATCCTGATGGTCACTCTAGTTGAGCTCCATGATCATATGTGGAGATAGGAGAAACTTACAAGGATAAACATCACTGCAACACTCCACCGATCTGGGCTTTATGAAGGTGTGGCCAGACTCAATCATCTCCTCAGTGAAGACACATGAAAACACACTTGGAATTTGCAAAAAACTTACACTGAAAGGACCCTCAGACTGTGAGAAATAAGATTCTTTGGTCCTTGAGTGGCCCAGCCAGAGCCTGGACTTGAACCCAATCCAATATTTCTGAAGAAACCTGAAAATGTGCATCAAATGCCTGGGTCCCCGCATTTTAAGGGGGCCCCCAATGTCCGACCATTTAAATCAACATGAATGTTATAGCTATAACACACAGCGATATCTCTCCAGCCCCCCTCTCTACTTACACTGGTTATGATTTTGCCACCTCGGCTGCCTGTTTTAAACAGGTGCAGCGCGTCCTTGTGGAAAAATGCAGAAAATGTAGAAAATGCATGATCGGAGCAGAACGCGGGACCCGAGGGTTTTTAATCCATTTCTATGGAAATTGAGCTTGCGCAATTTAAGAATGAACTGAAAACACGTACATTAAAGATAACAAAGTGGATAAGTCTGTCAGGCAGCCTGAAGCAAAAAAGAGAAGAGGAAAAGAGGAAACAGGACAACAGTAATCATAGGCACCAATTTATATTTCTTCCCACACTCTATTCCACTCCAAGCCAAATCTAAAACATTTTATTCATCGTTTCCATGAGCAAATGATAACAGGCTAGGTTGTCATGCAACAACAGTGACTTAAATATTTTTTTACAGGCTAATTAATTAAAAATGAAAAATATTTTTCTCTGTTGAATATTGTGCTTGAATTTATTAGGCTACACAAAATACATTATTCATGTCTCGCATAGAGAAAGAAGAGAAACGCAAATACACTGTTAACAAAACATTCTTTTCACAAGCTTTGCCGGAACTCGTTCACTTACTGATATACATAAAATAATTAAATAAATATCTATTTAGAATAGGCACTTCATTCAAATAACTATTAGGCAAATAATAAAATAAATAACAAGAACTCACTGAAAAATATCAGCATGAAAATGCTAACAAAGATGGATCTGTAATTTCTTTACAGTTGAAACCTACTCTCTGTGTAATTTCATCAGTCAGTCATGGAAGTATGGTGGTTGATGGACTTCTGGCAAGATTAATTCCAGGAGAGAAGACAATTCTATAGATTTGAGTGAACAGGTTTGAGTGTGCATCTGAGTGAGAGAGAGTGCACATCCTGTTTTGTTACTGTTAGATGTGTTTTGTCCACATTTAATATGTTGTATAATTATATCACTCTCTGCATCTGCCCCTGGATCTAACCTGAGCTTGAGATTAGTAGAAAATTGCTAAATGCTTATGTGCAAAGCTTGTCAAATCATACCCAGAAGACTTGAGGCTGTAAAGGTGCTTCAGCGAATTACAGAGTTAAGGGTATGAATACTTATGCAATGTACTTATTTTAGTTTTTTATTTTTAATACATTTACGAAGTTGTGACCATTCTGTTTCTGCTTTGTCATTATGGTGTATGGAGTGTAGATTGATGTGAGAAAAAATGTAATTTAAAGCAGTTTAACATAAGGCAGCAACAACAAAAAGTGAAAAAATGAAGGGATACGAATACTTTTGCAAGGCACTGTATGTCAAATGTGTTTGTAATTGGTCTTTTACACATTTACACAAAGATGTGAATAAATAATTATATACATAGCATATGTAAAAAGAAAATGTATTATACATACTATTCATCAACATACATATTTACATGGGCTAGATATAATATATGTAAATATATAAATTTTTTTAGTTTTTAATAGGTTTCATAAATGTTTACACTTGGAAAATACATATATTGCATGCTTGTGTCTAATCATTAAGAGACGTCCTGATTAATACACCAATTAGTCTGGTGCAGCTGTATTTTTTAGTGATAGTTCAGCACAGAGAGAGAGAGTGAGCAAGTGAATGAGGGGTCAATGCTAACGAGCGCCGCGTCAGGAGCACCAGCGGGGTGCATGTTAAAGTCCGGCCGCGTTAGACCCCCACGTCATGGAAGCGGCTCTAGCCTTACGCCACCATTAGCCTTATTGGCCGCAGAGGTCAACAGGGGTCAAGTGGCATGTCGATTGGTTGACCCAACCTATCGGCTGCTCCTGTGACTCCTTCAGCTGAGTTATGTGCGTGCCAGCGCGGCCGCGTTACTGCCAGAAAATCATTCGCTTCACTCGTGCTGATTTACAGACATTGAGCCCCTGCGGCTTCTGAGTGAACACTGGAAACATTTGAAATGCATGCAGATTTATGTGGGTATTAATTCACAGTATTTGGATATAGCGAATATCAATACCTTTATCGGAACAATGAATATATTCATCACCTATTTACCGTCTTTCTGAAAGCTGCGGCCATCATTCTCATGCCTGCTGTAAAACACTTCATGATCTTTCAGCTCAGTTGCATTCCTGCAAAATGCATCGAATAACATAGAAAAATAATTGCACTTAATTCTAAATGAAACCATCACCAGCGTATCGTATGCGCAGCAGCATCACGCTCATAGAAAGTGCTCTGGTCATTCATTAATGTTAATGTCCAGAACCTAAATGTGTGGTGAACCACAACTTGGCCTAAATAAAGTAAGATAAAAGCATCAGTTTCCACGCTGGTGCTCAGTGACTTAATCCATCATGGAGGCATGGGATCCATCTTTATCAGAGCCCATTAAAGTTACAGCGGGTACAAACGGATCCCAGCTTGCTTACCACTCTTCCTTTAACCTGTCCAAAACACATCTCCGGTGTCCCCGTGAAAGAAATACCCACGCGGCTCATGAGCACTGAGGTCAGGGGTTAAGGAGTGCGAGCCGGTGACCTCCCCATTACATCAAGCACTCTGGCCAGCCATTGGTTAAGACACAGCCGAGCTTTGGTTACACGACGCCAGAGGTTTAGCGTGAGCTCCACTGATCCTACAACAGCAAAATCTCCAAACAGAGCTTGGCCAATAACCACAAGACAGATTTGCATGAGTGAGGTTTCACACAAATACAGTGGCATGCGAAAGTTTGGGGACCCATTGCAGAATCTGTGAAAATGTGAATAATACAAACGAAAAAATAAAGATAAAAGAGATCATACAAAATGCATGTTTTTTTATTTAATACTGTCCTGAGTAAGATATTTTACATAAAAGATGTTTGTATATAGTCCACACGACAAAAAATAAAATAACCCCCTTCAAAAGTTTTAGAAACCTTGGTTCTTAATACTATGTGTGGTTACCTGGATGATCTACGACTATTTTTTTTTTGTTTTGTTTTGTGATGGTGGTTCATGAGTCCCTTGTTTGTTCTAAACAGTTAAACTGAGCACTGAGCACTGTTTTTCAGAAAAATCATCTAGGTCTGGCAAATTCTTTCATTTTCCAGTATCTTTTGCATATCTGAACCCTTTCCAGCAGTGACTGTATGATTTTGAGATCCATCTTTTCACACTGAGGACAACTGAGGGACTCAAACACAACTATTAAAAAAGGTTCAAACATTCACTGATGCTCAGAAGGAAAAACAATGCATTAAGAGCTGGGGGGTGAAAACTTTTGAACAGGATGAAGATGTCCAAATTTAGGGCGCAAATTTTCCCCAGTCATTATTATTTTATGCATTCTGCAGTCGCTTTTATCCAAAGCAATTAATCAGCGAGTTCAGTGTTCCCTGCAAAAACCATGACCTTGGCATTGCAAGAGAGCAAGCATTAACTGTATCTAACATCTAACAGCTTACCGAGGACATGTAATACTATTTAATACTGTTGATAAATGTTTACTGAACAAAACTGACATCATGAATAGTAGCTGGTTTTAAATGCATCAGATGTCTGCATTCCTCAATCATCAAACATCAAACTTTTCTGAATAATGGTCACCATAAATGGCAACACTGTAAACTGGACAGCTCATCTCATTTACAGTTTATTCAAATAGTTTCATGTCCACTTATTCATTTATTTATATGCTGAGTGGTTGTTTTTGTAGTTATGCCAGTGGTAGCATTTTAGATCCTTGAAAGAAGCTTTCAGTGAACAGTTCTTAAAATATTTTTTTTTTCTTAACATTTTTAAAATCTAAAGAACCTTTTGTGCAATAGAAAGTTTCCAAGTTTGTTAAGGTTATTAATGGAAACATCAAAGCCATTAAAAAAACAATTGTTTTTGCATGAGATAATGTACTGTAATGTTATTACAGTATGATGTTTTTGATTTTGTGATAATAACCAGCTGACTGTATATTGCTACAAAAAAATGACAAACAGAAAGTGAGAAAAGATGTGATCTTGGACCACAAAACCAGTCGTAAGTAGCACAGGTATATTTGTAGCAATAGCCAACAACATATTATATGGGTCAAAATTAATTAAAGATCACGTAGATGAAGATATTGTAAATTTCCTACCATAAGTATATCAAAACTTAATTTTTGATTAGTAATATGCATTGCTAAGAACTTTTCTCAATATTTAGATTTTTTTTTCAGATTCCAGATTTTCAAATAGTTGTATCTCGACCAAATATTGTCCTATCCTAACAAACCATACATCAATGGAAAGCTTTTTTATTCAACTTTTTAGTGATGTATAAATCTTAATTTACAAAAAAAAAAAAGAAAAAAAAAGACCCTTATGACTAGTTTTGTGGTTCAGGGTCACATGTGATGTAATGGACGCAGCATCTGTATTGACAATACATTTTGAAGCTACCTAAACTGCATGTACATATTGTACATTCCATATTGTTCAATTACGAATGGATATATAATGACTAAATTTACAGCACCTGCATAAATTGAATAACTAAAAAAGCAAAAACATACCTAATGCATATACGTTATTCAATTAGTAAATGTTGTTTAAAAATCTTGCAGAATTGCTTTGCCATCTTGTTGCGACTAAATGATTTGAACACACCTGACGTCATAATTATGATAAAAATACGTAATTACTCAAAATATGTAAATACAAACTTCCCAGAAGGACTTGTAGTACCATATAATCTTTTACTTGATTTATGGCAAATGCAGTTTTTTTCAGTAGCTACAAACCAACATTCAGCTCATTCCTCAGAATGTCATTTTTATATTAATGTTTGTTTATTTTTCCTTGTTAGAAAACAACATACAGTAAGAGTGTAACTTTTAAACTGCATTCAGACATATTTCAAATTTTGGAAACGATTTCGCAAAATCTTCAAAACAAATCAGCTCATGTAATATTAAGATTGAACTTTTGAACATCTCCTTTCACGTATCTTCCATTGACTTTCATTGTTTGTATTTTTCTATTTCCTGCCACGTTACAAATAGTCATGCAGTGTTTGGAAAGCTGCAGTGCATTACCTCTCTCCTAGAAGGGCTCTAAGCATCTGATTGATTACCTCCCGCTGAAATATTTCTCCCTTCCCTGGCAGGAGATTACGGACGGCAATTTGTGTTTATGGGATTCCCGAAATTCACTTAACAACTGCCCTCCTATTAAAAGGTCAAGCAGGGAGGAGGAAGAGACATCCCAACGTCATCCCTCATTTCTGTTCCTGATAAAAACAGAAATAAAAGAGTATCTGGCATCGAAAAAAATCTTTATTAGTGCTGTTTGTTAAACGATCAAACCTCAGAGTAATAAAGTCGACCTGCAGTGTTTGAGCATCCAGACATGAATGATTGCTCAAAATTGTGTTGTTGTTACCTTAATAAGAAATTACATTCACCATTTTACCTGCTGAACCATATTAATCTTTTTATTTCAACAATTATTTTCTACTTCAAAATGTCATGTTTGAATTCAGTGTTATTTGCTGTTTCTTTCTAATTGATGGTCAATTTACTAGCAATTTAGTGAAAATTCATAGCTTATTTTTAAGTAAATCAGAATCTTAAAATTGAGCATGTTTATTCATTTTTAGTACTGACATTTATACAGTATTTTTTTGTCCTAAATATAAAAATCTAGTCTGCTTTCTGTAATTAATCAGACATTTCACAGTACATTGTGAAACTGTCAAAATGAATATTTTCAAGTTGCAAATAAAACAAAGATAATTGGAGTATTTTACCAGAATGTGTTTCAGTCTCACTAAATGTACTAGCTTGTTAAATCCTATTCCATTTTTTAAAAACTGTTTATTAATAAACTTTAGCATATTCATATAAAACATGGATACCTGTCTGTGGGCTGTAAGGACTACTTGATATTTGTACTACATCTCTTTTTAGCAGTTTCCTCTCAGGTTTCAGCCTGAGTGTCTCTGGGTTTTGCTGGTTTGAGATTACATTCATACTTACATTATTAATAGCGTCGCACCATTATCTCCCTGCAAGCTCCTCTTACATCGTGCCCAAACTGCCTTAGTGAACACATCGCGTGGAAAGGCCCAAGTGTTTGTGTGAGAGCCTGGGAAGATGGACAGGTGTGGGATCAAATATTTATCGTTGTATAGCAGTCAGCTGTAAGGTGTTAAAGGTCAAAGAGCAAAACACAAATACAAAAATGAGGAATCATCCCATTGCTCATCTGTTTGCTATCAGCATGACTGTCATCCTAATGTGGGATGGAAGGTTGCATTAAGTACTAGTTTAATGGAAACACAAACGCTATTAAATACAGATTTATATAATTTTTTTTATCATATTCTTATGCACAAAAAATGATTTGGTGTTTAACTAAAAGAGTATATTATATAGAGTTAAACATGCATTCATTTATTTTATTTTGTTTCATTTTTGTCAAATTCTACATTATATTGTAAGGGTTTTCGCAAAGTGCTGCCTTCTGTTATCTTAGTGGTAGTTTAACTAGCAGGGTAGTTTTGTCCTAGTCAGGTAGTGACAAAGCGTGTTTTGCTGCTCTTGAATTATCCAGGCCATGGGCAGATGGAACTCTGTTGAAACGGGAGAGTGACACCTGACCCCACGGCGACCTGCGGATCAGCTGCCCAGGTGTGGCCGTGGAGATTCTCACCTGACCTTTACCCCGAGAGTCTCCACCCTGCAAGCAGGGCCGAGGTTAAACGTGCTCCGGAGAGCAGTGTACCGTTACTGCTCGTACAAACGACGGTGAACCCGTGCTGCTGCGCTCTTCGCAACAAACTCGACACAGAACTTTACAGTCGATTACAAGTGCGATATCACTGCGACGCAGACAGAAAAATGAATGAGTAATAGGAACAGAATCGTTTTGGGGATGCAGTAACGCTCTCTGGTCCAATAGTGTGTAATGTTACAGGTATGCTGTGTGTAGTTACGTTCTCATCTACTGTAATCACTAAAAAACTTTGATTTAAAGTCTGAGACAAGGGTAACCAATAAAAACATTAAAAAGTAGCAGCTTCCTCTGTAATCAAAACTTGTGGGTGTTTTCCGGTAACACTTTATTTTGATAGACCACTTTAGATACCCTTACCAAAAAGAAGTATACTTCAAGTTTATTTTATTAAGTATACTTTATGTAGTAAGTATACAAATATCAGTGTAATAGTAGTACGCTTTTAACTGTACTATTTCAAATACTCCTTGGGGCTAAATTGGCCCACTTTCTAATCTATGAAGTATACTTTAAGTATAACAGTAGTAAACTTTGAGTACACAACTAGTTTACATCTGTTTTCAGTTTGTACTGCAAGTATACTAAAAGTGAATTTATAGGTATACTGATACTTTACTAATTAAATACTTTTTATGTATTTTTTTTTCACTTTCAAGTATAGTCTCAGTAAACTACTAGTTTAGTAGTTTTATACTGCAAGTATACTCGCAAGTTCTCTTTAAGTGAACTTTACATCATCCTTTAAGTACTACTATGTCCCTATTTAGGTATTAATTTGTATATATTTTGTAATATGAATATCTGAACATACAAAACATCACAAGAAACGGGTATCTGCTTGTAAACAAAAACAGTTTATTCTAGCTTTATGCATTCTTTTTTACACACTTGAATGTGTGTAAGTTTCATAAATAAAAAATCAATAAACAACATTTTGAACAAAAAGCTAAAAAAAAAAGAATATTCATGAAAATCTAAATGTAGATGGAGTTGATCAACACCCCAAAGCTTGACAGTCATTATTACCTCTTCATGGGTGACATTTTATTCCATAACATTCCAAAGTTTTACATATCTATGGTTTTGATGCTGTTTTATGTCTGATGAATGTGGTAGATTACATGTGGAAGCATCTGTTGTTTTAGTTTCTTCTTTACTTGTGTTTTGGAAATTCTGTACAGAAGATGTGGAATAGCGCCCCTAGCGTATAACAATGAAGTATAGCTCAAATATACTGTAGCGATCAAAATAAGTAAAGAGACTTGATGATTTTAGGCTTTGTATTTATTAACGTAAATGCCCGTGATTTCACAGCATGGGCTCCGACAGAAAAACTGACTTCTCGAACTTCTTCCCCCAAAAACTCCACCCACACACACGAGTGCGCAGACTCGTTCTTCAGAAGAACACCCACCCCTTAAAGTCCCTATTCAAAAAGAACAGATACACAGGAACAGAACATACATGCTTAAATCACACCTAACAGAATATAACACACTTTCCAGACTTGCTACAATACTTAGACTTTTTCCTAAGTATAAGTTAAGTATACTTAAATGTCATTTTAAGTATATTTCTGAGAAGTATATAAAGCACATTTTTTGAGAAGTCAAGGATCATTGGGCTTGTGTGGAAAGCCTCCACCTCATCCTGAATGTTCACGGCTCCCAGAAATGCACAAGGTATTGACAAAATCGTATTAGGCCTTTTTTCGGCTGAAACACGGAATACCAGGTCCTCCTCCCTCATCTCCCTCAATGTCCAGTGAGAAGGTTTTTGGGGATTCCCCGGGTGGGTTGGCGCTTTTGGTACAGTGGGAGAGTGACTGCAGGAACTGCGTGCAGTAACCCACTACACTCCCGAGTGTTGAAGGTTGCAACGCATGCTCTGGGTAGAGCGATGTCCACCACGGTGGTCCAGGAGCATCACCGGTGGCTTAACCTTGTTGAAACGCAGCATGTCAGGAAGCTCGCTTCTCATCGCACCATTTTTCCAGGTGGGTCTTTTTGGTGACACCATGAAAAGGTTACCAGTAACTCTCCATGGTGAAAGAGCAGAACATTAGTGTTCCTCCCACAGTCAGACCTAGCTTTGCTCCCCCGGGACAGCACTTCCATCTGCTTATCACCAAAGACGGCCCCCTGCAAAGACTGTTGTGGCTCCGCAACAAGCCGGTCCCACAGTCTGGCCTGTCCTCTGGGCAACAGGGGCCCACGTCGGGCTTGATGTGTCCCTGTGACGAACAACCCAGGGCAGAAGGTTCACTAACTTACCTGGATTCTCTCTCGTTAGGGGGATGAGAGGTGGATTCAGCTTCATTCAGTGCTCTGGTGCATTGCCACAATGTGGTCTTAGAACCATTTCTTCTACCTGTTTTTTGTCACAGTATCCTGGCCCTCCACGAGATAGCCAGGCACTGATGTATCAAACCAAAACATGTTGAGCACATACCCTGTATCTCCACATGTATTGCAGCACTGGATTTATCATCCAGACGATCTCCTGGGCTCAGGCGATCCTTTGGCCGATTTCCATCTGACGAATTCATTGTATAAAACACTCATTGGTCTTTGGGGCTTCTTACCTCCAGCCACAGTGTTTTTTCGCTCTGACCACCCACAATGTCCCCACTCCAGGTACGTCGGGATGGTCTCCTTGAGGTCACTGACGGAGAGTCTAAAGGATTGGCAATTCCTCTCGTCAAACATCTCTGATCCATCCGACCTGCCCAGGTTCAGCGGCATTCTATTTACACGTTTCAGGGTAGAGTGCTGCGGCCCTTTGGACGGGAATTGCATCACTTCTGGTGAAGGGTGCAGTGAAGCCAGTCCCCCTCAGTCGAAATGAAGCAGGCTTTTTCAGCTCCCGCTTCATTGTACCCTAGGATGGCGGATTATAACCAATCTTGGATTTGAGAGCCTTTGAATCGGGCCCTTTACAAGCTTCCGTTCAAAATACTAACCCTCAAACAAATTATCTCATGTGTCAAGAAACAGGATTGGTTTGTGGCAAGAGGCCTGATGGACGCCTACGTCATTCTTGACCCTTCCAAGGCTCAGGCCGTCCATTCCCTCTGGATTGTCCCTGTTACCTTGCGGCTTTACGAAAGTCATAGAGGCTGCCCTTGCCCCTCTCAGGGAAGTGGGCATATGCATTTTCAACTGTAGCATTTACCATATTTTTCACATTTTTACAGGACTGATACTAAAAATACACAAATTGTGTTTCTATGGTGTCTTTATTTTTGTAAAAATATTTTTAATTTAGAAGTTTATCTAAAACCACAATTTTATTGTTTTAGTCCTTAACATGTCAGATGTCATTAATGTCAGTAATCAGCAAGAAATGGTTTCATTCTTAATTGTCTTCCTTATTGAATTCTGTAATACATTTGAAGGGATAGATTGCTTTTTAATTATTATTTTTTTTTTTAAATCTTTCTGCTGCCAATGTGGGTGCAATTTCTGATGTCAAAAGTTTTAGTGAAAAGTTTTAGTAAAAAATCTATTCATTACAAAAATATGAGTTGTCATGATTTTGATAGGTATATATTTGCTGAAACCATGCCTATTTTATGTTTTTTTTTCATTAAAATTATTAATAAATGAAGTAAACAACCCTGTCACAAGTTTACAACCCCGTAACAATGAGAAATACATATTTGTGACAGGGGTTTTTACTCAAAATGGCCACTGCTCTCATGTAGTTAAGAGAGTAGATAATATATGGCATCAATAAAACAAGTACATACTTATGGATTAAAATAAAATGTTGAAAAATAATAATTTTCCATCTTTAATTTTATGTGACGGGGTTGAGTTGTTAAGCTTGGCAGTACCCTCCCTGACTATAATATGCCTCAAAAATATGAATAAAATATGATATGATACTACTAACCATTTTCTGCACCACTATTAAAGAGAGCTGAATGATGTCATATCTGACAAATAATGTCACATATGAACAAAGTCTAAATTATTATGGGCATAGAATGATTAGTGTGATGGGGTTGAATTCAGACTGTGAAACTTTAAAGTCTGTTTTTTATAAAATATCTTGCAGTTTTTTAGAATAATATTCTTCACAAGAAAGAAACACAAATAAATGTTTACATTATTGCCAAAAATCAAAGACACTGCATATTTTGTTAATAATTTTCAAAGTACAAACTCAATGATGTGCCTTAGGAACATTACACAATGCTTGGTTTAAGATCGATATAAGATAATATAATTTTATTCTAAAATAATATTAAAATGCAATAATTATATTTATTCATTATAACGGGCATACCAAAGTATTGTGAAAAGCTTTGAACAATAATTTTTGGTGAACCACCACTTTATAAACTCTGGGGGACTAAAATATTACGTATCCCAGGAATGACCCTACTATAGTTTTACTGTACAAGTTGTAGTAAACTACAAACACTTTTACAAGTTAAACCTGTAGTAAAACATGCATTTAACATTCTTTAACATATCACGACATGTAAAACATGCCAGTATGTGTGTGATAAACTGTAAATATTGTTAGTTTTTCACGATTTTTCATATCACAACACTTAGCCAGTGCAGAACTAATATGCTACCTCAGCGAACCTTTAGCTAAAATTAGCATATTAGCAGCAGACTTGAAACAGGACAGTGAATACCAGACGCAACTATGAATTATAGCCCACTGCTAACCCTGAGCATTAGCATCACCTTAAAGTTTGATCCATTCCAGGTTGAAGAAAAGAAACCCTGAGCCAGCTGCTCGTGAAAACTTATGAGCTGTCAAGAAAAAGTGCGCGGCTCTGCCGGTAACTGACTCGCACGCGAATGAGTGACATTGACACAAGAAATCAGCGCAGCCTCGCTCACTCATACTGCCGTCACCTGCTAATCTGATCGCAGATCGTATGTTACCCTACTGTATATGTTTCTGTCTCTCCTTTTGTTCTGACGTGTGACGCTTTAGAGGGTGCTTTTACAAAGGTAAAAAAATACAGTCTACAATTACAACTGTTCTGTAAGCAGAATACTGACATATGACTGATGGGCCTAGTTGACGTTGACTAGCAGCAAACAAAGTAGTAATTATTATGCAAATAATATGCTTAAAAACATACTTCTGTGAAATGAAAGTAACGTTTTCAGACACTTATTTGCATTTTAAATACTTTTAAGTGCACTGAAAGTGCAATCAAAGGGATAGTTCACCTAAAAATGAAAATTCTGTCATTAATTGACCTTTCGGTAAGCCCCGCCCATAGGACGCAGATGAGCCAATGGCAGTTGAGTATCAGCTGCACGGAGATGGAACCTGGACATCTGTAGGTTGCAGCGCCATAGAGAATCATTGGTAGATCCGAAGCTCTCATCGTTTTAATGGTGTTTATGCTACAAAAATAATAAAACAATGTGCCTGAGGTATCCGTAACACTGATTCCAGATATCCTGAGAGGATTGGCAATGGAATTTGGAATTGATTTTATTATTTAATGTTTATTTTCTGGTTGTCGTACTCTCATTATGTGGCCTTTTTCATCTGCTCAAGCAGGTAATGTTTGTGTCTGTAAATATCGTTAATATCTCTGGCTAAAACTAGCTAACGTTAAAGTTAGTGAGTCCATGCTAATATACAAACCTCAGCTAACTATTCTCACATCATGTACAGTGTCAAAAACTGTAAAAAGTCAAAAACACATAAGGTCTACATTTCAGTGCCTCTCCATATTAAACTGGTTAAATGTAAAATAATTCATCTTACGCTGCGGTACATGAACAGTGTTGATCCTGGATGTTGTCATCTGCGATCGTGACGACCGTAACATGAGATTTCTTCTGTTTGCATTGCGATCTGTAAACGCTTGATTTCAAATTAATCATGTTACACACCATATTTATTTTTAAATCATTTGTATATCTCTCCATGGCATATTAAAGCCCTACTTTAATGCTCCTCGATGAGAGGTGGTCCTTCTGTGTTCAAAATGTATCAAAAACATCTTCAGACAAGGTTTCACACTGACAGCTGTCATTGTAAGACAGTGGGGAACTCCGTTTGTTTGTCCGAGGTAGCAACAGTAACTAAGGGGGGGGGGGGGGGGGGCTTAGCGATAGGTCAATTACTCAGCCTCATGTCATTCTCCAAATCTGTAAGAAATTTGTTCATCTTTGTAACACAAATTAAGATATTTCTGATGAAATCCAAAAGCTTTCGGACCCTCCATAGACAGCAAAGGTCCCACCACGGTCAAGGCTCAGAAACACAGTAAAGACATTGGTAAAACAGTCCATGTGACATCAAAATAACAAAAATAACTTTATTCAACAATTTGATGATGAACGGAGATCTTACGGGTTTGAAACGACTTGAGGGTGAGTAATTAATGACAGAATTTTCATTTTTGGGTGGACTATCCACTTCTTTTTCACAATCAGGCAGTAAATCCTTCCAAATGAATCCACAATTAATTAGTAGTTGTACAATTACAAGTAGCAATTAATTAAACACGCGTAGTGACATGACAAGAAGTAATAGTAATACGTAATAGTACACAAGTTAAAAATCAGCATATTCTACATGATAATGTGCCGTTTAGTATGTGCAAAATGTGCTTGGATAGTAGCGTCTTATTTCCAGTGGGATTTTGAAGTGAGCATCATGCATGCTTGAATCAACTGCTAGTCAAGTACTAAAAACACTTTGAATCCACCCATAAACAACAGACAATGTCATCAGTATACTTGATTTGTTTACTGTCAAAACAAAACAGTGTATAAATTAAATGTATACTTATGATTATTTTTAGGTGTACGCATATAGATGATCTTCAAGTGACATGCTTAAGCTCCCGTTGTGTTTTCACTGAGTTTTTAAGATGATGCATTGACATGCAAATCCACACCTGTAAATACACCTACAAATTCAGATATCACAAATCCGTTCTGGACTCTCACCCCTTCACCCCATACTCCAGCCCCCCCCACGCCGCATGACCACCAGCACCTCTGGCTGATGAATGCGTGGCCCGCTATTGATCGCCACGTGTGATGGATGACGGTCCCGCGATGACTGATGGGCTGCCGGCGGAGGTGCCAATAAGGGTCCGGCGCGAGGCGGAGTCTCAGACGGCAACATAATGCGAGCAGACCGTCCCTCAGAAGCGCTCGCCCCGCCTTAAGCTCCAGCGTCGCCCGGCCCGGAGGTGAGGACGTGTAGGAGGTGGAGGTGGTGGGGGAGGAAAAGATGATGGATGGCAGGGCAGGAGGGGAAGACTGCTTCACGGCTCCAAATTGATATCCAGGCAAATGTTTTTGTCTGTTGTGAAAAATGGTGCGGCGGAGACTCTGATCAGCACGCCAGCCTTCCACCCTCCCTCCCCCGGCGTGTCCGCTTTTTCCTCTCATCTTCTTTCTTCCCCCCACCTTCGGCTGCTGAATGCGCTGAATCAACCAAAAGCAATTCACTCATTCAGTGTCTAACGGTGGAGCTCTGCGGTGGTGCACTGACTTCCCCAAAGCCATTCCTCACCGCTTTATTTCGCTGTATCCATGGCTACGGCTTTCTCCATCGCTGTTGGATGTGCCATCAATCGTAGGCAGAATTGAGGGCAGAGGCGATAGCACAGGCCACGCTCAAACATTAGGTGTGATTTGTGGCATTCTGAACAATCTCACTGCTGGTAAGAGCAAAACTGACCAAAGAACATGAAACTTGGGGAACAAGGTTTGAACAACAAATCAATTGCCATGCTTGCTCATACACAGGACAATCTAGAGCAGTGTGCAATCAATAAACAAACAAACAATTAATTTCCCAAAAGAAAGACAAAACCTCCTTTTGGGGTTGTCCTCGTTTGTAAAACTTGACCCTTTAAAGGAACACTCCACTTTAAAAAAAAAAAATAGGCTCATTTTCCAATTCCCCTAGAGTTAAACAGATGAGTTTTACCATTTTTGCCATCTGCCATTAGCACTTTTAGCATAGCTTAGCATAAATAAATGAATTTGATTAGACCATTAACATCTCGTTCAAAAATGACCAAATATTTTAAACATTTTTCCTATTTAAAACTATCCATATCAGCTTGGAAAAATCGCAACTTTTCATTTTCCGTCGGTCTTTGTACACAGTGTAATTACAGAAGAGTCAAGTTTTAAATAGGAAAAATATAGAAAATCTTTGGTCATTTTTGAACGAGATGCTAATGGTCTAATCTGATTCAATGAATTATGCTAAGTAATGCTAAAAGTGTTAACGGCAGACCCGGAGATCGTCTGAATGGATTCAAAACTGTAAAACTCATCTGTTTAACTCTAAGGGAGTTGGAAAATTTGCCTATTTTCAAAAAAAAGTGGAGTGTTCCTTTAAAACTTTCACTCTATTAATTTTAACTGCTGGTTTTCTTTAAATTAACATTAGCTTCTCTATTCTTTTTGTATTCTATCTGCGTCGGCTAACTGAGACTTGTCATAGCACTTGCATATCATTGCTCTTTTGTTGATTTTGATTGCTTCCATTGTCCTTATTTGTAAGTTGCTTTGGATAAAAGCGTCTGCTAAATGATTAAAATGTAAATGTAAAAATTTTATAAAATAAAGTTGATATATACACTGCTGTTCAAAGGTTTGGGATCAATAAGATGTTTTAATTTTTACAGACAGAAGTCTTTTCTGCTCATCAGGGTCCTTTTATTAAAAAAAAACAAAAAACAAAAAACAAAAAAATATTGTGATATATTATTGCAAGTTAAAATAGCATTTTTCTATTTTAATATACTTTAAAATATAATTTATTCCTGTGATTTTAAGCATCATTGCCCGAGGTTTCAGTGTCACATGATCCTTCAGAAATCGTTCTAATATGCAGATTTATTATCAATGTTGGCAAGAGTTGTGCTGCTTAATTATTTTCAGAACCTGTGATACTTCTTTTCAGAATTATTTGATGAATATAATGTTAAAAAGAACAGCATTTATTTAAAATTGAAATCTTTTCTAACAATATACAAAACTTTTTCTTTCTTTGTTTGTTCGAAAGAAATGAATACCTTTATTCAGCAAGGGTGTGTGTTAATATAAAAAAGTGACAGTAAAGACTTATATTGTTAGAAAATATTCAAATTTTTAATAAATGCGGTTTCTTTAACATTTTATTCAACAAAGAATTCTGAAAAAAAGTATCACAGGTTCCAATAAAATAAAAAATAAAAAATTGGCAGCACAACAGGATCAGGATGTGTCACTTAAGACTGGAGTAATAGCTGATGAAAATTCAGCTTTACATCACAGGAATAAATTATATTTTAAAGTATATTAAATTAGAAACCATTATTTTATATTGTAATAACATTTAGCAATATTACTGTTTATTTTCTGTATTTTTGATCAAATAAGTTCAGCCTTGATAAGCATAATAGACTTAATAGACTTAAAACATAAAAAAAACTTCTGAACAGTGTATGTATATATATATATATATATATATATATATATATATTAAATGCAGAATATTTTCATTTTAAAAAGGTCAATGAAATATCCCCTATTTATATAGATAAGTAAAATGTGTGTGTGTGTGTGTGTGGCATGTGTCCAACACCTCAAGCGACAAACATCTTGGATTTTAGAGATCATCTTGGTTCTTGCGCTCTGCCAAAGAAAAGAGGCTGTAGAGACATTGAGATGAGAACAGACCAGAAAGAAACACAGATTACAAACACCACGCAGACATACATGATGAACATCAAATCTCTTTATTCAACTAGAAAGAGTATCTGATTTTAAAATAAATGGCTGAAATATTAAACCACAAAAAACATCAATCAATGTCCAAATGTGGTTCTTGATGTGTGTATACTACAGCCCCCAGCATGCACCTGTGTTCTTTAGCAGTTTGTCAGTAAATGTGCATCCTGACCGGCTGAAAGGTTTTATATTTTGTGTTTCTGAGTATTTCTGAGTCCTAAATCTCAATATAAGAAGAAACTGAATCTAATATTCCTTAATCATGTTTCTGCCAGAGTGTCAGTGATGGTACATTCTGACACATTCTCAGATTGATGATTGCAGTTCTGATATGAATGCTATGAAAAAATATGAGGCTAACATGGGTGCTGTAATGAACTAAATGATGCGATCAAGGACTTTCCTGCTCTCCTTCTAATTTACCGTTCAAGTGCAGATTCTGCGTTGGTTTCAATCGGTGTGGATTTATGGAGTTTGAGCAGTCTGTTTGGAAGGCCATGACTGCTATAATTACTCTGATGATTTGCTACAGCGGTGCTCAGGGGCGATTAGATTAATAAATCTCCCTGATATGATTAATAAAGTCTTTCAGAGAGGGAACACGTTTCTGCGGCTTTCTGCAAAAGTAACAGTGTAGAGTTTTCAGTTTTCAGTGTAGATCATATTTCTATATTTTCCCAAAATGGTAACATCTAAATTAACTGATTTTAAGTTAAATTATTTAATATCACTGAATCAACTTAAATACATTAGATTACACCAACATAACGTTTTATGCTTTGTTTTTAAAAAATCTTCATCAATCACAGTTGCCACTTATACAGTATACACTACAGATTAGCATATGTAAATTCAAAATATTCTTTTAACACAAATATTTTATGTTTAATAATATAATATAATATAATATAATCAATATCACACGAGTAGACTATGAGACTAGAAATAGCTGTGATTCGGTCGTAGCTAGGTAATCACAGCTTGCCGATATACAGTCATATCTGAAATTTAGGAGTGTGATATTGCATTTATACAGTATATTATAACAGTTTGAAGGCACGAGTGTGTAAATAAACAAAATAACAAAGAAGTGTCTTTAAAAATCCTCTTTTGTGCGAACTACCTCTTTCGCCACGGATTCAAATCGAAGTTTGACAGCTGAGCCCAGAGCCTACATTACTAATCCCAAAACTTCACTTTAGAACTAGTAATGAAGGAATATTAAGTTGCTTCAATGAAAGCTTATTTTATTATTGCAGTAAAAGCTCACTGATGAGTTGTTGTGAACTGTGCCGTTGTGGCTCCCTCCCTTCACCTTTAGAGGGAGCCTTTATTGGACTATGGACCATTTCTCACTACATTTCCCATAACCCCATGCTCATGGTCTTCCTGTCACCTGTCACCTCTCACCTCAGTCAGCCATCTTGCTCATTACACTCACAATATAAATAGACCGGTTTTCCACTGTTTAGTTGCGAAGTCTTGATCAGTTTTCTGTCAATTCCAAGCGTTTTCCCGTGTTTGTTTTTCCCGTTGCCATTCCCGTCTGTTCCCTGGTTTCCCGAGTCTCCTCCGCCCGCCTATCGACCCCTTGTCTGCCCCTTGGATTACTCTGTTTGCTCGCTGCCGGCCTAGACCCCCTCGCTCGGACTTTGACTCCCCTTGGTTTGTTCTACGTTGTTCCTGTTTGTTCCTGCCTGACCCTGCCCGTACGACCACAATTACGGTTATTAATAAAGCTTTGCATATGGATCCAACTGTCTCCGTCCCGTTCGTCACATGAGTATTATGAGAGAGAGAGATGGACTTAGCAAGTGTGATTAATATACCTGCATCTGATACAGCATTCAGATCGGTCTGGTATCAAGCTGTTGTTTGAAGCTAAAAATAACTTCCTCTTAAAGCCTTTATAACTTTTCAGTTTAAAAGTCTTTACCAAAGTCCTGTTTTAACTGGAACAATGTAACTAAAATCACCATCACAAACACGCACCTTCTTAATACTAAACACTATTACTGAATATAGTATTTCTATACACATTTTATTCACTGAATAATAATATTTAATAAACAAAAACAACAAAAACAGCTATCAAAAAGTTGCTAGGCAACTCAGTTAAAAAGTACAATACAGCATAGCATTAACACAAACATGAGATTTTGCCAAACTGTCTTCTCTGGAACAAATAATAGATTAATGAGACCAAAGATCTGCCCATTAGATTTACCCAAAACAAATTACATCTTGTTTACAAGTTTAACCACAGTGGCGGAGGCAGAAAGTGGTTGGGCCTCTGAAAGGATGTGGGCCTGAATAATTCTCATCACCCACGGCTTAAATAATAATAATAATAATAATAATAATAATAAAAAAAGAGAAAAAACAATGGACTGGTCCGAAATCAATCAGATCTCGCAAAACACTTAAGGAGGTGGTCTGCACGCATTCCAGAAGCAATTTGACAAGTGTAAATGCATCTGGTTGTTCAATAAGATATTAATTTTACAACAGCGCTACTGCAACTCGCATCTCCACAGAAGTGGGTCTATACACTTCATTTCTAACCGTAAAAACCTGCTTCTTTTCATTTTAAGGTATTGTTTTCATTATAGTGTACTGATTAAAATTAATAAACAATAATAAACATTATTTTACCACTCTGTGCGACTCTTCTGACATGTTCTGGCTTATGAATTGGCAGCATCTGGGTTGGGAGGACGGAGCGGGTGCAGGCGCAATCATCAAAATTTCAAAAGAAGCCACATCACTGTCTTTTCTGGGTGTTTTTAGGGAAATTTTTCATTTATTCACGTGTAATTGAATTAGCTTTTCATGTGGTGGTCTGTCATGATTTGACCAATGCAGGACTACAGAATGATGTGCATCAGTTACTGCAGTCATACATTCACCTTAATTAAAAGGTGCGTTCACACCAGACGCGAATAAAGCGTTAAGCACGAGTGATTTACATGATAAGTCAATGCAAAGACGTGATAGACATTCTTGCGGGGAGAATGACGCGATTTGAGTTGAAAAATTTGAACTTTGGCGAATATTCGCGCCGCGTAAACCAATCAGGAGCAATGGAAGACAAAGGCCGTTTCTCAATACGTGTTCTTGTCTGTACAATATTACTGTTATTTTGTCATGAAATGTAGTTTTAAGAGTATTTCAGGCGAGAATGTAGTTGTTTAAAACTCAAATCCGCGGTTTACTTATAAAGACAGCACCTATTTGAAAATTTGATCGCCGATTTCGGAGATGGACCACCGGGAGCTCAGTGCCGAGAGCGCCTCACCACGGCTAGTCCTTCTGACGTTTGCCACTGGTTCTGATGACAGTGTTGTCTGACGTTATCAAATACATTGCTGTTGCTGTACCATTTGCAGAATTACCAAGTCGAACTTGTGAAGTCGAACTACCAAGGACGCAAGTCAGAACTTTACGTACTTGGTATTGAGAAACGGCCAAAATCATTGTCGCTGTATGTGGACACCCTGAGGGAAATCCTCCCACTGACATGGGACAACAGGTCATCAAACTGGGCTCAGTCGGAAGTACCGGTGAAAGCGGCCATCATCCAGGCATAACTCCTGGAGGAATTGGTGACACTCACCAAACTGGGTACGCATCTGAAGGATCTGATGGACCCAGACACGGCACCGAACGAGTCTACGCTGTATTCAGCCTTCCACAGCATATAAAGAACAGCTACCCTCTCAATAAAGTCCATGTGAGCCATTTAGCAACGAGACTGGAGCCGCCTGGCAGATGCACGTGACGCGAAATCGCATCTGTTGTTAAGTGAATTTCACACGCGAATGAAGCGAGTAAACTTGAAATGTTCAAGCGTCCAACTACGCGTGAATAGCGCGATGTATTCGTGCAATTCGCGTCCGGTGTGAACACACCTAGAGTAATTTCAGTGATGATGCTCACTCTTCCATATTAGTGCAGGAATTAAAACTCAGATTCGTATCTAATATAAATCTATAAATTTGTATCTAATTATAGATCAGATCTATATAAATTTGTTTTGAGGAGACACATTTGTGTCAATTTGTACATGGAACAAAAAATCCAAAAACCTTTTATTTGTGGACCTATATGTATGACACTACAACATGATGGTACAACATTTTTTAAATCCATTTGGGACAGAATAATAATAATTATAATTTATATATTTACTATATTATTTGGACTGTAATTTGCATATATCATCGGACATTCCTCCAGACAGGAACTTATTATGACGCCACAGAGGCTTTTAAAAAAAGTTTAGAACGTTGGTGTCAGCGGTATTTAAAGCTTTGGAATTCTGAGAAACACTCTGTGTGTTTGTAGTAGTGGTCGAAAATGAGAGTTGTGGTTAACGATGGGACAGCGAATTTCAAGAGTTTTTCCGGTGAATGGCGAGGTGTACGATCACCATCACAGGACACCCCTAAAACCCGGCACTGACACGGCGGAGCAACATCTTCATCTGTGCGATGAGCCGCCTGTCAATGCTGGTCAGGAGCATTGGAGGGGGGAGAAGGAGGAGGTGGAGGTACAGGGAGAGGGGGAGAGAAAGGAGGAAGTACAGAGTGAGGAGGAGGAGCAGGAGGAGAAGAAACAGGAGGAAGAGGTACAGAGCGAGGAGGAGGCGGTACAGAGAAAGGAGGAGAGGAGGGAAACATTGTGTGAGGTGGAGGAGGAGAAAAGGAAGAAGAAGAAGAAGAAGAGGTTCTGGAGGCTGCCCTCTTTGCTCAGAGCTGCCGAAAACACCTCAACATGATCTGACGGGGTCAGACTGAGGTGCAGCTCATTGAGCCAGCACCGCCAGCCAGCAGCACTGATGGTAAGTCATATGACTGTGTGGAAAAAAATATATATATATGAGTATCCATAATTATTACATAACTAAATACCGTCCCTTAGGATGATTTTCAAAAAACAAATATTAAAATCAATCCTTATGAAAGTTTTTAGATATGTGACCCTGGACATAGGACAATATTTGGCCGAGATATAACTATTTGAAAATCTGGAATCTAAGGGTGCAAAAAAATCTAAATATTGAGAAAATTGCCTTTAAAGTTGTTCAAATGAAGTTCTTAGCAATGCACATTACTAATTAAAAATTAAGTTTTGATATAATTAGTGTAGGAAATTGACCAAAAATTTTCATGGAACATGATCTTTACTTAATATTCTAATGATTTTTGGCATGAAACAAAAATTATAATTTTGACCCTTACAATGTATTTTTGGCTATTGCTACAAATATACAACGTGCTACTTAAGACTGGTTTGGTGGTCCAGGGTCACATATGATAATAACTTCAAACTTTTAGTCTCTTTTGTGCTTTCCCCTCACCCATGCCTTTTTAATGTCCCCTTAAAAATATCCACATAAAAAGTTTCAAATGCTATTCTCTTTTAATAGATGACATTATGAGCCGCTATGAGCTCGGTGATCGTCTGGGGGTAGGCTGGTTTGGTGTTGTTCATGAACAAGTCCAGTCGTGTGGAGGATGGCCTTAAGGTAAGTACAAATAAATAAGAACTTTTACTCTTATGTCTACAGTGTTCAGGTTTAAGTGGAATGATGCAACCTTTACACACATATGAATTGCTTTACTTTTGTTTTTGTTGATCAGGTGTCAGTGAAAGATGTCATGAAGACCCACGACATGGAATATCTAACTATTGTAAGTCATCTGCACTCACTGACTAATTGATGGCAGACTACAATGTTTTTTCAACAGACGAGCCATTTTAAAACTGTCCATGTTCTAGCCTGATCAATTTTACATTCCTGGCCAACAAGGGACCCACTGTACCATGTATTATAAAGCTACTGGACTGGCAGGACCAGTGTGACAATTACGTCATGGTCCTCAAGTGTCCGTCGCCCTGCGAGAACCTCGTCAGTTTGCTGGAGGGCCAACTTCATCGTGAGCAAGGACACCCTAGAGGTCAAGTTAATTGACTTCGGGTGTGGGGACCTCAAGAGAAGCCTACACAACATTGTATGGTACGTATTATGCCTGGTAGCTGAGATAAAATGCTTTGGTAATGCAAACTTGCATATGAGATTGAAATGTCTTTCCTCCAGGCACCATGGAGTACTACCCTCCTGAGTACAGGACCATGGGCAAGTACCATGCGAAGTCTGCAATGTCGTGGTCTGTTGGGGTCATCTTGTTCATGATGCTGTGCGGCCGTTTTCCAACTGGCGAGGACCTGCAGAAGACCAAACTAAACCTTTGGTCGGAGCCTGGGGTGTCAGAAGGTGGGCTCTTTATTACTAGATAAATGATAGAAATGTTCTTCCATATCAATTGTAAAGACTTTAGGTCATATATCGCTCTTCTGTGTTTTTGCACAGACTGTTGCCATTTGATCTGCAGCCTCCTGCAGACTAAACCAAAGCGGTGGCTCCATCTGGGGAGGATCCTTCACCATGACTGGTTTAAGGTACCCAGTCTAAAATCAACCATTTTATTCACATTTGCTTTTGTTGTTCATTTTGATTTAGAAAGTGTAGTGTATTTGCCAATGTTTTCTGTTTTGTTTCAGGTCTCCGTACAAGTCACGGAGGACCTCCAACCCCAGACATCTCCAAAGTCTCCTATCAGCTTTGCGTCTTGCGGGCTGGCAGGAAGGCTTTCCATCTCTCCAGAAACCTTAGCGTCTTGCGGGGCCGGCAGGCCATGGTTGCATCTTGCTTCATGGCCTGAAGCAGCAGTACTAGCGTCTTGTGGTACTGCTCTTTTGGGGATGTGTATATATGTATATAGTTTTCTGAGAGAGGTGAGGTCATAAGGTTGTTTAGATTGTACCAGCTAACTAAAGAGCGCAAATGTAAAGGCCTTGATTTATAATCTGATGTCTCTGTCATGTTTCTGCACAGAATGCTGCCGATTGAGCCTCCTCCGCCAACCAGCAGCTCATTCTGGGGAAGATCGCTTACTAGGACTGGCTTAAGGTACAGCGCCTAAGTTCAGGTAATTTTTACACAATTGGCTATAAATTTTGAATGGGAAGAAATTACATAGTTAAGTGTATTTAAGCAAATATTTCGCATTCTGTTTTGTTCAGATTTCTATATGTCGTGGAGAACCCCAGACATTATCAGCGTCTTCTGTCAGCTTTGCGTCTTGCGGGCTGGCAGGCCATGGTTGCGTCTTGTGCCATGGCTTGAAGCAGCAGAACTTGCGTCTGACGGTTCTGCTCGCTTGGGGATGTGCATGTTCCTGTCCCATCACTGCCTCCACAACATGACTGCATCAGTCCAGATGAAACAGGGAGGCTCACAAGAGGCACCTGCCATGGCCAGTCCTCATCTCAGAGCTCCACTGCCCTGGTTCCTCATTAGATCCTCGCATGGCTGCCCACAAGCCAAAACTTTGATGTCCCAGAGGTTCCTGCTATGGTGCTCCAGGTCTCCCAGTCTTGCTGCCCTGGAACCTGAACATCCTGCAGTGGCTGCCTGGTCTTCAATCTCCTTGTATCCACACACTCTCGAAAGCTTGACAATGAGGTCCATGCAAAGTCAGTTGGTTTCAAGAGGTTCTAATAATGACCACATATTCATGTTCCAGTGTTCCATTGGCAGATGGCTGTCCCAGGAGCTCTGTGTGATGTATGCCCACAGGTCCCAGAAGTTTCTATAATGGCTGCATGGCTGTCCTAAACTCGACAACAAATGTTGGGAATGAGTTCCAATACTCTTGGCTGCAGCAATACAAGAGGTCCCAAAAAGTTCCTGCCATGAACATCCCAAAGGTTCCTGCAACGGCCGCCCAGAGTTTGAACTCCTAGTGATGTGTACTTGGGTCCCACAGGCTTCTGTCATGCCTGTCCCAGTACCAGAGCTCCTTGTTTTGGCTGCCTTAGAACCAGAATTCCCTTACATGTTCCAGAAAGGGGTGCAAATAAAAAAATAATATAAAAAAATCCTCCTTTTTTTGCATTATTTGTTTTTATGTGTTTTTTTTTTATTTTGATAGAATAACAGAATTCACTTTTTTTTTTCAGGTCACCACATAAGATGTGGTTCCAGTGCTGCCGTGGGACCAGAGTTCCCTGTTCTGTTCCTTGTCATGGAGAGAGTTTAAATTAAAAAAAGAAATAAATAATAAAAGATTTGATTTGTTGGGGTAAACACAGTAAGTTGGTAGGTGCCTTTGATTGTGGTTTGAGTTAAGTGCTCACAGAAGAGGTGAGTTTAAGTGATTCATTAAGATTTAAAGTGTCTCACAAGTTTAGGTGCAGAATGAAAAAATTGCTGAAAAGTGACTACCTCAGTGTTCCTTCCTTACCCCAGAGGACAGAAAGGAACATAATATCAGGTAACAAAGTTAAATTCTTTTAAAATCTATTACATAATCCCTTCATACACAGTTAAAGTCAAAAGTTTTCATACACCTTGCAGAAACAGCAAAATAATTTATTTAGTGCTGACCTGAATAAGATATTTCACATATTTTCACACAGACCTTTACATATAGTCCACATGAGAATATAACAGTTGAATTGCTAAAAAATAACCCTGATCAAAAGTTTACATATACTTTATTCTTAATACTGTGTTGTTACCTGAATGATCCACAGCTTTTTTTGTGATTGTTGTTCACAAGTCCTTTGTTTATCTTTAACAGTTAAAACGAGTGGCGACTCGTCTGGGGAGGCAGGGGAGGAACAGATTCCCTAAAATTTTGAGGTGAAAATGAGAGGAGAACGATTTAATATTAATAAAATTCACAATTCATTAAGTTCATGTCTCAGAATGTGTATTTTTTTGTTTGTAATTTCAGAGCTGTAATATCATAACATGTTACTGAAGTTAAAAAGCGTAACTTTTCTATAGCGAATGTGCCGAATCTGGTGATGTAACTACAACCGCTAAGCGATAGAGGAGGGGAGGGGGAGACCAGGGGAGAGCTGAGCTCTTGTGCCACCATTGGTTAAAAAAAAAAAAAAAAGCCAATCACCATTGAGTGTTCACTTTTAGCACTGAGGAGTGTTGAGAAAATAAATCTTGCAAGGGAGGCTAGTAGGTATGATGAGTAGCAATATTGAATATTTGATCGCCAAAAGATTTACAGTAATGGACAAAAATATCAGCACCCTTGCAATTCTGTTTGATAAAATATCACACAGAACTCAAAAATGGACTGGACAAAATTATTGGCACCTTGTCAAAATTGTAAGAAAAAATAGCTTTTCAAGCATGTGATGCTCCTGTAATTTGTATTTAAATACACTTGTGGCAGGTACCAGGTGTGGGCAATATAGTATTCACATTTGCAACCAGTTAAAATGGAGAAAAGATGACTCAGTCTTTGTGTTGTGTGTCACACTGAGCATGGAGAAAAGAAAGAAGTGTAAAGAGTTGTCTGTGAATTTGAGAGAAAAAACTGTGGAAAAACATAAACAATCTTAAGGCTACAAGTCCATCTCCAGAGATCTTAATGTTCCTGTGTCCACTGTGCACAATTTCTTCAAGAGGTTTACAGCCCATGGCACTGTAGCTAACCTCCAACGAAGGATTGTTCAAACCCAGACTAACTTCCAAACAAATTTAAGCTGATCTGTAGACACAGGGTACAGCAGTGTCAGCTCACACTATCTGTCCACATCTGAATGAAAAGGGATGCTGTGGTAGGACACCACTGCTGACACAAAGGCATAAAAAAAAAACAAGACTGGAGTTTGCCAAAACTTATTTGACAAAATCACAATCCTTCTGGGAGAACATACTGTGGACAGATGAGACAAAAGTATAGCTTTTTGGTAAAGGACATCATGGCACTGTTTACAGAAAACTAAATGAGCCCTTTAAAGAAAAAAGCTAAGTCCCCTACAGTCAAACATGGTGGAGGGTCAAGGACGTTTTGGGGTTGCTTTGTTGCTTCTGGCACTGGATGCCTTGACTGTGTGAATGGTATCATGAAATCTGATGATTACCAAAGAATTTTGGGGCACAACATAGTGGCCAGTGTCAGAAAGCTGCGTCTCCACCAGAGGTCATTGATCTTCCAGCAGGACAAAGACCCAAAACACACTTCAAGAAATGGTTAAAAACAAAGCGTTGGAGAGTTCTGAAATGGCCAGCAGTGAGTCCAGATCTGAATTCCATAGAACACCCGTGGAGAGATCACAAAACAGCAGTTGGGAGAAGGCATCCTTAAAATCTGAATGACCTGGAGCAGTTTGCAAAAGAAGCTCATTCATGGTTATTTTTATGGTTATTTTTTTCCAAAGGGGGTGCTACCAAATATTAAATTAAGGGTCCCAATAATTTTGCCAGTGCATTTTTTGGGTTCTGTGTGAAATTGTATCAGATTTGACTTTTCTGTTTTTTTTTTTTTTTGTGTGTGTTTTTCCAATGCAATAAATAAATAAATGAATGAATAAAAAAAAAAACATGGATACCAAAACATTTGCAAACTGCAACAGTTTTTCTCAGAGAAGGGTTGCATTTTCTGACAGAATTGCAAGGGTGCCAATATTTTTAGCCATGACTGTACAACAGTCCTCCGCAAAAACTGATAAGCCTGTCTGGCTTTATTCTGCTATTACAACCGGCTAGATGTACATTATCCCTTACATATCACACTCCTATCAGCCAATCAGATTAGAAGACCAGAAAGAACTGTTGTATAAAATATATTATAATATAGTAACATTATTATTATTATTATTATTATAACAGTAAACTTTACTAATGTGGCTTAGACCGTGAACAAACTTTTTATGTTCAATAACATTATATAATAGAATTAATAAAACATTATTATTATTATTTTATTCATAAACTTTACTCATGCATTAGAGTGAGTGTGAAAATGCATGCCCAAACAAACTCCTACTACAGGAAAACTCAAGTATTTATGCAAAATAACTTGAATGCAGTAAGTAATGAACGATTGATATTATAGTGTTATGCTGTTCGCTTGCATGTATAAAACTCCTGGCAGTCTCGGTCTCATTGATTTGGTCGGTGGCTGATAGATGCTGGGCAATTGATTTGAATTTAATTAACAATTTGAAGGAGCCTTAAAGAAAGTCTCTTATTTTCCTGCCTTTCCAGCCTCTTGCACACAGCAAAGCGGAGCAGTGACTCATGGGTAATTTATGATGTGATCAATAAGTCCCGGCCTAACATCCATAGTGTGAAATAAGGAGGCAGGAGAGCTGTCAGCGCCCACCACGAGACCACAGAAGAACAGAGGAGAAGATGGAGGACGGAATGAGACGAATGAAAGATTATGACCAATGCACTAAAAATCACTAGTAACTGCCTGAGCAAAACGCTGGTGAGTTTTGCACAAGGAAACATCACTCAGTAGCGGAAATGCATTTATTGGTGTCTCCATTAGAGGGCAACAGACAGTCTTTCTATCAGACACATCACCGATTCATATCAGAACGCATGCAGGCCACACTTCATACTGTGAATAGTCCAGATTTATAAGAGGAAGCTGAAGCTTGTTTAAGAGCCAAGGTGAACCCAGAATATGAGTCAGACACAGTGACCTCTCTATCAGCGGTTACTGACCTGTTTACAGATACGGCCTTCAGATTGAGTCGCGCTGGTGTGTGTGTGTGTTTGTGTGTGTGTGAGTGAGGCTGCTACCACTACTTTTACTGCCGCCTCATAAAAATGCTTTATAACATATCTTGTAATGCGGCACATTAAGGCCGACTGTTGTTGTTTCATGCAAGGTCATTTTAACCCCGTCTCTGAGTCCCTCATCATACTAGTTTTGCTTAAAATGGCTCTGTCAGAGATTATATGAGCACTTCAGTTTGAAGAAATATGTATGAAACTGTACCTACATGCAGGAATGATATGAAAACCCTTGGATTTTGTTTTGTTATTTTGTTAGTGCCAAAATATTATTTTTGCATGAATTATTTGCTATATACGTTGACATTAATATTTTGAGTAAGCTTTTATTTTTATATTTTTATTTTACTTTTACTTTTTTAGTAATTGTGTCATGTGCTTTTTTTATTTTTATAGTTTTCACCTTACATTTTAATTTTAGTTTATTTTTAGTAATACTATGTATATTTATTGCAATATGTGCAATTTATTCCCTAAATTGTATTAATTCGTTTTTCAGTTTCAGTTCAGGTTTCATTTTTAACTTTATTCCAGTTAGTAATTTTACTTCTTGAGCTTAAACTAAACTAAATTTAATCTAATATTAATTTCAATACAGGTTTCAATTTTCAATTAATAAGAATGTAAAAAAAAAAAAGGTTTTTTAGTTACACCACCAACAACAAAAAAATAAATGTAAATTTATAAATAAATATATAAATGTAAAATCTGAAAGTAGAAAGACTGCAATAGTATTTTCTTGTAACATGCAAATGAACTGGTTTTGTTAAAAAATATTTCATATCACTGAATGAATACATTATATTATACCAACAAAACTAGAATTTATGGATTAAATAAGGTAAAAAATAGCTCACTAAGATAATAATTGCAGAGGTTACCACTTTCTACAATGTATACTGCAGATTTGCAGATGCAAATTCAAACAGAAAATATTATATCACCAAAATAATTTAATCATATAATTAACATAATAATGAAATTGGAAGCAGAATAAATGAAACCGTATTTTCTTGTAAAACTTACTCCAAATCTTTGTTTTATTTGCCACTTTTAAAACTTGAATGTGAATGTGTGTACAGACATGGCTTTTGCAGTGATTGTGTTTGTTGGACAGAAGCACATGAGTTCAGCTGGATTACTGCTTCCCAACAGACCTGCTTCTACCTTTTTTATGCTTTAGCGTCATAATTCTGGCTCATCATCTTGATATTTTATTATAACTCCCGGTGACATTTAAGTCCTTGAGCTTCCTCATAATCTGGTCAGCTCACCTCTTAACCCGCAGCTCCACATTAATAAAAGAAATGCATAATCCAGTGTTTTGAAATAGCAGATTTGCTTGTTGAAATCCAGACGGCGCATGTTGGATTAAGCGTGTCCGTAAGACCAGGCCAAAGATCAGTAGCCCGACACTGACCTTTGACCCCTGAGATCTGCTGCAAAACAACCTTCATCCTCAACAAGTGTGCAGAGATTAAATAAAAACATCTCTCTAGATATAACTGATTTTGATTAAATAAGTAATTAAATAAGTGATTTGCTTCCAGTCATCACACGTGAAGCCATGCGTATAAGTGACACATACGAGACACATACGTCTTAGTAGCGTGTATATTTGTAGCAATAGCCAAAAATACATTGTATGGGTCAAAATTATATATTGATTTTTCTTTTATGCCAAAAATCATTAAAATATTAAGTAAATATCATGTTCTGTGAAGATATTTCACAAATTTCCTACTGTAAATTTATCAAAACTTAATTTTTGATTTGTAATTTGCCTTTATAAGTACTTCATTCACAACTTTAGAGGTGATTTTCTCAGTATTAAGATTTTTTTGCATTCTTAGATTCCAGATTTTCAAATAGTTTTACAGTATCTTGGCCAAATATCTATATAGTCTAATTCTAACAAACCATACCTCAATGGAACGCTTATTTATTCAGATTTCAGATGATGTATAAATCTCAATTTCAAAAAATGTAAGTTTATGACTGGTTTGTGGTCCAGGATCACATATCGTACATTCACACTCTTGAAATACTGGAATCAACCAGTGATTAAAATGTTGATTTTGAGGGAAAAAAGATACATGAAAATTAAATGAAATGAAATTAAATAGTATTTTTGTTTCTCAATTTAAATATCAATATAAATTGAAACATAAATTGACAAAATTTCAAAGACAATATTCACAATTACATACAATTTATTTTTCAAATATTTTCATTATTTTTTGGCTTTTGAATATTATTTTTTTTTCTAATATTTTTAATGCAATATCAACCTCCAAAATAAGTGTTACCTACATGTATGTTTTTAAAGGTGTCAAGTTCTACAAATTCAATTACACACTTATTTGTCATGACATCAATTGTCTGGTGTTTCTTTAGCCAGCATGGATGAAATTAATTCAAACAAATATAAAATGTCAATTGCAATTTTTTGTAAAAAATTTATAGTAAAAAAAAGCATTGTAGTCAACATATGTGACCCTTGACCACAAAACCAGTCATAAAGCTGAATAAATAAGCTTTCCACTGATGTATGGGTTGTTAGGATAGGACAATATTTAGCCAAAATACAACTTTTTGAAAATCTGGAATCTGATGGTGCAAAAAAAAAAAAAAAAAATCTAATCTAATGTAATCACATTTAAAGTTGTCTAAATGACGTTCTTAGCAATGCATATTACTAATCAAAAATTAAGTTATATTTACGGTAGGAAATTTTCTAAATATCTTCTTGGAACATGATCTTAATATCCCAATGATTTTTGGCATAAAAGAAAAATAATTTAAACCAATACACTGTATTTTGGCTATTACTACAAATATACCCATTCTACTTAAGACTGGTTTTGTGATCCAGGGTTACATATCAGATACAACTGACTAAAGGGCACTTTCATTTCATACAAAGCCAACTCACAGACTGACTGACAAGCTAAAATGAGAAGAACTGCCAAAATATATGTTTAGCTCTGCATGAGTATGTTTTTTATAATAGTTTATTTAAGTAAATGTCATCATTTCGTCTTCTTTTGTTCACAATTGTACAGTAGTGCACATGTTTGATGTGAGAGCATCTGCCCAGCAAAAATCAGCATTTTCATATTCATGTATTTATTGTGCAGGCCTTTGCTCATTCCTCTAATGCGGCTGGACATGCATATGCACACATGCATCCTACACAATATGAATTTTATGTAAAACGTCCCCATAACTCTATAGGACAAGATGGGACACATGAGTCCTTGTAATTTCATTACATAAAAAGCTTGTGTATATGTTATGGAACAAAAGAGGGAGGGTCTTATTAGGGGACGTCTAGATCAACAGAGTGGACCAGCACATGGCACATTAAATAAACCAAGTGGCTTTCCCAAACATTACAATAATCCATGCACTCAGATTGAACATGCATTACATCTGCAGGTAGAACAATCCCAGGAATTATAATATCGTAAGAAAAAAAGGCTGATGCTTTGGTCTGATCTCCAATTATCTTTAATATAAAAGCACCCAGTGTAAATGTCTGTCTCGTGCGATCTCTGGACTCGTCTCTCGCTCTATTAGGAGATGAGCTGAAGGTTTTGCTGCTGTTTGATGTGAATCAGTGAACATGCAACGTGTGGTCTGCCCTTCGGAGTCTCTGGAGACAAGCCTTTGAACCTCACATCAAAAATCATGAGCCGCCTCAGCTGCTTCCTCAGAAAAACACTGCCGTTCATTCAGAAAACTGGGTATTTCTAAAGAGTAGCTGAAGATTAGCAACTCAATCACCACAGATCATGAACCTTAAACTCATGACATCAAAATTGTCTTCTTGTCTTGAGAAAAATAAAAAGAGACATTTTTTACAGATTATACAGAGGAAGGACTCAGTTACTGACAGGAAAACACAAACATTTTAGAACAACTGAACAATTGTTATTTGTAGGAAAAAAAAAAAAAAAAAAAAAAAAAAAAAAATATATATATATATATATATATATATAACCTAATACAAACCAGAATTATTATTGTTTAAAAAAATTATGAAAAAATAGTAATAACTATGTAATTACTAATATAATTGACTATGTAACACAATTATTCATTATTTGCAAGCAGAAATAAGTCCTAAATAATAAGTGACAAAGAAATAGTCGTGTAACAGCACTAGAGACCAGTCTCTCAACACACACATGCAATTCTATTAATAAAGGGACTGCCAATCCATAATGTGGAAATCATGTTGCCCGATATCGATCGGTCAGGACCCGTGGAGGGTGTGTGTGTGTGTGTGTGTGAGTGTGTGTCTCAGACACTTCAGTCTATTGGATTGAGATTCTCTCGCCATCTAAGGGTCAGAGATCGGAGCGTGTCTGTTTGATCAATATCATGGCCAACCTGTGTGATCATTCACTATAAATACACACAAGTGTACACACGAGCGTCCACACACACACACACACACACACACACACACACAAGCACATGAAGATGCAGCATGAAGAGACTCATAAGAAAGACCTTGACAACACTCAACCACATTTAAATAAACTCTAGACATTCTCTAATTTTCTTAATGTGGAAACAGCACATGTATTCTAGCGAGTCTCATGTAAAGTCACTACATGCAGAGCTAAAACAGAGAAATAAAAGACAATAGCCTATTAAAGATCTACAACATTAGAAATCTTTAATAATGACACACTTTCCTTCAACCTTTTAACAGATTAGTATGGAAGCCTGTTTCTTTTCTTTTTTTTTTTGTTTAAATAAAAATTATAGTGGCAATTGCGACTTCTTAATTTCACAATTTTTTTTCAGCTTTTTTTCTTGCAATTTTGACTGTTCTTACTCAGAATTGTGAGTTTATATCTTGCAATTAATATAAACTATTAAATATTAAAAAACTATAAAAATTAAAAATATCATGAGTTTTCCCTTTGGAAGAAACTAAAGCAAACAAACTAAACAAAACAACTCCCCTTACGATTCAGAAAAAAATAGAACTGCAAAATAAAATGTAAAATACGGTAATGCGCTACATTACTTTTGCGTTACTTTCTAAATCTGGACAGGGCTTGCTTGTTTGTTTTTAATATAAAACCATTAGATTCTTAGCCAATGTAAAAGCCCTTTCACAGCAAAATGAAATTAAGTGAATAAGCCTAAGGCTAAAGGAAAATTTAATTCACGCCTGTACAGTAGAAATAGTGGAAAGTTCAACACTCTTCAGCAATGAGAAAAAAAAGCACAAATGTTAATTAATATAAAGTAAGTTTTGCTTAATAGTACACGGCCAAAAATGCTTTACTTACTTAGATTAAGTTACATTACTTAGCAGCCGTGGCCTAATGGTTAGGGAGTTGGACTTGTAATCGAAAGGTTGCAGGTTCGAGTCCCAGGTCCGGCAGAGATTGACGGTGGGGGGAGTGATTAATCAGCGCTTTCGCCACCCTCAATACCATGACTGAGGTGAGACCCTTGAGCAGACCCTTGAGCAAAGCACCGAACCCCCAAACTGCTCCCCGGGCACCGCAGCGATAGCAATATGGCTGCCCACTGCTCTGGGTGTATGTTCACAGTGTGTGCGTGTTCACTACTCTGTGTGTGCGCACTTGGATGGGTTAAATGCAGAGCATAAATTCCAAGTATGGGTCACACTACTTTCCACTTTTTTCCCCCCTTGTTTTTAGCCAAAATATCTAAAAATTCTTATATCAAGAAGGATTTTCTAGACAAGTAAAAATTATTGTCTTGTTTTTTTCTGGGTAAGCTAAATAATATATATATTTATATATATTTAATATTTAATAATATATATATATATATATATTTTTTTTTTTTTTTTTTGCTTACCCCATTGGCAAATTATTTTGCTTGTTCTAAGCAAAGCTCTTGTTTTTTTCTGAAAGCAAGAAAATAATTATTTACTTGTCTAGAAAATCCTTCTTGATTTAAGAATTTTTTGATATTTTGGCTGGAAACAAGACAAAGAATGTAAGTAAGAAAAGTATTTTCACAGTGTATGGTTGAGTTGGATCAACAAAGGTCAGCAGCAAAGTCATTGGTTAATAAAATGGGATTAAATACATAAAGGAAACAAAAAGTAACTCAGATATTTTCTTGGAAATGAAAAAGTAATGTGTTACTTTACTAGTTACTTGAAAAAAGTAATATTATTACGTAACTTGCGTTACTTGTAATGCGTTACCCCCAACTCTGATGTTACTACACTAACACTACTATTGAACTAACTGGCAATGGGTATGATGGGTATGACTTGAATATGATTTGGAAAGGCACAATAAAGTCTCAATAAAATGTCTAACAACTGAAAATGTATATCAGAGCAAAAAAACAAGGCAAAAGAAGGTCAAAAGAATTGACTGTAGAGCTCAGAAACAGGATTTTTGCAAGGTACTGATCTGTAGAAAAGTTCAGCAAAAAATTCTCCTGCACTGAAGGTTAACAGAAGCGTATAGACTCCGTTACCCTTAATGGAGGAAGTTTTAAACAACCAGGACTCATTGTAGAGCTGGCCTCCTGTCCAAATTGAGCATTTGATGGAGAAGGGCTTTGGTTAGAGTGGTGACCAAAAACCTGATGGTCACTATAGTTGAACTCCATGATCATATGTGGAGATAGGAGAAACTTACAGAAGGACAAACTGCAACACTCCACTGATCTGGGCTCTATGGAACTCAATCCTCTCCTCAATGAAGACACAGTGGAATTTGGCCACTTGGAATTGGCAAAAAAACACCTAAATGACCCTCAAACTGCGAGAAACAAGATTCTGTGGTCTGATGAACCTCAATTCCAAGCATCATGTTTTAGGGAAACCAGGCACTGCTCATCACCTGCACAGTACCATCCCAAAAGTAAAGTGTGCTGTTTTTCAATGGCAGGGATTGAAGAACTCGTCAGAGTAGAAGAAAAGTTCAGTGCACCAAAATATTGAGATAACCTTAATGAAAACCCAGTCCAGAGCATTCAGGACCTCAGACTGGGCAGAAGGTTGAATTTCCAACAGAACAAGGACCCAAAGCACACAGCAAGAGTGACTAAAAGGCAACTCTGTGAATGTCCTTGGTTGGCCGAGCTAGAGCCTGGGCTTAAACCCAATAAAACATTTCTGGAGAAACCTGAAAATGTGCATCTTTTTTTTTTGTTTTTGTTTTGTTTTGCAAAATGTTGATGTGCAAAGCTTGTCACATCATACCCAAAAAGTCTTGAGACTGTAAAGGTGCTTCAGCTAAGTACTGAGTTAAGGGTATGAATACTTATGCAATGTAATGATATACTTTCTTTTTGTAGTTTTTGAATAGATTTATGAATTTGTGACAGTTCAGATTTTACTTTGTCATTATAGTGTATGGAGTGTATATTGATGTGGAAAACAGTAATTTAAAGCAGTTTAACATAAGGCAGCTACATAAAACGTGAAAAAAACGAAGGGGTATGAATTTCGCAATGCAAAAAAAAAAAGAAAAAAAAAAAGAAAACTGCAAAAAAAAAAAAAAAAGAATTGTGAGACGTAAACGGAAAAGGCAGAATTGTGAGATAAACATATTGCAACTATCTTTTCTGTTTTTAATTCCGTGGTTGAAGTGATCTTTCGCAAATCAGCTACCTAACCTGAGCTTCAGTGATTATATAAATAATAATCAGATCTGCTATCAGTGCATGAAGCACATGCTTTAGTTTATCTGAAACATTTGTACAGTGTGTTTGTGTCGTCCTTCTCTGTGTCCTTCACACACCCTTGAGCTCCAGCTCATTTCCATACAGAATGCAAACAAGTTCCTGTCCATAGCTCCACCTCTTCCCTTTACCATATCACACACACACACAAAGAGACAAGTGAGTTTCCTCCAGGCATCATCCAGCACCTTCTTTCCTGTATCCTGGTGCGGATTTTCGCGCCGATCCAGCAGGATGAGGTTTCAATGAACAGCAAGGTCAGAGACGAGCAATCTATTCAATGCACTCTCTTATTAGGGATATAAATAATTTGGATCAGGACTGAACCTTGAACCTTGAACTGTGAGCCCTGGAGAAATTTATCTCTATCTGTCAGTGCCCGCGTCTTCTGTCTATGCGCTTGATAGTTCCATTAGGACAATGAGATGAATCCAGCCACTCTGCATATGCAATATTCCCGTCGTCCATTCTGTGAGAACAAGGGAATCGAGCAGGGAAACATCTCTCCTCACAACACCAGATCGTATTTTATGGGCTGTGATGAAAGGCTCAGAATATGAGACAGAATCATGACTGATATCTACATTGCATATACAATGCATGCTTTATAAAGGTTTCTTCTTATTTTTTTTTAATCAGACTGAAAATTATTCTGTAAACTATATAAGGCATTAACATAAATATAACATTAATAAAAAATGTAGCAGTTATTTAGCAGTCTACAATAAGGGCTCATTGGTTAATATTTTACCAACATTAAACAATAAGCAATACATTAGTTACGGTGTCTTTTTAAACATAATTTTTTACAGCTATTCATTGATAGTTCATTTTAATCAGAGTCTGTTAATTATATTAACAAATACAATTTTTGTCTTTAATTATGGATTTAATATAATGTATTATTAAATATGAATTAAAAATCTATAATTTAATGCCAATGGAAATTCATGTGTGCAAACAAAAGCACATTAAATCAGCTGTTTTATGAATTTGAGTGACTACACACTATGAAATTACATTTGGAAAATGCATTTGAATGTATTGGCTTATTTGCTTTAAGCTGAGAAGTAAAAAAAAATCAGTTTTCATGTACAGACAGTTTCTTTTCAGAAGTACATTTGAAAGCCTTTTCTTGCATCTCAACGAGCTTCAAATGAACATCCTCTCATCCCATAGGCCCTCATGAGCATTTATGATTTTCTGTGTGCATTTGTGCATCTCTTGTTCAAGATGGCGTCATCTGTGTCTGAGGCCCTGATCCACTTTGGACAAAACGGCAAAATCATAGACAGCATGATGAGATTGCTGCTCTATTATTAATCTTCAATAAATACATCTTGACCTGAGGATTACGGCCCCCGCCCTTCCTACATAAGACCATCTTACTGACATGAATTATGAAAAAACAATGAAATGACAAACAAATGTTCCGACCTAGATTGTTCCAAAATCTGTGTCCTTCAGTCTGAGGGATTTAGTACATGGAGAGTTCAGTGCTTTACTACAGGACTGAGTTTGTGACGATTATGGAATTAAAAACACACAAAAATAAAAAGTGTATTGGACAGCAGACCTAGTAGAAAAAGACCCAGCATGACCACACTACTTGTGTTGAAATGTATGTATTTATTTATTTATTTTTAGGATACATTACTAAAAATATGTGAAAGTTATTTTGAAAGTTTGGGTTTAATAAAAAAAAAAAAGAAGAAGTATGCCTTCATTTACCAAGGATGCATTAAATTACATAAAAAAGGCCAATAAAGGCATTTTTAATGTTGTAAATGATTTCTATTTCAAATATATGCTCTTCTTTTTAAATTTCTGTTCATCAAAGAATCCTGTAAAATAAAATGTATTACGGCTTCCACAAAAAATATGACATAGCACAAATGTTTTCCACATTGATAATAATCAAAAAATGTTTCTTGAGCAGCAAATCATGAAGGATTGTGTGACACTGAAGTAGTGATGCTGAATATTTAGCTTTAATTTAAAATAAATCATAGTAATGTTTCACAAAAAATGTTTTTTTTTTTTTTTTTTTACTGTTCTTTTGGTCAAATAATTGTGGCCTTGGTAAGCAGAAGATACTTTTCAAACATTTAAAAATCTCACCGACTCTTAGTGTAAACCCTTTTGCATTTTGTGATCAACTTTCAGAATTTTCTATATTTATACTTTTTGTTGTATTTATAATAAGTGAGATTAAAGAATTTGTCACAATGTGCTGCTACTGTGTGGAGCAATGAACAAGGAGAACGTGGATAAACTTAACAACAGTCTTTAATCAGAAACCAAGGGGTAATACAGGGCAGGTTGGAACACAAGTAGCACAACACACGGAGATGAGAAGACATATAAACTGACGTTAACACTCGACGTAGAACACAGGAATCACTGGGCTTAAGTAACAAGGTATTAAATGAGAAAATTAATGAGACACAGCTGAATCAAATTAACACAATCAAACTCAATGGAAAACTATGGCACGGAGCAAATGGGGAGAAAAACAAACACGAAGACGGTCCATGGGCGTGACAGAAGTAAGCCATCACATTTATTTAAAGGATTAGTTCACTACTAGAATAAAAAAAATCCTGATAATTTACTCACCCCCATGTCATCTAAGATGTTCATGTCTTTATTCAGTGGCAAAGAAGTTAATTTTTTTGAGGAAAACATTCCAGGATTTTTCTTCATATAGTGAACTTCAGTTGTTCCCACTGGTTTGAACTTCCAAATTGCAGGTTCAGTACAACTTTGAAGGGCTCTACACGATCCTGGATGTGGAATGAGGTTCTTATGTAGTGAAACGGTCTGTCATTTTCTTACAAAAAGGTTTGTATACTTTTTAACCACAAATGCTCATCTTGCACCATCCCAACCTCATGCATTACGTAGTCAAGTTGGAAAGGTCATGCGTGACATAAGCGAAGGCACCGACCCAGTGTTTACAAAGCAAACGTGCAAAGAAAGTCAAAAACCCTTTAAAAAAGGTAAAACAATGATGTCAGGTGATATTTAAAGTTGGAGGAGAAAATGAGATGTAGTTTTTTGCCTTACCCTAACTTTTTAAACCAAAATGCACAGATGAAGAGCTAACTGCACGTGAAATTTCCAACGTGATTACGTAATGCATCAAGTCGTGCATGTGCATTGTAGAGGTAGTGCAGTTTTTTTTTTTTTTTTTATAAAAATTACCAATCGTTTGACTGAATAAGACCCTTATTCCTCAGCTGGGATCATGTAGAGCCCTTTGAAGCTGCATTGAAACTGCAATTTGAACCTTAAACTGTTGGGAACTGGGGAAGTCCACTATATGGAGAAACATCCTGGAATGTTTTCCTCAAAAAACTTAAAGGGTTACTTCACTCTCCCATAGACAGCAATAATTAACACGATCAATATCCAGAAACGTAGCAAGAAGATCGGTAAAGTAATCCATATGACATCAGGGGTTCAACTGTAATTTTACAAAGCTACGTGAATACTTTTTGTACATAAAACAAACCAAAATAACAACTTTATTCAACAATTTGTCTCCACGGATGTGCTGTTTATATTTAAGTCAAAGCATAAACAATGTAAACAGCATATCTGCCTGACGCTGCTGACACAGAACAGCGTACGCTGTTTGCGTTCAGATGATACGCTCTAAAATGGCAAATTGTTGAATATAGTCTTTATTTTGGTTTTCTTTGCGTACAAAGGTATTTTTGTAGCTTTGTAAAATTACGGTTGAACCCCTCATGTCACATGGACTATGTTACCGATCTCCTTGCTGTGTTTTTGGACATAGACTTGAAACTTTATTTTTTATATTTCTAAAGACTTAAATTTTCTTATTTCTAAAGGTATTTCCATTAAAATGGTATTTTTTGGTCAATCCTTCTCTGTACCTTCAAACATTCCAGCACTGTCAGTTCTGTCCTGTCATAAAGTTTCACACATCTCAAGCTGTTCATAAGAGTGTTTATGTTTTAGATGTTGTCAGTATGTTGATATTGCACGTTTCAGTTTTTATCCAAATGTTCTTATGACTCTGCTTTAGATCACCCTGAAGAACAGCTATCATTAAACAATAACATCTGAATGACAGAAGTAAATGCAGGAGGTTTTTTTTTTTCGCACTGCTCTCATCTAGCATGATAATGATGTCCTGCCGTCTGCTGTGGCGTAATGAAAGCGCTTCTGAACTCAGAAAGGGACCCGCCACCTGATTGATTTGTTGTCAACCCAACAACAACACAAGCAGGAATTAATGTGCCGCATGTGCAGCATATTAAGACAATGTGCAACAGCGAATAAGCCATGTACTTGTCACAACACGTCTGACTATTCTAATGAAAGCTAAGCAAATGCATTAGCACTGTTCCAAAACCTTAGTAAGCTGCCTACCGAGAAAACAACATCATACTGTTTAGTAGGTGCAATTCAACATGAAGGCTGATGACATTATGTTGAAGCAAAATTGTGATACTTTTTGTGAGGCTTCATTGCATTTACAGTAAGATCGATAAGTTCATAAATTATTTTAATTTAAACCTGGAATTAACAAATTTTAGGATTTTGACTAATTAAAAACAAAAAACGTATGTAATATATAGTCACATATAAGATACACTAAAATGTGCACTATTCGTGTGACTAATCAAATATAAATGAGAAAATGAGTGTCAATGATCATGTTGCTCATTGTAGAGTCAGTCAGATGTCCTTCTTCCACTGACACTCAAGATGCTGATGGATCATCTCAGATTCTACTGGGAAACATGATTGTCAGGTTTAGTTCTTAGTGGTTGCTGAGTTTTTTTGAATATTTTTTTTTTTACATGAATTAAATACGTAGTTTCTAGGGTGTTGCTAAGTGGTTGCTATGTTGCTATGAGTTTTCTGAGATGATCTGGGTGATTGTTGGTTGCTTGAGTTTACTAGTTGTTGTTGCTAGGTGGTTGCTAGGGTGTTTTTGGTGGTTACTATGTTGTTCTGGCTGGTTGCTAAGGTGTTGCTGGTGTTCTATGTTGTTGCTATGTAGGTGCTGTGTGCATGGTTGTCAGGGTGTCACAATGTAGTTGCTGAGTTGTTATAAGCAGTTTTTAGTGTATGCAGTTGCTAGGGTGTTGAGTGTAAGTTAGGGTGTTGCTAAGTGGTTGCTAGGGTGTGCTGTGTAGTTTCTATGCAATTGCTAGGGTGTTCTGGATGGTTGCTAACTGTTTCTATGGCTTTTTCTGGTTATTCTGGGTGATTGCTGTTTTGAGTTGTTTTCAGGTAGTTAATAAGGTTTTTTGGTAGTTATTATGTGGTTACTATGTTGCTCTGACTGGTTGCTAAGGTGTTGCTGGTGTTCTATGTTATTGTAGGTGCTGTATGCATGGTTGTCACGGTGTCACAATGTAGTTGCTGAGTTGCTATGCACAGTTTTTAGTGTATGCAGTATTCAGTTGCTAGGGCGTTGAGTGTACGTTAAGGTGTTGCTAAGTGGTTGCTAGGGTGTGCTGTGTTATTTCTATGCAATTGCTAGGGTGTTCTGGATGGTTGCTAACAGTTTCTATGGCTTTTTCAGGTTATTCTGGGTGATTGCTGTTCTGAGTTGCTTCCAGGTAGTTTATAGGTTTTTTTGGTGGTCATTATGTGGTTACTATGTTGCTCTGGCTGGTTGCTAAGGTGTTGCTGGTGTTCTAAGTTGTTGCTAGGTAGGTGCTGTATGCATAGTTGTCAGGGTGTCATAATGTAGTTGCTGAGTTATTATGAACAGTTTTTAGGGTATGCAGTATGCAGTTGCTAGGGTGTTGAGTGTAAGTTAGGGTGTTGCTAAGTGGTTGCTAAGGAGTGCTGTGTAGTTTCTATGCAATTGCTAGGGTGTTCTGGATGGTTGCTAACTATTTCTATGGCTTTTTCAGGTTACTCTGGATGATTGCTCTTCTGGGTAGTTTACAGGTAGTTTTTTTGGTGGTTATTATGTGGTTACTATGTTGCTCTGGCTGGTTGCTAAGGTGTTGCTGGTGTTCTATGTTTTGCTAGGTAGGTGCTGTAAGCATTGTTGTAGTTGCTGACCTGTTCTGAATAGTTTTTAGTGTGTTAGATATGCAGCTGCTAAGGCACTGAATGTTAGTTAGGGTGTTGCTAAGTGGTTGCTATAGTGCTCTGTATAGTTTCTATGCAATTGCTAGGGTGTTCTAGGCCACAAGGTGTTAGTTAGGGTGTTACTTAAATGGTTGCTATGCGAGGGTTTAGGGTTTTCTATGTTTTTTTTAGGATGTTCTAGTGATTTCAAGTTGCTGTTCTAGGTTGTTGCCAGGTGGTTGCTAGGGTGTTTTTGGTGTTTAACTAGGTGGTTGACACCTATGTATTGCTCTGGCTGGTTACCAGGGCATTACTACAATGTTCTAAGCTATTGTTAGGTGCCATAAGTGTGGTTGTCAGGCTGTCACAATGTCGTTGCTGGGTTGTTCTGAATAGTTTTTTCTTTGCAGTAACGATGCAGCTGTTAGGACAACAGGTGTTACTTAGAGTGTTGCTAAGTGGTTTCTAGGGTGTTCTGGATGCTTACTAGGTGATTTCTATGGCTTTTCCAAGATGTACTGGCAATTGCTAGATTGTTGCTTGGTGCTGTGCATTGTTGCCAGGTGATTGCTAGGATGATTTTGGTGGTTGAATATGTGGTTACTATGTTGTTCCTTCTGGTTGCTAGATTGTTGCTTGAGTGTTCTTAGTGGTTGCTAGGTAGGTGCCATAAGTGTGGTTGTCAGGGTGTCACAATGTAGTTGCTGAGTTGTTCTAAATAGTTGTTTTCTGTAGTGACTATGCAGCTGTTAGGACACCGGGTGTTAGTTAAGGTGTTGTTACGTGGTTGCTAGGGTGTTCTAGATGGTTACTTTTGGTTTCTATGACCTTTTCAATATGTTCTTGGTGATTTCTAGATGGTTGCTTGTGTGTTGTTATTTGTTGCCAGGTGGTTGCTAGGATGTTTTTGGTGGTTAACATGTGGTTACTATATTGTTCTGTCTGGTTGCTAGAGTGTTGTTTGAGTGTTCTTAGTGGTTGCTAGGTGCCTAGGTGCCCCAAGTTGTTCTGAATAGTTTTTTTTTGTACAGTAACAATTCAGCTGTTAAGACACCGGTTAAGATGTTAAGATAGTTAAGATGTTGCTAAGTGGTTGCTATGGATATATGGGTATTCTGGATGATACTATGTGATTTCTATGGCTTTTCCAGGAAGTACTGGCAATTGCTAGATGGTTGCTTGTGTGCTGTGCATTGTTGCCAGGTGGTTGCTAGGATGTTCTGGCTGGTTGCAAGAGCATTGCTTGAGTGTTCTTAGTGGTTGCTAGGTAGGTGCCATACGTGTGGTTATCAGGGTGTCACAATATAGTTGCTGAGAACTAGGTGGTTTCTATGGCTTTTCCAGGATGTTTTAGGCGATTGCTAGATATGGTTGCTTGGGTGTTGCAAATTGTTGCCAGGTGGTTACTAGGGTGTTTTTTGGTGGTTACTAGGTGTTTGCTATGTTGTCCTGGCTGCTTGCTAGGGCATTGATAGAGGGTTCTAAGTGGTGCTAAGTAGGTGATGGGATATTCTGGGTGGTTGCTTAAGTGATCCTTCAGTATCTGTGATTTTTCTTGCCCATTACATTGTCTTCCAGGTAAAAATCAGTCTTAGCGGGTAGAGAATGTACTCCTCTACCTCTACCTTATATTATCCCATTGACTATGAGCAATGATGCACATCCTCCTTTTTGTAAAACACAAAACATTCATTATTGCTTTTGAGGATTTCCGGTGCTAAATAAGTCATTGGTTAAATCACAGAGGGGGTAAAATGAAACTCTTAAAGCATTTTATTAATCATTATCCTCACGCCCAGCTGTGATAATAACACTGTATTCAAATGAAGTGCTAACGAGTGTGTCAGCCTGGCGCGTGCCCTCAGACCTCGGTCCAGCTCACAAGAGGCACGCGTGGGCGGCACAGACCGGACCAATGCCTCGTAACGCACGCCGTGATTTATCATCGCATCAAACCAGCAGAATCAATCAGCACCAACCGCACCAACCTACAGCTGTGCTGTGTTAAAAAATGACCTCCACGTACAGATGCACAACTCAAGATTGATATTCTAATGGCATGTGTGTAGGCCACAGCAATGTGGGTATTTCACACACACACACACACACACACACACACACACACACACACACACACACACGCACGCACGCACGCACGCACGCACGCACAGTCATTTGGCAGTGGTGAGGAATGGGCTCTTCACAGCACGCCGTAATTGAAAAGTGTGGCGTCTGCGGGGACCATCTGTGTCTGTGTGCTGTGTGGGTCTGTGCAGGGCAGACGGCGGCCCTCGGGGAGCTGTTAACACCTCATAGACATAAAGGGCCCCTTGGGGGACCGCCGAGCACTCAGAAGGGCCTAATGAGATAGCTGGTGATTACTGAGGCTCTGGGAAATAAATGAGTACGATTATCAGACTTTATGAATCTGCTTTTTGGAGCCGGTGATTCAGATGTTTGAACAGAGATGCTTGGTTTCATGAGCATCTTTTATTTTGTCTCTGAAAAAACACACAGGACAAACTGTGACAGAAACTACAGAATCATTAACGAGATTAGAGAAATGTCACTAATCTAGCTCTGTGAAAAGTGAAAAGATTTCTGACCTTAATGAACTGACTTTAAAGCACTAGTGCAATTAATAATTCCTCAAGTCATGTTCTTGTTGAGGATAGTTGTGCTATTATTTTATATGGCTTTCACTTGCTTGATGATAAAACAGGTGGATAAATCCTGGAGGAGGAACCTAAGCCATATCATCAGAGAGAACACAGCGATGTGAAGGAGGATGCAAGAAACCACTTTTCTTTGAAGCATGAACATATTTTAGCTGCAGTGTAAAGAGATGAGCTCCTAAAAATACAACAAACAACCAGCAATAGTGACAAAACAAAAGAAAACTTTTCAGCAATATTGTTTGATATAAAATCTTTCATTCAGACAACTGCATTTGACTAGTTTGAACAACATTTGTGTGAATTCTGTTGAGTCTAACATGGGTTTTTATGTAGTTTCAGGAAGTTCACATCCAATAAACTGAAAACATGTACAGGAGTTGCTTTTTTAACAGTGTGTTTCATCCGCCATCATAAGTGTCTTATCCAGCAGAGGATATTACTCATTAGCAGAGTTAATTGATTGTTTACTCATGGAAGCCGTTGAGTGCTGTTGCGTATCCCAGAGGCCCAGCAGACACGGGCCGCCCCGCGCTGGCTCTGACTGTGTCTTTAGGGCTGCTCCATTAGGCCTGAATGCTGCGGGTGATGTGTGGGACCCTGGGGAAGTGTTACTGCCAACACTGATTTACTCTGGCCATCTGACGCCAAACCAGCTGTGAGATTCGGCTACATGTACAGTAGCTTTCCCTACAGATGACCGGAATCACTCTGACTAATACTGTCATATTTGGACACTCAACGGTATTAGATTTGATTTAGCAGTGATTCAGTGTGCTTATGACAGAAGGAAAATAGCATGCATGAATTGCTTTAGTAATATCACAAACTACAGAGAGATGATGCAGCATGTTTACTGCATGTTATGTTTAATCATGAAATTAAATAAATGGTAACCGAATTTCGTCAATTTCATCGAGCCCAAATAAAATCTTACTGAAAGCTCATGTTTTGAGATATCAGATGGCTTTGATTTTCACACAGAATTAGAGTAAAACATGTTTTGGAAAATATATGTTTTATATAAAATGTAGAAGTTTTCATAATAATAAATAAACTTTTTATAACCTTGTCTGCCAATACATGTTTTGTTTCCAGTGTCCAGTTGCCAATACATCTTCCTGTATATGACTTCAGTTTAAATATCTTTTCACCAATTAGATATCACTTTGGTAAATATCTACTGTTCAAGTTCAGATGTGAGCTGTATGTACCACAATCTTATTGTATTTTTTTGTTTACTGGTAGTTGTTCATGAATCCCTTGTTTGTCCTGAACAGTTAAACTGTAAACTTTTGAACAGGGGCATTTTTATAAATTAACTATTATTTTCTCTTGTGGACTAATATGTAAATGTATTTTATGTGAAATATCTTATTCAGGTCAGTACTAAAAAAACAAAACAAAACAAAAAAAAAAAACAAACATGTATGTTTTGTATGATCCCTCTTATTGTGGTAAAATAATTAACATTTTGCAGATTATACAAGGTGTATGTAAACTTTTGACTTCAATTGTATATTCAGCCAGGCAGAAATCAAAATATGGAGACATTCTGCAATGTTTTTATATCAAAAACTGAAATGTATATCTAAATATCTTTTAAAAGCTAATGGATACAAAGGTGAACCAAAATCACCTTGATGCAACAGGCCACACACAAACACCACTAGAGGAAATATGCGTTACACATTATTGCCGGGAAAAAAAACCCTTCTTACATAAAAGCACCTGTATGAAGCCCTGGAGTTAATGTGAGTGTGGGAAGGGTAATCTCTCAGTACGGTTCACAGAGCGGACATCTGCGTGTGTAATCTGTGCTTTGTCATGTCTTCCTCGCACACCTGTCACGGCACCATCTGAGGTGAGAGAAAAAGAGAAAACTGGTCTTAAAACTCCTGTCTGTCTGCTTAATCAGTGTGAACAACCTTTTTACTGACAAATCCACTGGAGCTGCTGGTGGAAAGCGTCCTGTAAACTGACCAGAGCTCAGATCTGCTCAGATTAGCTTTGCTTTTACATTTCACAGTCTCTTTGGGTTATTCTGACTCCCACATTCCTCATGTTACATAGATCACAATTAAAGCTAAACCCAATGACAGAAGCCCAGTCAATCTTATTTAGAAGTTTTAGAGTTTCCAGAACAGTGAAAAGAAACACAGGACAGAGTCGATTCAGATGGGTGAAACCTTGACCAGAGAAATTCTGTTTAAAGCACTCTAAAACAAAACTAAATGGTTAATTAAATACATATAAATACATATATTACATATTTTATGTATGTTAAAACCATATCTGGAATGTCATATGTAGGTGTTCTGTAGGTGTTCTATTTTTCTGGATGTCCTGTGGCTAAATGCAATGTTTATTTCTTCTGTGATACTTAAAATAAAATAAAATAAAATAAAAGCCTGGCATAAAGATGGTTATCCAAACAGGATTGTTTTTTTCTAGCACCAATGCCACAAAATAAAGAACAAAACAGTCTAATTGATGTGTAATCAATTATTTATCTGCATTTAAGTCTTTTACTGGCTGTCACAGAGAATGAATCAGAAGGAATAAAGCATTGAGCAAATAAAAAAATGTGTTGTTCAGTACACGCTATATTTATTAGTATGTGTGTTCACTGGAAATCAAACCCATGATCTTATACTATAATTATTATTATAATTTTTTTTTTATACCTCAACTAAAAGGTTTGTCTATACAGACAACATTCACAATTACATATTATATATTTATTTGGATTCCCTCAGAATTAACGGTGCCATTGTACACCAATGCCTGTTCACAATATTCGGAGAGATGTTTTTTTTTTTTTTAATTTTTTTTTTTTTTATTTCAGTCATGTGCTGTTACATAAAACCACAACTTGGTGGCATTCATGACTATTTTACTAAGTGTCCCCGGCACTCTTTTCTCTGTACTCTTGTATTTGGTGTTGTTTGATAAACCCTACAGCAAATATACAAATCCAAATTACTCTTTGTTTGACTTGCTTCATACTGGTATTTCTCCTTTTCATTTTGCGAAACCTACTATAATTGAGTGCAATTGCATTTTTATTCATCCCTTCTGCCGTTTTACGCATTGGTCTATCTCATGGCCAATTAGTGTGTATTTCACGAGGTGGCTAATTCGTACAAATTCGTACAACCTCAACTGTAAGATTTTGTATGATTTTTGTGATGGTTAAGTTTAGGGGCAGGGGTAGGTGTGATCCTTTGTATGAATACTTTTAAATTTGCCACCCTGTCAAAATATCAATTGCCATGAGTGTTAAAGAGTTTAAATTAATTAAAATTAGCCAATTATTTACTCACCCTCCAGGCATCCTAGGTGTATATGACTTCCTTCTTCCAGACGAATGCAATCAGAGTCATATTAAAAATTATCCTGGCATTTCCAAGCTTTATAATGGCATGGGTGGGTTTTTCTCTTCATCAGTCCAAAACAAGTCCAAGAAAGTGCATCCATCCATAAAAAAATGCCTCACATGGCTCTGGGAGGTAAATACAGGCCTCCTGTAGTGAATCAATGCATTTGTGTAAGAAAAATATCCATATTTAAAACTTAATAATCACTTTAATCTAGCTTGCACCAATTGGTCGTACATGGAAGCAGCTCTGGGCGGAAGACGTAGGACGTCGGCGTTGCGCATGCATTGATCAGAAGTAACAAACATGGAAGTGAAGAGACCAAAACAAAACTAGAACAAAAGTAGAAGTACAAAGTTTCCCGTTGCTAAAGTAAGAAAACTTTGCTTCCTTTGCTTCTGTAAACAAAATCACGGGGCATGCTCAACACATATGTCATTCGCCCGGAATGGCTTCTGTGTAAGGCCAGTTGGTGCTATAGCTAAGTGATTATTACGTTTTAAATATGGATAAACACAAAAAATATGGATATTTTTCTTACACCTTTATTTACCCCCAAGGACCATGTGAGGCACTTTTTTTTTTTTTTTTAAATTATGCATGAATACACTTTATTGGACTTGTTTTGGACTGTTGAAGAGAAACACCCACCCATGCCATTATAAAGCTTGGAAGCGCCAGGATAATTTTTAATATAACTCAGATTGTATTTGTCTAAAAGTCATATACACATACGATGCCTGGAGGGTAAATAAATAATGGGCTAGTTTCATTTTTGTGTGAACCTTAAATGCAAAAGCATCTTTCTCCAATAATGACTGTAAAATATGCATTTATTTGACGCATCATACATTTTGTTAATCACTATGTTCTATCAATTATTTCCCCAATTCTTTCACCAGGCATTTGGAATCAAGTCAAATGGAATTCGCGATTCAAGTAAAAACTAAAAGGAGAATTCAGCATACATCTAATTTCAGGTAAATTATAGCTGATTTCGACATTAAGGCACAGCTACTCTCTTTGGACTTTCTAATTAAAGACCCGTAAAGTAAACAAACAAACAAACAAACAATTTTTCTATTTGTCACTCCTATTTGGGGTTGCGTCGTTACACCATTATGTTTAATAGAATTCAATACACACAGCCACTTACAGTATTTTATCTGTGTAATTAAATCGAACTTTGAAATAGTAAACAAACCGAACCCATGCTAATGAATTGAATATTTCTGCCCAGTCGGGGCAACCAGGTAAACATGGCATGGTTATCTCTCCAAATCGACAAGTTGCAGCGGCGTCCGCATCGAATTTCTCTGCTAAAGAGGCGTTGAACTCTTGATACGTCTTTGGTCCCAAGCCAGACCGGCGATTCGCCGACTCAGCCAGATCCGGGTCCATTATCTGTGCCCTGATATAAGATCGATGTGATTAATCTCGGAAAAAAAAGAAATAAATATCCAAGCCCGTTCTAGCCCTCTCGCTGCCAACGAGCCACTGGAGAAACCTTCCCGGATCATATGGCCGCTCCTTCGTCTTTAGAGCGCGCCCAACAATGGGAGGCTATAAAAGGAACAGAAATCTGCATCCTTTTAGCAAATGAAGAAATAAAAAAAAACACAAGCCCACAGCGTTTAAAAGATCTCTGCCAGGAAGCAATGGCTACTTGAGGATTTCACTGACAAATTTATTAAAGACCTTTATCACTTAACCATCATCAGAGAGAATAAATAAGACATAAAACATTTTTTCACATAACACATACAGGAGCCATGGCGCCTCTCGGCCAAACGTTTCCAACAGATTGAAATGAACAAGACACGTCTGAAAACACACAAATGCATAGAGGAACTCCTATTGAATAGAAAGAGACAACAACTACAACTTGTCTATCCCTGTTGTGTAACATGTACAAAGTCTCTGTGGTCATATTGTCCAAGGAGGTTGTATAAAAATAAAGACTCCACATTGATAAAATGTTATAGAATGTATATAGACATTTGGCAACGACCAGACACTTGGACCAAAACTGGTGATATCACATTTATATACATCAGTAACAGCAATGATGGATGATTTCATCTTCCTTGGTGTACTGACTTGAATTCTCATTTTGAAGAAGAAAATAAAATCTTTGCATTGTTGTATAATTAAAAATCATGGTCTAGGTATGGTAAAAGTTGGTGAAGAGCTCCAATAGTTGGTAAAAGCTCTCCTCTCAATGTTGTGTCCTTGTAGAACCACACAGAAGTCCAAAACCTTGGCGAGACTTTTCAGCTCAAGTCTTGGGTCCATCGCTAATTGATTTCTAACTCTTCTGCCAATAATAGAGAAGATACAAGGTTCATCCACTCTGTAATCCCAGTTCGCCAGTGGAGATCTGCACTAGGTCTCTTTCCAAATGTGCATCTTCAAATCTATCAGAATTGGGCATGATCCACTTCATCCAACCAGGATGCTGGGCTCGCAGGGAAGTCTGGGTACCCACCGCTGCTTCCTGTGGACAAATCAGAGCTCGGTCCATTTCCCCCACCCATCATGCGAACCCCCGAAGTCATGTTCTGGCCTCCGCTCTGACCCACCATGGGCAGGCCAGACTCTGGGTAGACCAGGCTGGAGATGAGGGGCTGGTGTCTAGGAAGAGCCTGTAGAGATCCTGGAGACTGTGGGAGGCTGTAGGGGCTGCTGGCCTGGATGTCGTGGTACTGCTCCTGTGAAGGGATGATGGCGCTGTGCTCCAGCGGGAAGGGCGGATGAGCTCCACCTTGACGACTCAGAGCTGGAGAGCTTTCGCTCAGACTGCTGTAAATGCCATTGGAGTGACCCAGCTCTGACATGGGTGGCTCGTCTATGTGTAGAACATGAAGGGAAAAATTATAGTGAGCGGTGGATAGTTCAATGCACATAAATACAATTATCTTAAACATATCTGCACTTTTTAAAATATGGTTTATTGGCATCAGTGGTTCCATGAAGAACTTTTAACATCTACAAAACCTTTCTTTTGGAGAAAAGGCTCTTTAAAATGGTTATTTAAAAAACTGTTCACTGAAAGATTTTTAGGGTATATCTGCAAAACCCCCTTTTATAACATAATTTTGAAGAGTGTGGCTGTTTGTGATGGGCGCCAGAATTACTACCAAAAACCGCACTGAAAAACTGGCATATGTCTGAGCTCCCATTTATTTTCTAAACAGGCTTTTCAGAAAATGATTTAATAAACAGTTATACGCCTTAAATCAAACAAACTGGCTTCGACATTGCAACATTTGATTTAAAGCAAAAAATATATCTGAAAATCATTCATGAACAATTTAGGATGATGAATTGGTTATTGGTTTAGAGAAAGTTTTCATCTGATACTATATCACACATGAGTAATTTGTGTAGCGTTTTTCGAGCAAATGTACCTGTGAAAGAGACCTCAGCATCGCTGTCCATGCCCTCCTCCTGAGTGCTGTCTTTATCTGATTTGGAGCTCCCACGTGACCTCTTCATGTTTCTGAAGTACTGACCCCATCTCTGTCTACCTGCATCCTTTTTCAGTCTTTTCTCCTTTGCTCTTCTGTTTTGAAACCAGACCTGTGCAGAGACATGGGTTAGTTTCACACCATGCCAACCTGCTGATCCCACAAAACTTTAAAGCACCACTGCAAAAGTTGTACAAAGCTATTTCTATCTGACAAGAAACATAACATTTTTAACATTAAAGTAGCCTAATACAAAACTGAAACCCATTTTTGAATGTTTACCTACCGACCAACGTGATAACACTGCATCAGTTTACGCACACAATTATCAAAACGGAACCCAAAAAGTGACAAGCGTTATATCGATTACGTGGCGCAGTAAGATGTGGATTTTCTGGATGATTCAGAACGCTTGGTTTTCGAGACAGTATTTTATATAAATGAAAAGTCGCTAGAATAGAGTTCGTAGGAAATTAGTAAATCTTCTATATTAAATAATAAAGGTTATAGGCTAATGCCATGAGCCACTATAAATAACAGCGTAACATTACACGAATTGTATATGATTGAATACATGAAAATAAAGGTTATAATTACACGAGTAAGGCACTTTCTTTTGTGAATAATAGCGTTTTAATATAGCCTAATGCATATTGAACAATTAATAGTATAATTATGAATATCATAAAGTCCAAGACAGTCAGCTGGGCTCCGCGTTTCCTATACGAGCTGATTTTCTTTATTAATGAATATTTTTCATTTAGTGTCTTAATTTCAGCTGACTTCATTTATTTATTATTTTTATTTATTCATCAAGTGGTTTTATTCAAGACAAAACTGTTAATATCGCGAAACGACATTTTAAGGGTGAGATAAACAGCCTAACTGCGCGTTTTCGCGGTGTAGTTCCATTGCAATGCTCATGTACTGGGATTGAATGAAATGAGGAAGAGCTGTAGGTGTAATATAGATGTAGATTACCTGCACCACCCGCATGTCGAGGCCGGTCTCTGAGGACAGCTGCTCCCGCACGTGGCGCGCCGGTTTCGGTGAGTTATTATACGCGTTCTTCAGCGTCTCCAGCTGTTTGGCGGTGATTGTTGTGCGCGGGCGTTTTGCTGTCGAATCAGCCTCTGTAATATAAGAAACATATTTTGATTTATACAAACGAATTTAATTTCTTAGGCTATACATGTATGCTAACTGAGACGGCAACATAATAGTGTGTAAACACTTTTTTTTTTTTTTTTTAATATTCTATTTTCTATTTTGTGAAGTAGCAAAGGTAAATGCATTTTAAATAATATCTAAATTTATAATTGTATTATTATTGTACAATTATTATTTTGTATTATTATTTAAATGAATTTAGACGAACGAAAGCCAAGTTGTAATATCCTTATTAAAACAATTGCACTTTATTCATTCTATTTATACACTCTATTCTATTCTATTTGGTGAGGTGAAGGCACTGAAGACCCGTATTAAACATTTAAAATGCCGTTATTCAGTGTAATGTAAGTTTATCTGCTCAATGAATGACGCTCAGGGTCTCTTCCAGACCCCTTTCCTAAATAATTAACAATGAGCGTTCCGTCTCTGTAATATAAGGAACATTTTAATTTAACAAAACGAATTTATTTCTTAGGCTATTAGTCATTAGAATGTATTATTATTTCGAGATGTATACCCATTTTATCCTCCGTTGTGTTTTATTCTAAAAATGTTTATTTTCTATTCTTTAAAAAAAGTTTTCATTTTCATTCCATGAAGAACCTTCAGCATCCATGGAACATTTTTATATTGCACTACAAGTTCTTTATTGGTGGAAGCTTTTTTTTTTTTTTAAGATGATTCAAATTAAGAAATGGTCTTCTTCACAGTAAGAAAAATAAAAATTTTAAACAGCCTAACTGTTTAGTAAAATGTTCTTTGGGGAATCAAAAATAGTTCTGTGGCATCGCTGTGAAAACGTCCCTTTGGTGCATTCATTTTTAAATGTCTATTATTCTATTCTATTCTATTCTATTCTATTCTATTCTATTCTATTCTATGTCGACATATCCAATGATGTGCAATGCAATGTGTGTTCATCTATTCAGTGTATGACACTAAGGTCCTTTCCAGACTTCATTTCCAAATAAATCACTACGCAGTCCGATTTGTGCAGTATTAAAGCGCTGAATCTGGCTGAAAACTGCCCCGAATGCAGATTGTGTCTCTCTGACTCCATAGATCAGCTCTATTGCGTGTGTTCAGCGCACACTAGAACGCTTCTGTACGGCGTTGGCACTTATCGATTTGGAGGCTGGCGAGTTCGCAATTACCTGAACCGGGTCAAATGTTTATGGACGAGCCCACGACCAGCGAGATTAAGCCCAGAGTTAAAAGCGGCCAATCAATGTGAGGTCATCGAATGAAGGAAGTAAAACAATTAAGACTTTGGGAACTGTGCTTGCTCAAACAAAACAGCGTTTGAACTAACTACTCTGATTTTCTCTTTTAGAAACAAACACCTGTTCTTAAAAATCTTCTGAATAAACCATGATGTACCTCTCTGTTTGGCGGTCTCATAATCGGCTTTACACACCAGTCGACTGTCCTCCATCAGGTAATACTCGTCACCTGTAGCCAGCTGCCTTTTACACACTATACAGGCGAAGCAGTGCAGGTGATACACGAAGTCCTGCGCCCTCCGGACCACCTGTGTCGGCGGGATACCCTGCTGACACGCGGCGCACTTGGTCCCGAATCTCCTGTGGGGAAATAGCCTACAGTCAAATACCGGTCAGATGGCATCCGAAAGGAAACGTTAGTGTGAGCAAAATAAAACTATACGAGGAAACTCACTTGAAGAAGTCGTCTTTGCAGTATACGCTGTCGCCTCGACTGAAGCATTTGTCGGCCAGCTGAGACTGACAGTCGCTGCATTTCAGACATTTGCTGTGCCAGTGTCGATCTAAAACCTTCAGGATAAAACGATCGACGATGTGCTGGTTGCATCCCGCGCAGACAGGAATATCTGCAAGCAGGGAAAAAAGAAATCGGTTAATTATCAAATACGGTATCAGAATGATATGCAGTATGAACCTTTTTGCAAAAAAAAATAAATAATAATAACAGTGTTGATATTTTTTTTTAAACATGTAAAAGCTTAATTAAAAATAAATAAATAAATAAAACTTTTGAAAGATGACAGCAATCTGTTGCCCTGACCAAAAACGTCGCTTGTGTGATAAAAAAAGTCACCTGCTTCACAAATCATACCACCTTTTTTATTACATCTTGTTTATTACAAATAAGCCATATTGGGGGAATGTATAGCGCATCATTTAATTACGCACATTCCGTTTTTATGCATTAACAAACAAAAATCGCACATATAGAAACAGCTCATTTGAAAGTTGTTCTGTTTAAAAAACTCAATTTCTGTTTAATGCACCAAAATTTATTTCAAAGAGCAATGCAGATGACAAATGACTGCTGCTATTAAACGACACATATAACCTTTATATTTCATATTCATATAATTATTTAGCGTAACAGTAGGCCTATATTATTATTATTATTATTATTATTAAATTGTTAAATTATTGATCTTTGCTGCATTGTTATTATTACGTATTACTATTATTATACGAATGGTAATAATAATAATAATAATAATAATAATTCAGTCTTTACAGAGTTATTGTTGTTGTTATTATTATTAGTATACAATATTAAAGCATGTGAGCATAGTCTCATGATAAATCACAATGCAACTCAAGGTCACAGTAAACTACACCGGTAAACTGACGAGCTCTTATTAAAGCAATCATTCTCTTTAACAACGTAAAACTGAGAACGTTCACTTTAATGTGTTCATTTAGTATTGTGTACTTAAGTATTTATGATGCAAATCTAAAGTCTGTCTTTGTATAAAAAGACTGTATTTATATAAAAAAAGCACGAATAAATATAACAACAACACAATAATAATAATAATAATAATAATAATAATAATAATAAATGTCTCCAAAACTATTTCCATGAGGTCATGCTATTAAATAAATTTTACTATTTCGCAAACCGCTTAAGGTCTTTGCATGTCCTTAAATAACAGCTCTCTGTAACCATGTAACTGTCACAAATCTAGAAAACACATTTGATTCCATCGTTTTTACTCTATCGTATCTTGTTATATTCTGCTTAAAAATAAATTAACCCAATAACCACTAACTACTCGAGATTTTCTTGTTAGCCATATAACAATAATGCAATAAATAAGGCCGCAGCGCGTTTTATCTGGCGAATCAAGTGTCTTTCAGCTTGTAGCTGCTTCTGTGACATCAACACACACGTCATGAACAGGTGCACAAGTACCTATCAATTATTCAATCAGCCAACAGCTCTAATCATTAGTCTATAAAGGCCACAAAACTCCACTTTTTTTTTTTTTTTTCAAATTCAAATAGTTTCTGAAATAGTATGTTCATCTACAGCCTTCACTCAGAAAGACGGGCTATTTCTTGAAAATGGTCATTTTCTCAACACTCATTGTAGTGTTTTTCGTTTTCTAAAATGTGTTTGTACACCAAGGGCTTTCCATCTAGATAACCAAGAACAAAACAAAAACCTTAATATCTTCCAAGTCCAAAATGAGAAATGTTGCCGATTTGTGGAAACGAAAGACGCAGACATATGTTGTTGTGAGCCGCTGTTTAAGATTTAATCCCACAGAAACACAATCATTCCTAATCCAGAGCATTAGAGTGGCACGAAAAGCGTTACACATTTAGGAGAAATCTGAATTCTACTGAGAAAAGATCTACTTCCCATTTACAAATCAGATATATAATTACCTACATATGTAACGCAAAGAGCATTAAACAAAAGAGTCCCCTCCAGACTGCATTTTTTTTAAATGTAGGCTGTTTATTATTATTAAATTACAAGATTTCAGCAGATGAAATCTGCTGAAAACTCACGTAGGAGTAGATTGGATTCATATTTTTCTAGATCTAAATTCAAATCAAACACAGAACTGCAAGACAGACTTATATCCGTGTTCTGATATCGGCTGTACCTTTCCGTAACTCCTCTCTCTGCGTAAGTAAAGCCAAGAGCATCTCCTTGTGATGAGAGGACGTCTCTTTCGGCGAATCCCCTGCCTTATTCTGCTCCATTTTCATTATCCCAAAACAAAATTGCAAAACGCTTGCGATAACTTTCTGAGCGTTACACGCAGCTAAGAGTTGGCGGAAGACGCGCGCGTCTCAGAGAAAAATCCATCGCGCGGCGAGTTTCTGCATCTTGTGGCTCTTGATGCGCAATGGAAACGCCGCCCCGTTACTCTGGTGACTGATAAAAAAGATGGGCATCACCTGGAACCAGCACAACAGCCTCAAGGGGTTTCTGCTAAACGTCCACAAAATATTTACCTTTGATAAAAAATATTCAAATTATTAATCCACCTCTTTTTGTTCAAGAGACAAATATTCGTCACGCCATAAAATGGCATATGATGCCTTCAACTATTCCCATGATGAGCAACAATTACTTGAATTATGGCGACTGTGTTTTTCAAAAGAAGGTGTGTGTCCATCACATGAACATGAGCACCTGACAAATCCCCACCTTGATCTGGACCTTAGATATTCAAAAAACACCCCGCAGCATGTGCGTAAAGCACACAAAACCACTGGCAAAACACAGCCACTACAAGTAATGAAGAATCCTGCGAATTGACTATAAAAACTAAAATGCGTAATGCGCGCAACGAAAAAATACATTCAGACATTTTGCGCATCGAAACTGTTTAGTTAATAGTAAAAAGTCTCAAACAGTTTTTGATACAAGAAATCTTGACACTGATGCAAACAGATACTAAATCTAAATAGGCCTAATACATGCTAATTTCAAAACGAATGAATTATTACAACTGCCAGTAGAAAGTATTTCAGCTCATGTGAACGCAAACACGCAAACAGCGCGCTTTGAGTGCAGTGCTTTTGCTTCTTCAAAGCGGAAAATGAACCATGTCCATTTGAGATGCGCATGAACTGTGAACTTTTAAATCCAGATCGTTCCACATTTCTCTACATTGATTTGGGTCAGACAACTGTTTGCTGTAGTAAGAAAAGGCAGTTGTGTGAAATGCTGATCGAGCTGCTCAAGCTCCAGATGAATGTTATTGACACTGATCTGCTGTGTCTGGGGAAATCAGCTTTAGTGCCACTGCGGCCGCCGCATGATAAACTCAAAATCAATGCCACATTTGCCTGGATTTCCACACTTTATGAAGCACATATCGGCAAAAGGTGCTGCAATGTTCCTCCTTACTTTCAGCTTTATCATTTTTATGTCATATTGACCTGTTAACCTTTGATGTAACAAAATTTCGGGGCTGAAGGTGCGTGGGGCGCGAAAAGCGCGATTTTGGATAACTATTTCTCCACCAGGTCATTGACAACTATAATACTATAACAGCATTAATTTTATTTTATATATTTTTTAAAAAGAAAAAGATTAATATCCTATATTCTACAGTGATCGTTTTATTATGTACATAAATAATTAAAAAACATAATGAACAACTTGTGTTTACTGTGTAATTATTATTATTATTATTATTATTTTTTTTTTTTTTTAGAGCTGCAAATACAATTTTGCAATGCTATAGTAATTACACTCTTAAACATGAAGGCTTCAAAGAGTTGTTTTTGCAGTGATACCATAGAATAACCATTTTTGATTCCCCAAAGAACCGTTCAGTGAACAGATCTTAAAATAACCATTAGAAGAACATTTTTAACAAATAAAATAACCTTTTTCCACTATAAAGAACCTTTTTTCTGCATTTGAAAGGTTCCATGGATGTTCAGGGTTCTTCGTGGAACCATCAATGCCAATAAATAACTTTATTTTTAAGAGTTTAATATTAAAGAAAACCTCTCTTCCAAACCTCTAAGCCCTCAAAGACAGAATGTGTTGAGAAAACACACAAATATGTCTTATACCCCCTCTCCACAACAGCCCTAAACCGGGTTTCCTCTGGTTCAGGTGCTGCACCTGTTGAGGGAACCCGATACCTGCTGGTCGCGCGGACAGAGCTTCGGTCCGCTCGTGGGTCTCTCATGACAACCGTGACCGCGCACGCTTCACATCTGTTCAGAGCGCTAACAATGTTGCTCATTACATATTCATACGGCATCCGACAGGCGAATGTTCAGTTCAGGAACAGTCGTCAGTTTGTCGAAAAAGACAACTTTTCAAGACTATCACTATAATGTTTATGTGAATGTACACTATGTGTCAATTGCAGAAAACCAGCGTTTGACTTTCAGAGCAACACTTAATCCACCGCACTCTACAGAAAGGTTCACAGGGTTCAATCATCCATGACCGCGTTAGGGTTCTTGAGCTGAATGATACGGTTCTTTGGCGTTAAAAAGTGTTAGATGTGTAAGCTTCTGAGATCAAGGTCTACGGCTTGTTAAACGCACTAATAGACTTGCGACTGACATTTAAAAAAGTCGGACATAAAATTATTTAAGGGTCACACATGACATTACAATGTACTTAAGTTAATTATTAAAGTAAAATTATTTTTTTAGCATAACAGCTATACGAACATTTCACTGTGTTTGAGTCAGAGATAAAATGCAATTAGCTACTATTAGCACTCAAACAGGCCATCTCTGTCACGTATTCATATCACGGGCTTTGATAGTATGTTTTATAAATAATTGCCTGCTGATTGTTACTTTTGTGGTTTGACATGACAAGTCACAGTTCATTGGAGCTTGTCAATTTCCTAAACGATTTTCATATTAAACAGTTCAAAGGAATCTGCTTTGAAATGACGTAGTAAAAATAGCTCTTACCTTGACTAGAGCTGTATCTGGTGTAATTTCCAGCATTTTGACAACTTGATCCTGGGTGTTCTAACAACATTCTGACGCAAATGAAAATCAGAAATGTTTTTTGCTAAAGGAAAACCAAAAACGATATACGGTTTTTTACACGCGGTGGAAAAAAATGAGCGGCCCAACAAAATAATGCACCGAAAACGGTCCAGGCGGCGGTCCCTCTGTGTTTGGGGGCTCTACAACTTTTAAAATGTCTAGATTGAGTCGCTGTGTTGTTCTGGAGGTCTGAGGGAGGAGGAATCCTGATGACCTGTAGTTGTTTAGCATCACAAAAGCGCAGGATCGGAGCGCCTCACGGCTCTGTGTGTATGTGTGTGTGTCTCTGTCCTCGGTGCTGAAGGAGTTCCTACAGAGGCGTGAACACACCGACTGACACCCCCACCCACCCCTCACACACCCCACCCCGCCTCCACGCGTGTCTCCGAATCAAACGTTTCTCCCGAGCATCTCAAACGGAACGTGTCCATCTGACGGTCAGAGACTGACTAGAGTTAGATGTTTTTTTGTTTAGTAATAGTTGTTCATGAGTCCCTTGTTTGTCCTGAACAGTTAAACTGCCCACTGTTCTTTAGAAAAATCCTTCAGGGACCACAAATTCTGTAGTTTTTAGCATTTTTGTGTATTTGAACCCTTTCAAACTGTATGACTGTATGATTTTAAGATCCATCTTTTCACACTGAGGACAACTGAGAGACTCATATGCAAGTATAACAGAAAGTTCAAATGCTCACTGATGCTCCACATGAAAGAAAAAAAAAAAAAAAAACGTGGCAGGGTTGTAAACTGTTGAACAGAATGAAGATGTGTACATTTATCCTCTTTTGCCTAAATATCATTTACATTTTTTTTCATTTAGTACTGCACTTAGAAGCTACAGAAGATACTTACATGTTTCCCTGAAGACAAAATAATGATATTTACCCTGATCTTTAAATTCAAAAGGTTTTCACTCCATGGCTCTTAATGCATTGAGTTTCCTTCTGGAGCATTCTGTGAGCATCAATAGATCGACAGAAAAACCACAGAATCTGTGGGACCTGAAGGATTTTTCTGAAGATCAGCAGGCAGTTTAACTTTTCAGGACAAACAAGGGACTCATGAACAACTATCACTATACAAAAAACACAGCTGTGGATCATTCAGGTAACAACACATTATTAATAATTCAAGGGGATTTAAACTTTTGAACGGGGTCATTTTTAGAAATTCAAAATTATTTTCCTTGTGGAAGGAAAATAAACATCTTAAACATCTTTTATGTGAAATATCTTATTCTGGTCAGTACTAAATAAAACATAACACTAATTTTGTATGATTTCTTATTTTGGTAAAACAAAAACATTTTGCCTGATTGTAAAAGGAGTATGCAAACTTTTGAATCTATCTGTCTGCCTGTCTGTCTAATTATTGTCTTCTGATTATTCAAATGTGAAGCAAATGAAATGGAAAATAAGAAATAAACAAGCAAACAAATAAATAATGAGTTTGGGAGATCAGTTCCTACAATACAGATCAAATTAAAATATATTTTAAATAATCATATCATACATCATATCAGACAATGATGGTATAATAATAGTATAACACTGGCAGTAATGATGTTATAAGTGATATAATATATAATGTATATATATAATATAATGTTATAGTGTATTATATTAAATTATCAATTTGTCACTTTTTTAATTGTCCTTTGGTGGCATCTATGACCCACCACACTCACACACACACACACACACACACACACACACACACACACACACACACATAGTCCCAAAGTCCCATTGACACACACATAGAAACTCAGACGCACCCTACCAATACACTCTCTCAACAGAGGGTCTGAGTGTTTCAGCTCTTGTGCCTCCCCTGTACCTCTTGTTTCACTCGATTTCAGCAAATTGCTAAAGTGTTAATGCACCTGGGGCCCACTTACAGGGCCATTTCAATCAGGCTTTGATAGAGCTCTGTGGCATTTGCTCCCATGCACACGGTCTGGTGGCAGAGCCTCAGCTCATTGCACACATGCAGGAAACAGCACATCCTCTGAGCTCAGCGAGAGACACTTGAAGATCCTTGTGTTGTGAGGAGCACATAGCAGATCAAAACTATATATTATTCTGGAGTGGAATGTCCAGCTTTTTTAAATGATTGTGCATTTAAGGGCTGCGAACATCAATGGTCTGCACATACGTCTCTTTGTGAGGACCGTCGGGTGACAGAGTTGTCTGAAGAAACAGGACCAGATGAAAGCAGATACATAATATTCCAAATAAACCAGATCAACTCTGTGTAGTTTCTGCTGTGCATCTTTTAAAGGCATTGTTCGACCAAAAATAAAAATTTGTTGAAAATATCCTCACCCTCAGGCCATCCAAGATGTAGATGAGTTTGTTTCTTCATCAGATTTGGAGAAATGTAGCATTCCATTACTAGCTCACCAATTTATCCTCTGCAGTAAATGGGTGCCGTCAAAATGAGAGACCAAACAGCTGATAAAAACATCACAATAATCCAAAAGTAATTCACACAACTCTAGTCCATCAATTAACATCTTATGAAGCCAAAAGCTGTGTGTTTGCAAGAAACAAATTAATCATTAAGACGCTTTTAAGTTCATAGTAAAGCTTCCTCCAGTGAAAAAAAGTGGTCAGGTCTGAATCAGGAGAGAAATATGCACAGATCAAGCACTGTTTACAAGCTAAAACAGCCCAAAACATCTCTAAACAAATATGTAGGTGGATTTTGATGTGAGAGGACAACAGGGGATGAATCTGTTTGCTGGAGGAAGCAGTTTAAAGGTAAAACATCTTAATGATGGATTTGTTTCTTACAAACATAGGGCTTTTGCCTTTACAAGACATACACTGATGGACTGGAGTTGTGAGGATTATTTGTGGATTATTGTGATGTTTTTATCAGCTGTTTGGACTCTCATTCTGACGGCACCCATTCACTGAGCATCCATTGGTGAGCTAGTGATGTAATTCTTCCTTTTCTCTAAATCTGATGAAAAAACATTTTAGGTGGCCTGAGGGTGAGCACATTTTCATTTTTGGTGAACTATCCCTTTAAAAGCAAGGCCAGGAATTTAGTGGCAGTGTGATTTGCAAGTTTCTTTCGTACCACGACCAGCAATCACACAGTTATTCAGTCATGCTGGGTTTACGAGCAATATAAACTAAATCCACTCGCAAGCATAAAGATGGCAGCCCAGAGTCCTTCAGCATCTCCTGCCTCTTCCTAACACACACACTCACACACACACACACACACACACACACACACACACACACACACACACACTCGCTATCATCTGTAAGTGTTGTTGTAAGTCTTAAATTCTGTCCGAGATATTATCCATTCTAAATCTGCTAATATTTTGAAACGCATCATCATATCATAGTGCTGAAAATGAATGTCTCGGCGGGGTGGATATAAAACAGCAGGTGCCCGGAAGCACAGGCCACAAATCAAGTTAACAATCTGTAATGACGACCTGTGAGTATTGAAAGGCAGATCTGAAATATGATGATTTCCATTCCTTTACTTCACTAATGTATATGCGCTCGAAATATCCCAAACAAGATTAACGAGTTTGCTAAGAAAAGCCTGATTTGCTCTGTAAATTCAAAGCGAGGCGCGGAGCTTCTTTGCATGCGTAAGCGGCGCATTACTGCATGCGGATATTGATTGCATGGTCGTTATGAATTTACAGCATGCTTGAGGAACAGCACCTGCACAGAAACGTAGTAATGGTAAGAGCTGCCAACAACTGTGAAAGCATTAGAAAAAAAACAAGAGCAGAACAATATCCAAAAAAAAAAAACCTAACTGAAATTAGTCCTGTGTGAGTATTAGCCATTGCGTAAACTTACTTAATACTAGAGATGGATGCTCTTTTCTTAAAACATACACAATTCAGCTTAAATTTAATCATGTTGACAGTTCACCCACAACTGAGTTTTACATACACCTTGCAGAATCTTCAAAGTGTTAATTATTTTACCAAAATAATGCTGCTCCAGAAGGAAAAACGAAGGATTAAAGAGCCAGGGGTGTAAACTTTTGAACAGAATGATGATGTGTAGATTTTTCTCATTTTTTTTCTTTTTTTTTTTTATGTAGTACTGCTTATCAAAAGCTACAGAAGATACATGTTTCCCAGAAGACACAATAAGTTAATTTTACCCTGATCTTCAAATGGCTCTTAATGCGTCATTTTTTCTTTCTGGAGCATCAGCTTCTGTAGTTTCATATGAGCACATCAGTTGTCCTCAGTGTGAAAAGATGGATCTTAAAATCATACAGCCATTGTTGGAATGGGTTCAAATACACAAAATGCTGAAAAAACAAAGAATTTGTGGGACCTTAAGGAATTTTCTGAAGAACAGCGTGCAGTTTAACTGTTCAGTTTAACTGTTCAGTTAAACTGCTGTTCAGTGCAGTTTGCGGTATGGTTAGGATTTATTAACAAGAAAAACAAACAAACAAACAAACAAAAAAAAAAACACACACTGGGTGAACGGGGTCATTTTTAGAAATTCAACTATTATTTTCTCTTGTGTAATATGTAAACGTCTTTTATGTGAAATATCTTATTCAGGTCAGTACTAAATAAAAAAGTCACAAGCATTTTGTATGATCCCTCTTATTTTGGTAAATAATTTACATTTTGCAGATTCTGCAAGGTGTATGTAAACTTCTCAAACGACCTCAAATGTATATATATATATATATATATATATATATATATATATATTCCATACTATGGAAGTCAATAGCTACCAGCAACTGATTGGTTACCTACATTCTTTAAAATACCATACCATTAAACATATCGTCGCCTTAGAATTATAAGGTTCTATTTGCATTCTGAGCACTTTTGAGATATTGAGCTTCAAAGTTTTTGCGTCCCATAGACATCTGTAGATAGAACCATTTTTGTTTTCTAAAAAAAGGCCCAATTCGCATTATGTAAATAAATTGTCACAGAATACGAATATGTGAATAACTAAATTTTGAAAAACATGTCAGATAGAACCTTATAATTCTAAAGCGACGATATTTCTTTTTCCCACAAAATCTTATTTATCCGCAGCAGGTTTTCTGTGTGTAGCATGTGAATTTTTATGCACTGTATTTTTGGATTTAAGTCTAGGTCTATTGTGATGCTTAATATCTTCATCTCTAATTTAATTTGAACTATACTAAAAGTTTTACTTTACTTTTACACTTTTAGTGTAAAACTACTATGTAATAACATTAAACTATGGATTTATTGTCTAACTACCTGTTGTTGTGGTAAATTCCCACATTTATTGCTAATAAGTTTGCGGTATGGTTAGATTTAGGAGTAAATGTAAGGTTAGGGTTAGGGGTTATAGGTGTTAAGTTTTGAGGTAAGGGTTGTGTTACGGTAGAAGGTAATAGTGTAACTACAATTGTTATTTAAATGTAATTACAGTGCACCAACAAGTCTGAAAATAAGAACAGTGGCTGCCAAAATTATTAGAACACAAGTATTTTCACCATTTTAAAAAAGCGTTTAAGTCAGTTTATTCTATCTTTTACTATAGTGTGTCAGTAGAAAATATCGGTTTACATTTCCAAACATTCGTTTTGTTTTTAATTGTAATAAACCAGTGAGATTTTGTTTGCACAAGGAGTTTGACAACAGCCAGATCTGATGCAGAGATTTGATCTCATCCTCATCCAGTCTGTCTGGAATGACATAAAGCAACAGAACGAACTGAGACAGACTAAATCCAGAACTGTGGCAACATCTCCAAGATGCTTCAAGAGACCTACCTGCAAAACTACAGTACTGGTAAAGGTTTTAGGCACTTGTGTAAAAATGCTGTATAATGAGGATACTGTCAAAAATAATGTCATAAATAGATTTTCTTTATCAATTCACTTCTTTGTGATGGTCAGCATTGGTGTGACCATCCTTTGTGTTTAAAGCAGCTTTTGCCCTAGGTACACTTACATTTAAATTTCTTAGAAACGTCGCCAAAGTTCTTCTGGATTTGGTATTTCTCAGTTTGTTCTGTTTCTTGATGTCATTCCAGACAGACTGGATGATGATGAGATCAGAGCACTGGCTGTTGTCAGATTCCTTGTGCTAACAAAAATCTCACTGGATTATTACAATTAATGGCAAAATTAATGTTTGGAAATGTAAACTGCTATTTCCTTCTGACACACTACAGCAAAAGATAGAAATAACTGACATAAAACCATTTTTAACCTGTAAAAATAATATAAAGTGAGACTAAAATATGAAATAACCCACCTGATTTGTCACATGATAAAAGAATGCTATCTAAATTAACAATTATTTAAAAAAACCATGTAACATGTAATCATGATACACATGAAGTACACTTAAGTACAACTGTGATTCACTTTATTTTAAGTAGCTTATGCCTGTGTACATTTATAATTACGTTATATAATGTCTGCAGCACATATGTAACAATCTTTTGGTTACATAAGTAACTAGCTGTGTAACAGACTCGGTCTGTTACATATGTGTAACAGTAGCTGCCTATTACATGTACATAATTACAAACTGTTCCATAACTTAGTCACATGGTAAGTGCTCTGATTGCTTCTATTGTAAGTCGCTTTGGATAAAAGCGTCTGCTAAATGACTAAATGTAAATGTAAGTACATTTTGTTTATGTAAGTACAATGGCAACTACTAAGTATTTAATTAGGTAATTACTCTGTATTATGACACCTTAAAATAAAGTATTACCCAAACATCTGACATGTTTATTGTTGTGTAACTGTACACAGTAAAAAACGACTTGTTGGAGTTGTCAATAAGATTACTGGAGTATGCTTTACAAGAAAATATTATTTATTTATTATTTGACTAATATGCATTGTTAAGAACTTCATCTTAACAATAGTCAAAAAACATTGTATGGGTCAAAATGATCCTTTTTTTTTGTTTTTTTTTTTTTATGTCAAAAATCATTAGGATATTACGTAAAAATCATGTTCCAAGAAGATATTTTGTAAATTTCCTACAGTAAATTTATCAAAATTAAATTTTTGATAAATAATATGCAGCAGTTTCTAAGTCAAAATGATTCCTCCATCAAAACAATTTTCAGTATATATCATGCAACATCAATAATTGTGCAAATATTAAACCAAACCTGTACTGGCTTTATTAAACTACTGGGTTGACATAAATGACCAGTTCACACATGTCATGTTGCATGCATCTTTATGTATGCATAAGTCCTTGTACATATACATGCGTTCGTAAGCATGTAAACAAGCGGCGTGTGCGTGTGCTAGAGTCTGGTGGTCAGAGGTTGAGCATGCTGGTCCTGACACCAGGTCTCCATTGTGCGTCTGTCATAATCAATCACGCGTCTGAATGGAGTGTCTTGTGCGGGGAAGGAGGGCACCAATCACACGCCTCATTAAACAGGCTTGGTTACTCAATGTAGTGCTGATCCCAGGACACTCAGCCTGTTGCCGTCTGAGGAAACACCAGCCAGACTGGAACATGGACACTGGGGATTTTGGATGAGGAGCTGTTTCTTATTTAAGAAGAAGAGAATTTGACTTTCTTACTAGACGTCCAAAAGCTGAGTCCCAGTGCGAACAGGACGTTCCAAAGCTTTATTGAAGACCAGTGACTGGCTGTATGTCTGGTTATCCGTTAGCCTAGCCGCTAGTGCAGTAAACTCTCATTGTTCTGAAAGTGTGTCCATCTGGCAGTTTCATTGGCGAGCGATGGCTTCCAGAGCAGCTGGCTAAACTGTCCAACCGCTCTTGTCCGCGCGTTCCTGACTGCCCAACTGCCGCCCCGAGTGTGCTGACCGTTCAGAGGGTCAGCAGGCCGCGGCGGGTCTGGACGGGTGACACCATTGAGCCTTTTGTTCACTAGTGTCCTACTGTAACTGTCTGAATATGATTAGCTGTGGTGCACAACCCTGTTAAACAGAGTCAGTGGTGATAGTGATACTGGCTCACTCATCATTTATCAACAACAAGCACAGTGTGTCAGTGTGATTTTGTGTTATGTATCTATGTTTTGGTTGGTTAATTTATTTTATTCTTCAATATATTTGTGATATTAGGTCAAATCTGCAGTTTCTTTTTTTTAGCATACATTTATTTTTCCTAAGTTTGATGACAAGAATAATTATATTTTACTATATATTCACATAGAAAAGAGCTATTTTTAATTTGAAATAATATTTCACAATTTTTACTGGATTTTTGGTTAAATAAATATAGCATTGGTGAGCAGAAGAGACTTCTTTCAAAACATTAAGGGTCTTATAGACCCTAAACTTTTAAACGGTAGTGTGAATAAAAACATAAAAATCAACATGATTATGTACAAATGACATCAGAGCAGCCTAAAACCATTTTCATTTTAATTTTATTTAAAGATCTAGTTATTTTTCTGTTTATCATCATTATTATATTATTGTATAATATTGTATAAACTAATTTTGAGAAAATGCCTGAAATCTACAGATACAGACAGATGAAGTGCAATAATTAAACCAAATGAATGATACAGTTGAGGTCATAAGTTTACACCCCCCTTTCAGAAGCTGCAAAATGTTAATTATTTGACCAAAATAAGAGAGATCATACAAAATGCATGTTACTGTTTACTTAGTACTGACCTGAATAAGATATTTCACATAAAAGATGTTTACATATAGTCCACAAGAGAAAATAATAGTTGAATTTATGAAAATGACCCCATTCAAAAGTTTCTATAGTTTGAATGATCTACAGCTGTGTTTTTTTTAGTTGTTCATGAGTCCCTTGTTTGTCCTGAACAGTTAAACTGAATGCTGTTCTTCAGAAAAATCCTTGAAATTCTTTGGTGTTCCTACATTTTTGTGTATTTGAACCCTTTCCAACAATGACTGTATGATTTTGAGATCCATCTTTTCACACTGAGGACAACTAAGAGACCTACTATTATCCTACTATTACAGAAGGTTCAAATGATCACTGACGCTCGAAAAGGAAAAATTAAGCATTAAGAGCTGGGGGTGAAAACTTTTGAACAGAATATATATATTTTTTTTCAGAGGGTACAGAAGATAGTTACATGTTTCCCAGAAGACAAATTAAGTTACATTTACCCTGATTTTCAAATTAAAAAAAGATTTATAGTTAATTTATTTAATATATCTTTTTCAGTTATTTTTTCATTTCAATGTATATTTTATTTCAAGCAGGAAAAATGTTTTATGATTTTAGTTTTACTTTTTTGGATAATTATATATAGTTTAGTTTAGCTGTTATTTGCAGACTCTAACCCTTGACAGACTGGTAGGTGTTTGGTTTGACGCAGAATAAGTGCATCTCCAAACCTCCAGTCAGAGTAGTGAGTGTCTCACCAGACAGCAGCGGTTTTGAGATGCTGCTCGGTTCAAAGGGCGACTGCACTTCTACTGACATCAGCCTCCTAATATTGAGATGCTAATGATGAAGCACATAATGGCACAAAGGCAGAATGCTGTGACTCTCTCCAGAACAATGGCCTTTAGCTTACAGCCGACACATTTACAGCCCAGCATGTGTCGCTGGCTTCATCCTGCAACAATACGAAGCCACAACTGTCCACCGCTGAGGAATCTCTGTGCTCTCGCTGGGCTTTTTATTCCTCAGCGCAACTGCCCCATATTTCATGTTGCTTTGAGTGACCCTTAAGACCCTTTCTTTATTTGCAGAAGTTTGACTAAAAGAGCAAAGACAACACACGTCAGGTCAGACGCATTATATGAGGTCAGAGTTCAAAGCCCTTAAGAGAAGTTAACACGTCCTTCTGGAGCGGCTGAGCTCTTCTGTAGGTGGTCTGATCTTCTACCTGCGGAAAACAAACAGCAAATGCAGAATATTATCACTCAAGACTGAATCTGATGTTAGCACTTTTTAATATTTTGCAGTTTGTGTCACTATCAGAAAAAAACATTAGAGGTGAATCTTAAAAATCACTCCACAAAGAAACCATAATTTGCATAAAGAAAATAAAGCACATTTTTAGGACCATTACAGTCATTTTCATGGCAGTTATGCACATCCCCTTCTGGATGCTGTGCTTTCATACTACTACTACTACTGCTACTACCAATTCTCATTAGATACCTGTAATTCAATGATGATAATTGAAATCAGTGTTAAAAAAAGCAGTAAAACAAATAATACCATGATGTATAAATTCTTAATGTCAATAATACATTATTCTTTTTTCATATTACAGTAATGAGAATTTGAGGGGAAATGTATATAAATTTCACAAAAATAATGCTAAAGTCAAAATAATCTTTTGATTTCAGAGCATAGTATGATGATTTAAAGCTTCTCTTCAGCGAGATCATTCAAGGTGAATTAAGTTAATGTAGTAATATATACTGTATACACACACGCAGTTGAAGTCAAAAGTTTACACACACCTTGCAAAATGCTATTTTACCAAAATAAGAGGGATCATACAAAATGCCTGTTATTGTTTATTTAGTACTGACCTGAATCAAATATTTCACATAAAATGCATTTATATTTAGTACACAAGAGAAAGTAATAGTTGAATTTTTAAAAATGACCCTGTTCAAAAGTTTACATACATCCTGAACAGTTAAATTGCCTGCTGTTCTTCAGAAAAATCCTTCAGGTCACACAAATTCTTTGTTTTTTCAGCATTTCTGTGTATTTGAACCCTTTCCAACAATGACTGTATGATTTTGAGATCCATCTTTTACCACTGAGGACAACTGAGGGACTCATATACAACTATTACAGAAGGTTCAAATGCTCCCTGATGCCCCAGAAGGAAAAACGATGTATTAAGAGCCAGGGGGTGAAAACTTTGAATTTAAAGATCAGGGTAAATTTAACTTATTTTGTCTTCTGGGAAACTTCTGTAGCTTCTGAAGGGCAGTACTAAATGAAAAAAATATATATTGGTAACACTTTACAATAGAAAACACTTATTCCCTATTAACTACGACTTTTCCCTCAATAAATTCCTAATTTGCTGCTTATTAATAGTTAGTAAGGTAGTTGTTAGATAGGATTAGGAATGTAGAATAAAGTCATGTAGAATAAGGCATTAACATGCGCTTAATTAGTAATAAATGGCTAATATTCTAGTAATATGCATGCTAATAAGCAACTAATTAAGAGAATGTAAAATAAAGTGCTACCAAAATTTTATATTTAGACAAAATTAGAAAAATTTATAGATCACAAAAGTTTACACATCCCGACTCTTAATGCATGGTTTTTCCCTATGGAGTATCAGTGAGCGTTTGAGCCTTCTGTAATAGTTGCATATGTGTGTGAAAGTGTGAACATATGTATCTCAGAATCAGTCATTGTTGGAAAGAGTTCAAATACACAAAAATGCTGGAACACCAAATAATCTGAAGGATTGTTTTCGGAAGAGCAGCGGTCACTTTAACTGTAAGTTTTGAACAAGGTCATTTTTTTATAAATTCAATTTAATATTTTTTCTTGCAGACTATATAAACATATGGTACAATATGGTACAAGATTATCCAACGCAATCTTATGGGAATTCGTACATATTTTACGAGGTGGCTAATTCGTATGAATTTGTACGACCTCACTCGTACGATTTTGTACGATTTGCCTAGACCCCAGTGACGGGTAGGTTTAGGGGCGGGGTTAGGTGAAGGGCATTCGTACGAATTCATACGAAATGGGAACTCATAAAATATGTACGATTTAGCCAAAAACGTATGAATTTGTATGAGTGAGGTCGTACAAATTCGTACGATTAAGCCACCTCGTAAAATACATACGATTTGCTGTGAGATCGGGCAAATCAATGTGATAAATGTGTCTGGTCCAGAAAATCTAAAATTAATCAAGAAGCAGATTGATTATATTACCAAAAATGTTTAATCTAATAGATTACGTTACTGACTACAATTTTTGTCTTGTAATTTGAAATCAGTAACGGACAATTTGTAAGTAATCTACCCAGCACTGATCACGCTAAATCAAAAATGCAAAAAAATGCCCCAAATAAGTTTTTTTCTTTGCCTATGCCTATACACTACTCAAATCCAGCCGTTCAATATTTGACTTATAGCATGTTGACATAGACAGTTCTATATAAAGCATGTTTTAAAGCAGACGTCCTCTAACAAGTAACACATCCAAAGCCTTCAATCAGCATTGAGTCTTTCAGAGAATCATCAGGCAATGTCATCAGAGACGGATCAGAGCAGAACCGACTCACATAATGATGGATGTAACGAATCAGCTCCAAAATTAATGGATTTATTATTTGTAATTCATCCGCAGGGTGTCAGTGAATCCGGGATAAATGTGCTGCCGTGAGGAGCTCTGAGGTCAGACATTTAAAAGCCTGCATTTATCAGTGTGTCATTATTATACGTCATTAATAATGAGCCACTCTTGATTAGAAAACAATTCATCCAGTGCTCTACAAATCACACAGGTGTAGGTGCAGGAGGTGGTTTATTGGAATTGTTTTCGTGTAGATTAAGTGACGCCTTTCATGCACACTAACTAAAGGAGAAACGAATGGGGGGGGGTTGTTTTGGGAAGGGGAGCCGGTCTGGGTCAAGAGGGGGACGTGTTGTGTTTTTCCTTTCTTTCTTTCAGGGGCAGCAGGATTTAGGAATCACACACTTGTCTCTCGGCCTGTAATCCCTCAGTCTCAGACTCGTGACCCACTTTCCTGGAGGAGCAGCACGGGTGATGGGCCGTCCGTCCAGCGTAGAGAGGCGCTCGTGTGCGCAGGCGGGTGAGCCAGAGGGCAGCGGGTCAAAGACAAAACCAAAGAGCAGAGCATGGCTCCCCAGAGGGCTCGTCCTGTCACCGGGGGGAAAGAAAGATCCGCAAGGGTCACTGAACTGCTTCGAAAAGATACAACTCTTGACTGCAGTATAGCACACAAATGTGATTTGCACAAGCGTGTTGAGATCAAACGCACAACAAACAGCTCATTAAGATCTTCAGGAACACTTGAGCATTGCATTTATGCATTTGCAAGACACTTTAATCTGAAGCATTCAAGCGTTACATTTCTTGATAACACTTTACAATAAGGTCCCATTAGTTCACACTAGTTAATGCAAATAACCTGCAGTCGTTACCTTAAAGAGCAATTTTACCTGATTTAACCAATAAAATGGTATACATGAATGTATTTAAGTTGATTCAACGATAATAAACAACATTTTTTTGAATAAAACATTTTTTATTCATTTTTATATAATCATTTTTAGGTTTCTGTTTTTTTGTAATAATGAGCAATGCATTAGTTACAGTATTCATTCAACTTCATTAATGTTAATATAATATGTGACCCCGGACCACAAAACCAGTCATAAGTGTCATAAATTGACACTTAGATGATTTATACATCAGCTGAAAGCTGAATAAATAAGCTTTCCATTGGTGTATGGTTTGTTATGATAGGACAATATTTGGCCGAGATACAACTATTTGAAAATCTGCAATCTGAGGGTGCAGAAATGAAGTTCTTAGCAATGCATATCGCTAATCAAAAATTAAGTTTTGATATATTTACGGTAGGAAATTTACAATATATCTTAATGGAACATGATCTTTACTTTAATATCCTAATGATTTTTGGCATAAAAGAAAAATCAATAATTTTGACCCATACAATGTATTTTTGGCTATTGCTACAAATATACCCCAGCGACTTAAGACTGTTTTTGTGGTCCAGGGTCACATATAACATCATATAATGTAATGTTATATAATATAATATCATATATATATATATATATATATAAGATGGACTGAGTGAGTGTGATTAACTACATCTGATGCAGCATTCATTCTTCAGCTCAATCTCATTTTCACAATAAAATATTAGTTTGAATGTATGCTGAGGAAAGCGATATCTTTGTAATACTATCCTTTCATCTCTTAAGAGTGATTTCCACATGATTTAACATGCTCAGTGCATTTGTTGGTTCCCTACTATATGCCCTACTATACAACTGGCAAAAAACAGTATGTGAGAAAAGATGTCCAAATTCACAGTAATCTTAAAAAGTAATATGAAAAAAAGTTATGTAAAATATGTTATGAGACTTTGTTCTCAGCCAAAACTATAGACCAATTTGGAAGAGACATCACAGCACACCTGCAGCTGCACACAGAAAAACACTGGTAACAAGTGGAAGGAAACTGGTAAAATATATGGAATGAGATTTTTTTTTTTTTTTTTTTTGTCGTTGTGCCTTTGGAGGTCAGAATCAGAATGCAAATCATTTTTATATTATCATTTATCATATGATCTCAGGATTTTTGCTGACAGATCTGGTAGTTTAAGTTCAGAATTACAGAAATTCACAGTGTTTTTATGCTGATGTTTTTGCTGAATCAACCTCAGAATCATTTAGTTGTTGAACAACCATTTCAGTGTGGAGTAAAACAGATCCCACACTCTTAAACCTTAGGAGCCTGGATTTCTGCGAGATCCCATTCAATTCCTTCTTATAATCCAGCATTTAGCGCAGATCATCCATTGACATAAAGGGATAAAAGATGGCACTGCATTATCTTAGCCCTTCTTTATGGAAATGGGACAAAGACAAAAAGGAGCTCATATTGCTGTTTTCCTTGTTTCTGAACTCTCTTTTGTGTGGGACTGTAAGTGTGTGGGACAGGCTCTGATAATCCCTGTCCCCGATCCACCTCCATCCAAAGTAGGCCAAGAACCAGAGGAAACGAACGCCTGACCTCAGTCTAACTCACACGAGGCCCAAACACGGCCATCAGGGCGCTTCTGTACTCAAACTGATGTGCTGAAACAGCAAACGGCTTCACAAGTTTGATTTGGTGTGGGACATTTTGACGGGTTTGTCTGTTTGTTAAATAACATAGTTAATAGCCTTTAATTTACTAAACAGTCCAGCAAAATTACAGCTATGGATAAAAAATATAATTATTAGACAAAAAAAGAGCCTTGATTTTGGTCTGTATACTATAATATTATAATATACTATAATATACTATAATATTATTTATTCTATAATATTATGTTTTCATTTAAAATTTCTCAGCCATTATCTGAAATGAAATATTTTATTCTATTTTATTTCAGTAAACATTTATTTTAATTTCAGTACTGAATTTTTTTTTTTTTATGGTTTAACTTTACATTTTTAACTGTAATAACCCTGAGACAGATATTTGAAATGCATAAATTAGCAAAGATGACCTCAAAGCCAACATACATGGCCATGTCATGCAGTCTTTAAATATTCAATATGCTTTGAAAACACACAGGCTCAAGAATATTGCTAAGCTAAAGATGCAGCTGTGCTGATTTGGCTTCATCTGCTGAAACCCGAGTTTGTCATAAGGTAAGTTTTGTGATGTAAACCTGCTGCCATGGTTACGACGGTAACTGAACCCAGTCATCAGCAGTCCGTTTCTTTTCAGCATCTGGTCAGCAGCCAGTGTCCTTCTCAACAGGTAACGCAAGACACGCTGGGATGCCACACAAGCGGTCAGTGCAACCAACAGGCCAGAAAACACCAAGTTTTATGTTTTAAAAATGTGTGTTTGCTTTGCTTTTATAGCTTTAAATCTCTCTGCTTACAATTAGGCTTATTGCTTAAGAAACTGTGGAATAAGTACATTTTAACATGTTTAAACATGCACCTTTTGGCTTCACAAGACGTTAATTGATGGACTCAAGTTATGTAAATTACCTGTGGAATATTCAGATGCTTTTATCAGCTGTTTGGGCTCTAATGCTGTAATGCTTAATTACACCAAATATGAAGAAACATACTCATCTACACTCTAAATCTAAATTGTAAGCACATTTTCATTTTGGGTGAACTATTCATTTAGCATGGCTGTTCTAGATGTTAATCTGCCATGAAGTCTTCCAAGACCGCCACATGTTTTATGGATTAGAGTTTCATTCCTAAACTCAACATTGCATCACTTGTGTTTTCTCACACCCACATTGTTGTCCAGAAAGCAAATGCAGCATGCACTCACTTCTTTGAGACACTTTTGCTCACCCTGAGAAAGTGTTGTCTGCCTGCTTTCAATGCAGAGGTCAGGGTTAAATTAACCTGGTCAACCCCCATACAAACACAGACAGCTGGGATCAGTGTTGGGTTCAGTGCTCAGCCAATCACAAACCTGCACGGAGTAGAATAAAACTTGCACATCAGATTGTCAATAAAGTATTTTATTAACACTGAAATATATCAATATGAACTGAAGAAACAACATGACATGGCAAATTAGGTTTCTAAATGTCTAAAAGAACCTATTAAAATAATGTTGTTGGTACAAATCACTGTATTATGTGACCCTGGACCACAAAACTAGTTGTAAGTAGCACGTATATTTGTTAACAATAGAAAACAATACATTGTATCTTTGACTTTCTTATATGCCAAAAGTCATTAGAATATAAAGTAAAGATTGTGTTCTATTAAGATATTGTGTAAATTTCCTACCATAAATATATCAAAACTTAATTTTTGATTAGTAATATGCATTGCTAAGAACTTCATCAGACAACTTTCTCAGAATTTTGACTTTTTTTTTTGCACCCTTAGATTTCAGATTTTCAAATAGTTGTATCTTGGCCATATATGGTCCTATCCTAACAAACCATACACCAATCCAAAAATGCAAAGCTTATGTATTGTTGTATAAATCTCATTCTCAAAAAATTTACCCTTATGACTGGTTTTGTAGTTGAGGGTCACAAACAATACTTGTTACTCAAAATGTAGGTTAGCATTTTGTTCCAGTGTATTATTTTGCATTGTTCTGTTTTCTCTGCTGTTTTTTCATCAGAATAAATCTGTGACCTGCGCATTGATCTAACATTTATTTACAGTATTTACCTTGTCATATTAATAAACAGTTAATTGCTCTAACAATAAAGGACAGCAGTCAGTAAGAAATCTTGAGACTGTGCGAAGATATTGACATTGTTTCTTCTTGTTTTGCAGCCCATAAAAACAAGAGGCAGAAAAACAAGCACAAGGAAACAAAACAATAAGCATAATACAATAAAGTAAAAACAATACGGATTACGTTAAGATGAGTAAATCATGCCGCAGCATTTGAAATTCATCCCCTCTGGCGCTGATCCCCACATCCAGTATATTTTGTCTTTTGCACACCAGGGTCAATATCTTCTCAACATGCGGGAAACTTCTCTAGTCAGCTTACTGGAGCGGTCCGAACGACATAACACGCATTACCACCAGGCTAAAGCGCACTGGAAGTCAAGGCAAAATGGCCATTAGCCTAAGGAGCTTGTCTGCTGGCCGGAGGAATTGTCTTGGGATTGTGAGCTTGGGTGGGAGTTTTAAAAGGTTTTAGAGGAGGGCTAAAAGTCTTGTGCCGCGAGCGGATCCCAAAGATGTGCCTGAGCGGAATGAAAACAATGCCACGGATTTGCCAGCTCACTGCCCAGAGTCCCTCCCTTTCTCTCTGCCGGCTTTGGTCCAGCAGAGGGGCTTTGGGAGGATTTGCAACTTTCTCATTAGGTAAATTGGTTTGGTGGTTTCCAAACCGCTCGGCTTGACCAGTGACATTCAATGTATATATTGCTCTTTCTATAGCACAAAAGACTCTACGAAAGGACCCAAGAGTTCATTGGATGCTCTAGTTTTTTTAGGTGAGTTGCACCTAAAAGAAATTCTTGGCATATAAATGGCATTAAATGTCCCGGAAAGAGTTTCTTCTGACATCAAAGCAAATCAAAGGGAAGTCAAGCATCATAAATATGATTTCTCATATTTTGGATGAGGGATTTAAACAAGACTCTGGGCAGACAAGCTACAGATGTGACAATTAAATAGAATTATGCTATGCCATCACACCCATTATTTCTAGACAGTAAATGACCCCCCCCCCCCCCCCCCAAAAAAAAAAATTAAATAAAAAAAATAAATAAATAAAAATAAATAAATAATAATAATAAAAAATCTACAAGCATTGGAACTGAGTGACACTATTGGAATTAACTTATACAGGCTACATTTGGAAATTGGAAAGTTTTGGGGAACTAACCTGAACACTAATCTGAATGTTAAGAGAGACATATCCACTATGCTGTCTCTCAAAGTCTTTTGTGGTTACAGCTTGGCAAAGTAAAACACCAGAATTTTTTTTAAATATGTCATCAGTGAGCAAGGTATCCTGATGAACCAGAGGAAGGCTCAAGCTGTCAAGTACTGGCCTCAATTTTCCATAGTCAAAAAACTGCAACACCTAAGATTTGCCAACTTCTACCTTCGATTCATTGCCAAATTCAGCCAAATCAGTTCTCCTCTCACCTCGCTCCTCTTTAACCGGCCCATGTATTTGTCCTGGACACCTGCAGCCCTATCTGCTTTCCAAGTGCTCAAAAACGCTTTCTGCACAGCCCCTACCCTAGCCCATCCTAATCCAGAACTCTCTTTGGTAGTGGAGGTTGGCACATTCACCACAGGGTGAGTCTCCCTACCTCCATCCATGTGTCTACTACTCCAAAAAATTATCCCTGTGATTAGCGTAATTACAACATTGGCAACCACGAGCTCCTCAAAATCAAACTAACATTGGAAGGGTGGAGGAATTGGCTGGAGAGAGCTAAACACCCCCTTGAAGTAATCGCTGATCTTCAGAACCTCAAATACCTCCGTGAAGCCAAACGATTACAACCCACAAAGTTTCATGCTCAAGTTCGCATTAACCGGTCAGAAAGCGCATCCTGTTTGCTTTCATTATTGTACCAAAGCACAACGTTTTGATGTTATTGTGAGTGCACACAAATAGGTGTGGAGTCTTAACAGATTCGAAAGAAGTATAACTTTTATTTGTATGACCAAAATGATGGAGTATTTTAAGAGCAGGTGACTGCATCGATGCCTTTGTAATGCAAGTGCGCTACTGTTCTGCACAGACTCTTGAATAGCATATGTTTTTCCATTTTTCTATGACTAAGTGACTAATAAAATTTTGGTCAATCAAGCCTTGTCTCATTGCCGGTTAGGGGGCAGCCTTAGTACCTCTCCCATGCCGTCCGTTGTCCCATATCGGAATCAATTTAGTCATTGATTTACCGGCCTCTGATTCCTACTGAGACCCTATTTCATCTTCTGACAGTTTGGGATCGCTGAGGATACTGTCTTGGACCGCAGACCTCAGTTTATCTCCACACTGTAAAAAACAAACAAACAAACAAAAAAAAAACACTATTTGTTGAGTCAACTTAAAATAATTTGTTACCCTGCAGCCTTAAAATGTTAAATTCAGTCAACTTAAATAAGTTTATTCAAATTGAAATGTTAAGTTGTACTAAGTGTCAACTTAGATATTCGAGTTGACTAAACTAAAAAAAAAAAATGTTTGTTTAACTTAACAGCAGTTTGTTACTCAGCTGCCTTAAAATTTTAAGTTGAATTAACTCAAATATATGAGCTGTCACTTATTAAAACATAACATTTCAAGTTGACTAATTATAAGTTATAAGTTGACTAAACTTAAAATTTTTAAGCAGCCAGGTAACAAATTATTTGAAGTTGACTTAACAAATTGTTTTTTACAGCGCAGGGTGTGACAGGCTGTCTTTTGACTACTAGGTGTCAGGGTTCGTCTAACTTCTGGGTGCCACCATCACCATTTCACGATGCTACCTTCCCTGGGCTAAGTATGCTTAGAACTCCTTGTGTCAAGCCACCACCGGACTAATCCTGTTTCATTGCACACTCGTTAACCAGCCACCCCTGTTTTTTACCTGGTCAGGTGAGCCTTCTGAGGTTCCAGCTGTGAATCACTGGTTCCAAGAGAGTGAGAAGGTCTGGGACTCCACTCATATCCACCTACAAAGGGCAGTAGGAGAAAAAAGAAGAGCTGCAACTTCCCAGTACCATCCAGGTCAAAAGGTCTGGTTCTCTAGCAGGGATATCTTTAGAGCTTACTTACCTGTCTCATTTCATTGTGGACACTTACTTTTACAGCTTACTTTTACAGTAAAATTACACATTACTTGTAAAGAAGATCCATCTGTACGGCTGTTTTTTTCCCCCAAGTTGTGGATTGTGGTGCCAGAGGTGAAATTCTCAGTAAGCAGCATTAAAATGACCAGAGTTTTCTGAAAAATAAAGGGTGCTCTATAAATCATGACAGTTTGGAAATTAAATGTCCAGTGATCGTGACTAAAAGTTAATGCTGTGTCATGTTTGAAAGTAACATAGCACCTACACTAAACATAACTAAAATACATAAATAAATGGCAAACGTAAGACAAAAATGTTTGCAGAAGTAACCATGATAAAATGCTATTTGTTAACACCAAAAAATGCAATGCTGTGCTACTGAGCAAGTTTACTACGTCAGAAAACCCACACATATTCAGCTGGTTATATGTTACAAATGTTTACACAAAAAATAATCCTTTATTAATTGGAAATCTGTCCCTGTAATTATAATTTGTAAGAAAAGGAATAAAAGTGATTGGGTTTTTACTGCCTCTAGTGTTTTTTTTTTTTTTTTCCCTAAGTGAACCTTTCTTAACATCAATAGTTAATGCTTTTTAACATTTTCAGGGAGAGCTTTCCTGAGAATAAGCTGATTTGCTGATTTGATATTTTTACTTTATCTGAAAAGTACAAAAATTGGTAAAAAGAAAAAAAAAAAAAAAAAAACGAAAAATGTTTAAAAAAAAAAAATAAAATAGTTACACTTGTACTGTTTGTGTAACGAATAGGGAATGAACTTTATCTAGTGAAAAATGTTTGGTACTGTACCCAAACAAAATCTTACAGAAAGCTATTATTATTATTATTATTATTATTTATTTTTTTTTTTTGGAGATATCAACCTCTAATTTGGAACAAGTACATTTATGGCTTTTGGAGTAAAACATGTTTTGGCATATATATTTTATATGACATTTGAAAATAGAATGTGTATGCTTTTTTCATAACAATAAATTGGAACTTCTGTAACTTCTTTCATTTCACTTTTTTTTTTGTTTGTTTTGTTTTTTCACAAATCCGCAAAAAAAGATTTCTGACAGTTTAAGTTGGAAATTTAGTTTTCGGCTTGATGCTTAAAAAGTGGTTAACAGGTTATAAATGGATTATTACTTTTGCATACATATAGTTTAGTACCACAAAATTCCCTAAAAATATGAAATAAAAACATTACCAAACTAAAATATAATTTTAAATATAATATAAATTTAAATTTAAAGGGAGCATATACAATTATATAAAAATATAGATTGACTGAATAAAACTTTCCCAGTTTTTCGTTTAAGAAAACCGGGGAGCATTTTTTAAAAAGAAGTCCTTGCTTTGTCAGCTAATGAGAAACATCTTCACTGCATTTATAAATATGAAATGACCCTAACAGAGCCTGTATGTGTTTTAAAGTTTAGACATAAAATCAGAAACACCTGAAGAAGCAGATCAATGCTTGTCTGTTGGAGCAAAAGCTGAATAACAAAATCTTCATCCTCTTAACAGTATGCAACTATTTGAAAAGGTATTGCCTAAATAAAGTACATAGAATGTATGTAAACATACCAAATGTACATATGTATCTACTTTATCTTGCAAACATGTTACTGCAATGTCATTTTTAAAGGACAGGGATTAAATCGATCTACATATTGAACTTGTTGTTTGAGGGAATGTACCATACACATGCTAGAAATATGATCTGAAGAAACATAACAAGAGCTGAGCATTAAAAGAAAAGCAAGAAGGACAGATGGTTCTTGTTTTTACTGGATGGACAGTGAAACAAACCAAATCAAAATTCAGTTGGCCATTTTAAACCTCCAAGCAGCTTACTGAAATCTCATTTTGTCTTGGGTTTTTCTTCTCGCTCTGTACAGTAATAAGCTGTGCTGCTGTGATGTGACATAATATGCAAGCCGTGGATTAAAAGATACGCTCGATAGCAAAACAGACTGTTTTTCTTTTCTTTCTAGACAATGTGAGAAAAAAAACAAACAAATCCAGACTGAGTGAAGAACATCAAACCACGTGCACATAATCTTATATCTGATTCTGAAGATAAACAAATACATCTGCATGAAAAAAAACTATAAACATTATTTCCAGTCATCACATGGTGTGTCATAGAAATACAAGGAACATAATATAGTACATCCTCTCTTCTGCAGTGAAAAAGTTATAACTTTATATTTTTAGGGCTGTCAAACCATTAATCGCATACAAAATAAAAGATTATGTTTACATACTATATGTGTGTTTACTCTGTATATTTATGTACACACACACACACACACACACACACACACACATATATATATATATATATATATATATATAAACAAATGTATACGTATATATATTTACATCTGTATAAAATTTAGAATATAAATAAATATAAATATTTAATATATAAATTTAAAATATTTTTCCTTAATATATACATGTGTGCATATTTATATATACATAATAAATATGCACAGTACACAGACATACTGTATAGTATGTAAACATAAACTTTTATTTTGGATGCGATTGACCGCGATTAATCGTTTGACAGCCCTAATATTTTTATATATTAGGATTATTCTAAGGTAACTGTTGCAAGCCACATGCAACAAGAGTCATTTTCTAAATAAATATCATACATAAATATCAGAAGTGATTAGGATATATTTTTCATGGTGTTTAAGATCAGAAGAACAACAATAATAATGAATAAATAAAAATATTTTTTTATATAACTTAATTTTAATTTTAATTAAATAATTTAAAATGTGTCATTTAAAGATTCATGTAATCTGTCAAACTGAAATGCATGAAATACTGTCTGCATTCACACTTTTGGGACAGTTTAACCACATAAGTTAAATTGTAATTTTAAATGAAATTAAAAGCATTTTTCCTCATTATCTTTATTAATTATGAATAATAATAAAAGATACTACAAAAATATTGTTAACATAGTTAGCTTTTTTTTTTTTTTTGACAGATAATTCTGTAGTTTTGCATGATAGATCATGAGTCTTTAATAATAAGAGGTTTGGTTGTGTGAAAGCTCACTCTTAAAATTCATGTTAAATTACACATTTATTAAAAATAATAAATATTGTGGATATTTTCCATTCATTTTGTCTGACATGTTTGTTTGCTGATGTCTGGTAACAATATCGCCACATGACTCCCTGTAAGATAATGACATAAAAATGATTAAGATATCAAATTTACGACAATTTCAATCATGGTAAAACACTATTACTATATAGCGGCATTACATGTTATCGTAATCATAAAGAGATTATTTTCTCAGCTTGTTTGTAAAAGTGCAGATTACTCTAAAATAGTGTTTACTGTGCAGAAATGTCAACATTTTCTTGAATGTTGCAGATGAAATCTGTGAATGGTGTCCTGACATGCCATTTACACTCAGTGCAGAAAGTTCAAGGACAATCCCTGGAAACTCTGGTCTTTATTAGATGACAAAAGTCCAGGAAGACCTGCATTTTCACAGGCTCATTAAATAATGATCCCTTAAGCCCAAGCTGCTCACATATTTCATATTTGCCCTGCATTTGCAGCCTTGATTTTCTTAAATGGAGGGTATTAAAAGAGCAAGTCTTTCCAAAATCCTGCTGCTGTGCTAAAAGAACAGACGATTTGATTCCTCTTAAGATTCATTAAATAAAGAGTTCCTTAAACCCCTACTGTCCTGTCCAGCACTCCGAACGATAGGCTACGAGAGCAGATTATTGCCAAACATACAATAATTATTTCCTTATGATGGAGGAAAAGGAGGGGTGATTTGGGGTCAAAAGGCCCGTGTCCCAAGATGCTGTAGGCTAAAACAATAGGAGGGCATGCAGGCACGCCACGCGCCACGACAGATTGAACCACATTATTCCTCAGAGTCAAAGACAATCTCCTTATGAATAGTACAAACTACCCTCCCCCAGTCTCTCCAGTGAGCATGTTTTGATTATATTTCTCTCCGATGATGTCAGAGAATCTGAAGTGTGCCATTGTTTGGGCTCACGGGGCATACACTATATGATCTTGTATATATAAAGTGTTGGGGTAAAACATCACAAGTAATGCAAGTTACATAATCAGATGAATTGTTTTTCAAGTAACTAGTATAGTAGCGCATTCCTTTTTTTAATTGGCACAAAAATATCTGAGATGCTTTTTCAAATACAGTAAGTAACGCCACTTACTTTGTTTTCCCATTTATTGAACTGACAGTTCTCCTGTCCCCATGTGGAGAGAAATCAGGAGTAAGTGCAGAGGCGTTGTATAAACATGATGGTTACTGTAGGTCTAGACTAAATGTGAACATGCATTTACTTATCTCACTTGCACAAAAACAGAATCAGTATTCTTCAAAATGAATAAAAACAGCAAAGTGGGGTCCAATGCTGTTTCATGAACGTTAAGTTATTTACACTGTTGAAGAGTTGAATTCTCATGCTAAACATGGTCAAAATTTCAAAAACATTATTTGGATGTGCTGAAAAAAAAAAAAAACAGCCTAGGCTGGTTGGCTGGTTTTAGCTGGTTTAAGCTGGAAGTAGCTGGTTTTAGCTGGTCTCCCAGCCTGGCCAGGCTGGTTTTAGCTGGTGGTTTCCCAGCCTGACCAGCCTGGTCAAAGTGATCAAAACCCCTCTAAAACCAACCTGCTGACCAGTTCTGACCAGCTAAAACCAGCCTGGTTGACCAGCTAAAACCAGCCAACCAGCCTAGGTTGGTTTTAGCTGATTTTAGCTGTATAGTATTTCTATGCCAAATACACACTTCTGGGTTTCTTACAAGTTTCAGAAAGTTTTTTTCGATCATGGCTCTTCATGATGTCCTGAAGGGTGGAACTCCTATTATGGGCATTTCTCCCGAAAGAGCGTGCCCACGCACACATCGACCTCTGAAAGAATGTCTTTAAAGAAGTATAGTTTTGGTTGTAAGGCAAGGATAATCTTGCTCAGCTTCTCAAAGAACCTAGCGTTACGTGAACGGTGGATGCAGTTTGTTTTTCCGGGGCAGAAACAGAGTTTTGCAAATGGGGTTTGTTGACAAACGCATTATAAACAAGGCCCAGTTGGATTTAAACATCGTTTGATACTGAAAGATGGAGCGGTCCAGCTGTAAAAGATCCCAGTCATGATTCAGAACTGCAGATGGTAAGTGAAACAGCATCAAATGTATGTGTTTTTATTGGCAATTGCAGCGCGGGTGCTTGTCAATCTTTAGCTCCGCCCATGCTCCCTCCAGGAGCTCGACTGTTTTCGGAGAGAATTCTAAAGCTGTACCTTTATTTTGTAAATATGATAAAACTAAAGAATTTTTAGATATATGAAGGATGCAGTACTATTCTATAGGTACTCAAGATTAACATGAGATTGTGTGAAACTGTGTGTGTTATGCCCCCTTTAGAGATTTGTTTTAGCTGTGTCCTTTGCTCATTTCACTTTTTGGTGTGAAAGCACTTTTACATTTGCCAAAAATATCATTTTTATATTAAAAACAAACAAGTAAGCTCAGCTCGACATAACACATTACTTTCCATAAAAAGTAACTAACTAACAAAGTTATTTTTTTAGGGAGTAACACAATTCTGTAAATCATTATTTTTAAAGGTAACTTTCCCCAACACTGTATATAAACACACTAATTTACACTTATACTGACTCACATACACATCTGCATACAGAGCTGAGTAGTAACTGATCACACTGAATTTACAAATCTACAATAAATTACGTAATCAATTCCAAAAATGAAGTACTTGTAATTATATTTTACATAATATACATATTAAAATACTCGTAATTGGACTACAGTTACTTTTATATATATATACAGGTCCTTCTCAAAAAATTAGCATATTGTGATAAAGTTCATTATTTTCTGTAATGTACTGATAAACATTAGACTTTCATATATTTTAGATTCATTACACACAACTCGAAGTAGTTCAAGCCTTTTATTGTTTTAATATTGATGATTTTGGCATACAGCTCATGAAAACCCAAAATTCCTATCTCAAAAAATTAGCATATCATGAAAAGGTTCTCTAAACGAGCTATTAACCTAATCATCTGAATCAACTAATTAACTCTAAACACCTGCAAAAGATTCCTGAGGCTTTTAAAAACTCCCAGCCTGGTTCATTACTCAAAACCGCAATCATGGGTAAGACTGCCGACCTGACTGCTGTCCAGAAGGCCATCATTGACACCCTCAAGCAAGAGGTCTGTGGGAAGGAAAAAGTGTGGCAGAAAACGCTGCACAACGAGAAGAGGTGACCGGACCCTGAGGAAGATTGTGGAGAAGGACCGATTCCAGACCTTGGGGGACCTGCGGAAGCAGTGGACTGAGTCTGGAGTAGAAACATCCAGAGCCACCGTGTACAGGCGTGTGCAGGAAATGGGCTACAGGTGCCGCATTCCCCAGGTCAAGCCACTTTTGAACCAGAAACAGCGGCAGAAGCGCCTGACTTGGGCTACAGAGAAGCAGCACTGGACTGTTGCTCAGTGGTCCAAAGTACTTTTTTCGGATGAAAGCAAATTTTGCATGTCATTCGGAAATCAAGGTGCCAGAGTCTGGAGGAAGACTGGGGAGAGGGAAATGCCAAAATGCCTGAAGTCCAGTGTCAAGTACCTACAGTCAGTGATGGTCTGGGGTGCCATGTCAGCTGCTGGTGTTGGTCCACTGTGTTTTATCAAGGGCAGGGTCAATGCAGCTAGCTATCAGGAGATTTTGGAGCACTTCATGCTTCCATCTGCTGAAAAGCTTTATGGAGATGAAGATTTCATTTTTCAGCACGACCTGGCACCTGCTCACAGTGCCAAAACCACTGGTAAATGGTTTACTGACCATGGTATTACTGTGCTCAATTGGCCTGCCAACTCTCCTGACCTGAACCCCACAGAGAATCTGTGGGATATTGTGAAGAGAAAGTTGAGAGACGCAAGACCCAACACTCTGGATGAGCTTAAGGCCGCTATCGAAGCATCCTGGGCCTCCATAACACCTCAGCAGTGCCACAGGCTGATTGCCTCCATGCCACGCCGCATTGAAGCAGTCATTTCTGCAAAAGGATTCCCGACCAAGTATTGAGTGCATAACTGAACATAATTATTTGAAGGTTGACTTTTTTTGTATTAAAAACACTTTTCTTTTATTGGTCGGATGAAATATGCTAATTTTTTGAGATAGGAATTTTGGGTTTTCATGAGCTGTATGCCAAAATCATCAATATTAAAACAATAAAAGGCTTGAACTACTTCGAGTTGTGTGTAATGAATCTAAAATATATGAAAGTCTAATGTTTATCACTACATTACAGAAAATAATGAACTTTATCACAATATGCTAATTTTTTGAGAAGGACCTGTATACACACACACACACACACACACACAATTTATTGTTTCTCACTAATTCCTCTTTTTCATATTTAACTTTTTTTTTTTTCTAAAATAGCCTAATGCTTATATGTAATATGTATGTAACATATATATAACTATAACAGTCATTAGTCAGGTGGGGACACAGCATTTAACCACTGATTTACAAAAATAGGTTTAAGAAGTGTTTCAAACTACTGATGAACACATTGATTTTTATTACAATTATCACTCTTTAGGTTATATAACTATTTCTATGTCTTCGGATGGCTTTGTCTTTCAAACCCATTAAAATGGCACAATTTCAGTGATTTTAAAATAAATATTTGAATAATTAAGTATCACATATGCATGTTCATTGGTTGTCTGATGTTGGTCATGGTCACATGACACGCAGGTAAACAATTACTAGATTTTTTTTTTTTTTTGGATTGTTTTTAAAATGATTTATTTTAATTTATAATTTCTTATGATTTAATTAATTATTACCTTTCCATTAAACTTCGAATAAATTTATTAATAACTTTTCCATTAAACTCATGCTTTCTTACTCTTCAGATTTTTTATGGCAATATACAAGATTTTTCTATTTAAACTAATGTGATAAATGATGTTGGGTCAAAAGTAACCTAGAAGTAGTCTGATAATATTACTTAAAATGTGTAATGTGATGGATTAGGTTACTAACTGCAATATTTGTCATGTAATTTGGAATCATTAACAGGTTACAATTTGTAAGTAATCATCCCAGCTCTGCCTGTGCACAAGTATAAAACATGCTGGTATATATATATATATATATATATATATATATATATATATATATACACTTACAGTGAATCTCACTAAACCTTGAAGAACGTCTGTCTTACATTTAATTATAAAATAACTGTTATGTATTTACGCCAAATACCATTTTATGAAAATTATTTGCATGACAATTCTCCAAGAAGCACATTCTCCAATTTTGATACAAATAAATAATATAAAATAAATAAAATGCATTAATTCATTAATTTCACATAAAATACTAGAATACAGTGCCATAAAAAATCAGTTTGAATCAAAATCAGAATTGAGAATAATGAGAATTATTCTCAAACCAAAGAACCAACTTAAGTGAAACAAATTACAGTAATGAAAATTTGGGTGAAATGTGATCAATTGTTATGAAACTCATGTCTCAATACAAAAACATCATGGTCTTAATAATCTAATTATAAAGAATCAATAACTGATGATCTTAAAATGGGCATCATTTATTGATCATATATTTGTTTATTTTTCTTTGGATTATAAGGTGAACTAGACATGTTTTTGAGAACATCATGCTTTCTTGGCCAAAAGGAGAATAACTTTTAGTAATATAATTTTATTGCAGTATGTGTGTAAAAAATTCCATAAACTGGTTTTCCCCAAAATAATTGTCATAATGGGAGTATTAATTGGTCAGATTTTTGTAGTAATATCTAATATTTCATAAGAATTTTGATATATATATATATTTTTTTTTTTCCCTATTCAATTGTTATGTCTCACAAAATGCATAATAAATATGCCTTTAGTCCTGGTGTCCTCTACAGTGGACATGTATGAAATGATGTCCTGTTTCATAACAGAAAGTTATATTTGGATTTGAAAACTCATAACATTTTCCTGAGATGTTGCTTTATGATAAACAATTAGAAAATGATTCAGATTTAAATGCAAGTTACAGAATGTAATCATATTTCCATAAGGATGTACAATTTTTCACTAAATTAATTTTAGCCAGTTTTTAAAGACCAAGGAGAGGGTGTGATCATGGTCAAACTTCCAAACATTTGGTATCTTTGAAAATCCCTGAATGTACTCAGGACATCAAGGCTTACAACTATGACATGTGTGGTGTCTGAGAAATTCACTAAAATATAATGTCCACTACAGAGGCAAAAACTCCATAGCCGGGTCCCAGGAGGATATATATATATATATATATATATATAAATATATACATATATAATATTATATTACTAATTTGGCCAAGAAAGCATGATGTTTTGAGAACCAAAAGGATAATTACTTTTAGTAATATAATATATATTATTTTTGTTATATATATATATATATATATATATATTATATTATATTACTAAAAGTTATTCTCTTTTTGGCCAAGAAAGCATGATGTTGTCAAAAACATGTCTAGTATATATATATATATATATATATATATATATATATATATATACTAGACATGTTTATATATGTATATATATATATATATATATATATATATAGTGGTAAATACATTAAAGAAAATAAAAACAGCATTTTTATATATAGAAACACTGTTTATTATTGTCGTTACAAATGTATAAATGCAACCAAGTTTGTTTTTTAAGACAAAGAATATAAAGGCTTGTACGGCCCTCTAGTGGACAATATACAACAACACACACAAAGAGGCCAAACGCTGCACTTCATCTCGTAACACTGCCTTTAAACAAGAACCATTACGTGTGTTACTGAGGAGTGTTATAATGATTTGTGTCATGAAAGATTTAAGAGTGGGTATGACTGTATTGGCTGGTGTGATTATGACACACAAGCAGAAAAGAACAGCCACACATTCATCGTCCAACAAAGACATGCATTATTCCCCCTGAATTGCTCAGGAAAAACCCAGATTTGTGACAACTCAAACAAAAAGGCCCCAGAAGAGCCCACAGGCTCTGAACACAAGCCACAGACATTCTGCCATCCAAAGCCAGCAGTATGAAGGAAATAACGTTACATTCAAACCTCTGACCACACCAGAAAAATGAAGCGGGGAAAAATAAACCACCAGCACCATTGCTGTCTGATATGTAATGCAACAAGTCAATAAACAACAATTTGATATTGAGTATTTTAAGTTTCAGACAAAAATTGGTCAGTTTGTTTATTTCTTCTCTGCTGATGGTTCCAAATGAAGCCGAAGCATCAAGTTTGTGTGTGATTGCACAGCACAGACTGAACCAAAACGTCTCTCAAATGCTCGTTCTGATTAAAAAAAGAAAAGAAAAACTCAGCACTGTCAGTATTTAGCAACTTCTTATCAACTTACATAAAAAAAAAAAAAAAACTTAATAAAAAAAAATAAAAAAAATAAAAAAATCAACACTACTTAGTCAAAAAAAAAACAAAAAAAAACAAAACAAAAACAAACAAACAAAAAAAAAACAACAACAACCAACTGAAAAATCTGATCTTCATCCAAATTCATTTTCACTTGTCCACACCAGGGGGCTCTTCTACTGTCAGCTGATGTTTACATACAACACTGCTTACAATGAGCAACACTCTTCTGTTCTGGTCAGTGTTATTTATATCATTGATACACTATTATAGTTTTTGTTATTTTTAAAAAAAATGAGTTTTTAATATTTTCTATTATAATTTATATTAATGATTTGTTGTGTGTGTGTGTGTGTGTGTGTGTTTATTTTACACTCTTTCTCTTTCTGTACATTTATTCATTTTTATTTCAGGTTTAATTGATAACAGAGTTGACAGAAAACGTTTATACTGAGCTTTGTGATTCTACTGAACCTGATCTAAACCAGTTATATGTTATATGTTTGGTTTTGTCAACTCTAAAACTACTCTGAAACTCAAGAGTTCAGCTAGCTTCATGCAACAGGCCACTCACACATTCAAATTACAAATCTTAAGTTAAAAATAAGGTGGATAGGTTTTAAGGCGCATCCATGCTAATTAAAAAAAATCTTTACACAGTAAGAAACAAGCTTAATTGTTTACGTTAAATCATCTGAATGGTGTACACTCGCATGAAACCTGAAAGAACATAAAGAGCGGTGTTTCAGTAACCACCTGAGAGAGAATCGGCTACTGCCTCCGCACCGGAGTGTTGTTTGCTGAGGCGAAAATTATTAAAAAGACTGAAATACACTTATTATAGTGCTTTACCAGCAGAGACAAAGGGATAATCAGTACCTGTATGGACAAATAAAAAGAAAAGCTCTTTAGACAGAAAACAGAAGGTCCGATAAAGACAAAAAGAGCGCTAACAATGTTACAACCGATGTATGGAGAAAATCATGAGCAGCCATACCCAAGTTGCTTCTTCTCTGTTTGGCAGGTAAGATAATTAATTATTATAGAGCGCTCTCTAAAATACAACAGTAGGCATGTAATCTGCATCGAAAGTTATGAGGAAAACAAAGGTTTTTAAAACTCTGAATCAAGCAAACCACTTGCTTAGTAAAATGATTCACTGTTGGAAACACAGGCTGGCGCCACCTGCAGTGGTTTCATATAAATGGTAGCTGAACAACGGTTAAACGCATTTAAACACAATCGAGGTTGAACAAAGTGCTTTACAAACAAACAAACAAACAAATAAATAAAATAAAAGGATAAAAGAAAAATAAACAGACAATCAAAAAAAAAAAAAAAAAAGTTTAAAAAATAATGAAAAAATATGTTTTAAAGTACTCAATTGATTTAAAAGTACTAAATAGATGGGACATCCCTGATAAAGGGGGGAAGATACAATCGCCAAGAATTTTAAGTTTAACTCTGGGAACTATGAGTAAGATCACAAGATCTCAAGGTTCCAGAAGGGGTATATGGAAGCAATAAGTTTGTATTGAAGTGCTGGGTTATTGAGGGATTTATACACAAATACTACGATTTTGAAATTTTGACAGAGTGCCGGTGTAGGGACATTAAAATGTATGTGTCATATGTCATAGTTATGTGGTCATATTTTCACTTCCCTTCAAGCTGTCTAGCAGCTGCATTCTGAACCAACTAAAGACGGGAAATGGAAGCTTGAGAAATACCAAAGTACAGTGAGTTACAATAATTAACCCGAGATGGTACAAAGGTATGGATAAGTATGGACTTTTGCTGAGAAGCAAAGTTGGTAAAAACATGACTGAATTCTGTTGTCAAACTTTAAATTGGAGTCATATAGAATGCTCAGATTTCTAGCACACTGTGTATTATATGGGCTGAGGAAGACAAATTCAAAATTAAAAGCAACGTTTTCCTTAAGACCAAACCAAATAACTTCTGATTTGTTTTAATTTGTAAGACATTTCAGGTGTGAGGAATTGCTTGAAAGCCATAATCTAAGTTTGTTTAGACAATACTGTAATAGTGGCTAAGGAGAGTATTATTATGTAGGGTAAGATAAAGCTGGGTATCTTCAGCATATAGATGTAAAGAGACACCATATTTTTTTACAAATATAAGCCAGTTGGAGCAAATACATGGAAAACTACACAGGCTCAAGGATTGAACCTTGTGGAACACAACGTCCACAAGGAATGTTAGTAGATGAGTAATCGAAAAGTAAAACACCCAAGTAAGCGCGAATCCACCTTAAAGCCCAAAGTATATTTTGTTTTTGTTTGTGTACGCTAATAAACACATACAGTAGAATGCAGAGCCTTTCAAAGTAGACTCCATTTGATGGTGTGCACAGATGTGTGCGTTTATGAACTCTTTTAAACCAAAGCTGGGTTCACCTCTCAGAAGAACTTGTCAAGGTGACCATCTGTTGTACGCAATTTTTTTTTCTTGTGGATCATTTCTTTAGTTTCATCTTTGAGATGTTTCTATAACCTGAAGCTTGTAGCATTGTACTCAAAAAGACTTGAGACTAATTGGTGCCAAAGGTGTTTCAACAAAGTATGTAAAGGCTGTAAATACTTACGTACATGTGATTTATTTATTTTGTAAGGGTTTTATTTGTAATAAATTTGCGAAGATTTCAAACAATCTTATTTCACATTGTTATTATGGGGTATTGTTTAAAGAATTTTGAGGAAATTAATTAATGTAATCCATTTTAGAATAAGGCTGTAACGTAACAAAATGTGGAAAAAGTTAAGTGCTATCAATACTTTCTGAAAGCACTGTACGCATAAAAAGTTCAATATACTTTGAGCTTAAAACCGTACCATGAAGTCCTACACAAGACACACAAGGTGTGACAGAAGAATGTTGTGGTCAACTAAGTCTAAAGCAGTGCTTAGGTCTTAGAGGACAAGAGCCATGGGTTTCTCTGAATCTGTCATGAGAAATATGTCATTACAGGGCAGATTTAGTAATTAAAATGACCCCCCAGGCTTTCACTGTGTGTTCTTATAAAATTCAGAAATTGTCCTTGTCCCTGAACATTTGCACATTAAAAAAATAGCCACACAAATCAAACAAAATGAAAAGTTGTCTTACAGTCTTCATTACTATTTCATCAAGTTTACACTTGTAATAGCCTTGTCAAACTCTGTATAAGTGTTATAGAGGAAATTTAACAATTGTGTTTTTCTTCTTTGGCACAAAATGCAATAATATTGACTAACAAATAATGTGGTGTGATGCAATTATGTTTGTTAGATAAGGCCATTATTAGACATATTTGCACGGACCTTCGAACCTGAAACACTCAACCCTGAAAACAGTGGAAGTACCATGGGACAAAACATGCACTGAAAGAGAAATTTGATGGATTTTTATTTTAATTATAATGTGTGCTTTATTGCAGGACATTTGAGTGGCATTGTAAGTAGATTAATTTTACTGTATAATGTGGCGTTTTAGGGTTTAGCTGTTTTTTCTTTTTTTTTTTTTAGTAACAGCAAATTAACTAATTGTAGGTAATTTGCAAGGCTGTGAGCATGTACTTTGTTTAGCTTTGGTGAAAATTGTTTGGGTATCTGTTCAGAATTTTCCAGCACGGACAGCACAGTGTACTGAAAAATTCCTGCCCTTTCATTTTATCATAACACAAATGAGCTCAAGGTGACATTAGTGTGTGTGGATATGATGACACTGTCAGACATGAGGGTTTAGATGAATATGTCCTTCTGAAATCAAAGCGTGTGTGTCCTTTCTCCATCTAATTCATTTGTTGACAGACCAAACCTTTGATGTATGTTTTTGTTTTTCTCATTTTTGCTGAGGGTTGGAGGAAAGCGTCATGAATGAGGGTTAGACAAACACTCAGGCAGTGTGTACACTAAATACACCAGATCTGCATGACAATATCAGATAATGAAATCTCTTTTAGATTTCCATTGGCTTTTGAAAATAGCAGTGTCAGAAGACTGAGATCTCAATATGAAGATTTCATCAAATTCTCCTTAGTTTAAATGATCTCCACATTAATACCATACAGTAAAAGTATAGAGCTATAACATATTGACACATTTGTGTCTCCTTTTTATTTGACACATCAAATTAAGAAATAAAAGAAAACCTGTTGGAAAGATCATAATACTGACCGATATATTTTGTGCACTATATTCCAGGTGTTCTGAAGTCATATGCTATATAGGCCATTCTACAGAATTAGTACAGACTGCTGTCCCACAACCAAAAAACACATTTAAAAAAGATTTAAGTATTTAAACCTTAGATGTTTCATAAGATCCTTTTATTATCTATTAAAACCCACAATAATATGTTTTTATATACATTAAGCTTATCGATATTTAAAATATTTTAGTGGATATACTTTCAATTGGGAGGTGGCTCTCCTGAACTCTAAATTTCAACTTATAAATAAAAGTATTACTTTTAGATTTAAGTGAAGTGAAGTTTATACAGAAAAAAACAGTAATATTGGAAAATGTTATTACAACATAAAATAATGTGTTTTTTTTTTAAATATACTTTACAGTATAATTTATTCCTGTGATGCAAAGCTGAATTTTCATCTGCTGTTACTCCAGTCTTAGGTGTCACATGATCCTTCAGAAATCATTCTAATATACTGATTTAGAATTAGAATTATCAATGTTAGAAACAGTTGTGCTGCCAAATATATATATTTTTTGCAACTTGTGATTCTTTTTTCAGGATTCTTTGATGAATAACAAGTTAAAAAGAACAACATTTACTGAAAATATAAATCTTTTCTAACAATGCAAACCTATGCTATTACTTTTTATTAATTGAACACATTCTTGGTGAATAAAAGCATTAACTGTTTCCAGCACTGATAATAAATCAGCATATTAGAATGATTTTTGAAGGATCATGTGACACTGAAGACTGGAGTAGTGATTCTGGAAATTCAACTTTAATTACAGATATAAATTAAATTTGAATATATATATTAATATAAAAAACATTGATTTACATTGTAATAATATTTCACAATATTTTATTTTTTTTTTTCTGTATTTTTGATCAAGTGAAAACAGGCTTGGTAAGCATAAGAAACTTCTTTATGTGTCCCACGTTTTCATGTCACTACCAAAACAATCATTTTGAGATAAATGTGTTCAAAAGTGTGACAAATCTGTGAAAGTTTAAAGAACGTCACTACCGAACACCATTTGGGAGTATATGTGTACAACTGTTCAGAACTGTGCTAGCTATAGCTAACCATGTACTAATTAGCATCTTTGAGCTATGTTCAAAAGTATCTAAAATTGTCTACCGACTACCGAAACAGTCACAACCAAACATTTGATGAAGTTTCGGAAGTGACATCTTAGTTTTTTTTTTTTGAGTGTTATCCCATTAAATGGTCACTACCGTAACAGTCACAGCCGAAACATGTCATTATTGTTTTGTTAAAAAGACAACACATTATCTTTTATTTGGGGGAAATAAACTAAATTTTAGTACAGTTATGCAAATGTTTAGTATTTTAGTATGTTTTAGTATGTGGGTTAAAATTCTGTAATTTGATGTGGTCATTACCAAAACATTAATGTCACTACCAAAACATGTTTTGAGGGATATTTTGTTAAAAATAAAGTATGCTGAATTATCAGCTAAGATGTTATGATAGTGTTTGGTTCAATGTATATTCAAACTAAAGAATCTTTAAGTTCAAAATCAGTATATGATAAACGTTTTGCCTTCGCAAAGAAAAATTGGATTCAAAATACAACAAATATTGTAAATTGTTATAATTGTTATTGATTTACCCTTGAAAACTTTTTAATATAATAGAAAAAAATATATTTACAAGGAAAATGATATATTACTGTGTTTCGGTAGTGACACATTTGGGGAGAGGACAAATATTCTAAAATTTTCTGAAAATACAATATGAGAATTAACTGCACAATCACTAGAAATGTGTGCTCATCTTCTCTAGCTTGCTTCCTAATCTAGTTGTCCAATAAACCAAGCATGGCATATTTTGAATATTGTTGGCTCTCTGGCAAATTACTTTTGTAAGTCACTTTGGAATAAAGCGTCTGTTAAATGCATAAACTTATATGCAAAACAGTACTATCTGTTACTTTTTGAGATTCTTCTAAACTTCTCCTTTTGTGTTTCACAGAAAAATACCAGCATGCAGGTTTTAAACAACATAAGGGTAAGTCAAGTCTCCTGAGCTTTAAAAGAGCCATAAGATACTAGATCTGAGAAAATCTGAATGAGATTTATTGCATTCTAGTATGCTTATACACAAAAGGAATTTGAAGCAGAATAAGACACAGATAATAACATAAAGATAAGTGAATAAAAATGCACAATATACGCATGCACAAATAAGTTGTATAGCTATGCAGGGGCATGCGAATAAGATCAGAGGTAGCATATGTTTGTATGAGTGTGTATGCAGCACATACATTCACATTCACATTCACACACACTCTGCTTCCTGCTCGCCAGCGTCACTCAGAGGAGGGACTTGCCATTTATGGTCTATTTGCACAATACCTCACTTCCTTGGCAGCTGCCATTACACACACACACACACACACACAGAGAGGACTGAAGTGCGTCTGCTCAGAGCCCCAGAGGAAGAGGGAAGCAGTGAGCAGCTGGAGTTTCTCTACGGCTCCTACAGCTCACCAATGGCTCAGTCGGCGGGCAGCACGGACTCGGATCTGGCCAGTAAGCGGCTCCACTCGAGGTAGGAGCTGACGGCAGGGGGGATGGGGGTCTGATCTGCTGCAGACAGAGAGAAAGAGCTGCTCTTAATGGGGGAAGGTGGAAGAAAACCAGCAGCGGGAGGAGAGGGTCTGCCGGCGCGCGTCTGCGCGAAGGGAGGGCCTGTCTTCAGCTTGTAGACGTGGGCATGATTCTCTTAAAGACAGTGCTGTCAGATTGGCAGCGAGTGCACAGATTGGCACAGTTTGGTGCTTTTACACCTTTACAGACCACAAGACAGATTAGAAATGGCAGGAGAACAATATTCAACTCCCACAGGCAGTTTCTCTCTGTTGACAGAGACATTTGCATGTTCAGCAGAGCTGTTTGCACCTCTGCCCTGGTCTTTGCATACGTGTCGGACAGTTACACCGCTCTGCCAGATCTCGGTGCTGCTGCTTCTTGCCTTCTGAAAGTCAGGAAAATGTGCTTTCCCCCCCAAACATAATTCTTGAACAGCTCATTTGAACTGATTTCACCGTAATGATGCATGCTTTTATCATTCCTGTGAATGTTTATGGGAATTTTGTAATGCATAAGATCAGAATGCAGAACATTTACCTGCTTCTGGACAGTCAGCGGTGAGCAAAACTGTCTGACGCCTGAGGAATATGTTATGGTTGACAGTGATGGTGTAATTACTGACATGCACAAGACGTCTCATTTGAGCTACTGTGTATGTTGTGGTAACAGCATTGCTCCATCATAAGCAATAAGAAACACTAATATCTTCCAAGACATGAAGACGGCACTTCATAAAGAGAGATTTGCAGATCATGAGTGATGATAAATGTGTGTACGTCACACCTCACAGTGACCATAGAAATCTCTCTCCGCTCGGTGTGTGTGATGTCAGAGCAATGAGTCATCGGTCTCCGGTGACTCAAGTTTGCTGTCTGAGCTTCATTCATTACAGACATCTGTCAGAAATTACAGGAAAGATGCAAAATGCCCATAATCCAAAATTCAAATAATTTGAGCGTTACACTTTTTGAACTGTCCTTCAAAACTCAAACCTTTTGTAGGCATCATTCTTAAGACCATTTTACGAATGCCTCTGTCTTGTCTCAAACACATTTGTACTCGTCCTTGTCATGGTCTCAGACTCAGAGAACTTGCGATTTTGTTTCAAGACTGATCAAGACCACAACTATGGGGATATCACTAAATTGCCGGTGCATTGTCTGATTTATTTAGAACCATCATTATTCTGACCGGTTGTACAGTGGATATAAAAAGTCTACATGCCTCTGTTAAAATGCCAGGTTTATTGTTATTTAAAAAAATTCAAATACCTCAAATAATTTCAGAACTTTTTCCACCAACTTGTACAACTTAATTGAAAAACAAACTGAAATCTTTTTTTTCTGTGGAAAGTAAAAATAAAAAACTAAAATAACGTGGTTGCATTAGTGTACACACCCTTAAACTAATACTTTGTCGAAGCACCTTTTGATTTTATTACATCACTCAGTCTTTTTGGGTATGAGTTTATCAGCATGGCACATCTTGACAATATTTGCCCACTCTTTTTTGCAAAAACACTCCAAATCTGCCAGATTGCGAGGCCATCTCTTATGCACAGCCCTTTTCAGATCACCCCACAGATTTTCAATTGGATTCAGGTCTGGGCTCTGGCTAGGCCATTCTAAAACTTTAATCTTTTTCTTGTGAAGCTATTCTTTTGTTGAATTGGATGTATGCTTAGTTCCTCTTCATCTTCAGCTTTCTTGCAGAAGCCTGAAGGTTTTGTGCCAATATTGACTGGTGTTTGGCACTGTTCATAATTCCCTCCACCTTTACTAAGGCCCCAGTTCCAGCTGAAGAAAAACAGCCCCAAAGCATGATGCTGCCACCACCATGCTTCACTGTGGGTATGGTGTTCTTTTGGTGATGTGCAGTGTTGTTTTTGGGCCAAACAGTCCTCTTGGAATTGTGGCCAAAGAGTTCCCACATGCTTTTGAAAGACTTCAAATGGGTTTTTGCAAAATTGAGCCAGGCTTGGATGTTTTTCTTCATAAGAAAAGGCTTCCGTCTTGCCCCCCTACCCCACAGCCCAGACATATGAAGAATACGGGTGATTGTCGTCACATGTACCACACAACCAGTACTTGCCAGAAATTCCTGCAGCTCCTTTAATGTTGCTGTAGGCCTCTTGGCAGCCTCCCTGACCACTTTTCTTCTAGTCTTTTCATCAATGTTCTTGTCTTTTCATCCTGTTCTTGGTAATGTCACTGTTGCACCATATTTTCTCCACTTGACGATGACTGACTTCACGGTGTTCCATGGTATATCTAATGCCTTAGATATTTTTTTGTACCCTTCTCCTGACTGATACCTTTTAACAATGCAATCCCTCTGATGCTTTGGAAGCTCTTTGCAGACCATGGCTTTTGCTGTGAGATACAACTAGGAAAAGCCTACTAGAACAGCTGAACTTTATTTGGGGTTAATCAGAGGCACTTTAAATGATGGCAGGTGTACTGACTCCTATTTAACATGAGTTTGAATGTGATTAGTTAATTCTGAACACAGCCACATCCCCAGTTGTAAAAGGGTGTGCACACTAATGCAACCACATTATTTTAGCTTTTTATTTTTATTTCCCTCTGAATAAAGGTTTCAGATTGTTTTTCAATTGAGTTGTACAGGTTATAGGTCACATAAAAGTTGGAAACATTTAATGAAATTATTTATCATGGTCTAATTTTTTTTAAAATCACATAAACCTGGCATTTTACCAGGGGTGTGTAGACTTTTTATATCCACTGTAAAACTTTGTAAAAATCTATAACTAATTTGATAATTAAATAGCAATAATAAAGAATCTGATTTATACCAATGTAGCATTTCAGGGTTCAGCTCATGGTTAGTAATGTTAATTAGCTGTTGGTACTTTTCAAGTGTACTAATTTAGAATTGGGGTAATATTTGTTTAAATAAATATTTTGCTTTGTATTTACTCAATTTATTGAAAACTAATCTTAAAATCTGTGGTCTTCCAATATATATGGCAATTATGGTTCTTGTACCCTATATTAAACAAATTTGGGGTTTTAGGACCAATATTTTCATTATAAATTGTAAAGTTACAATAGTAATTTATTACTATTTTATTACTATTGTTACACTTTACACTTCTTGAACTGACCTTCAACACTCTTTGTAAAAATATATAACTAATTTGATAACTAAATAGCAATCATAAATAATTTGATTTATACCAATGGATCTCATTGTTGACTTTAAGACCCCCGTATTGTCCACAACAATATTTGAAGGCCCCTCTCCACTTACCCAAAATATTTTAGAGCTTAGCATGACTAGAAAGATATTCATTATAAATGAATTATTTCTTACATTTTTGTTGTCTTAGTTCTTTTTCTTGCTTATTTTGAAATGCTTTAAATAGGTCATCTTAAGGCCCCTTTGGAAGTTTGTTTGGGCATCCTAGTGGGTCCCGGCCCCCTGGCTGAGAACCATTGACTCTGCCTCGCCCTGGATTGGTCTTGGTCTCAACACATTGGTCTTGGTCTCGACTTGGTCTTGGATTAGGTGGTCTTGACTACAACACTACTGATGGCACAAAGCCTGTTTGATGCAACTAAATCCACTTAATAGTTGATGTAATATTAGTGTAATGTAGCATTTCAGTTTTCAGCTCATGGTTAGTAATGGTAATTAGCTGTTGGTACTTTTCAAGTGCACTAATTTAGAATTGGGGTAATATTTGTTCAAATAAATACAGTTATTGAAAACTTACTGAGCTTTGTCTTTACTCTATTTATTGAGCAGTAATCTAAAAATGGGTGGTCTTCTAATATCTATGGCAATTATGGTTCTTGTACCCCATATTAAACAAATTTGGGATTTTATGACCAATATTTACATTATTTATTGTAAAGTTACAATAGTTATTTATTACTATTTTATTACTATTGTTTACTACCTTGTTACCTTATTTTATTTTACCTTATTTTGTTGTTACATAATGATTAAATTTGGAATTTGTTTACTTAATCTCAATTGATAACTCATCTTTAGTGCAATAAATCACACATTAAAAATAGGTATAGGCTTTGACATATCAAAATGGCTACAAAATTACTAAAAAAAAGGTACTAATTGCTAAAAATATCATCACTTCACATTGTTCATAGTCAGAATTCTTGCTTATTCATATACCATCCTAATTATATTTGAATTTAAAAAGCTAAATTTAGTTTCTTTGGAATTTATTCAAATATTTTACAGTGTAATAGTGATGAATAAGGAACATACTATTTAGATGATATCCAATGAAAAACAACTATTTATTTTGCATTACATATTAAGTCGATTAATAACACTTAAGTTCAGTATTCTGGTAATTATATCTAACCTGTTCAGTCAGCAGGCTTCAAAAAACTGAAGCGTGTTCAAGCACTTTTCGAGTCACAATTAAGACACTAAAGGTTCCCTGTGGCATTGCCATATCGACAAAGTGTGTCTCATTATAATTTTCATTATAATATTTTCATGTTTTTTATTAATTGTTTACTTCAAGTGATGCAGTATGTACGGTTTTAGAAATACTAAGCTCCAAAAAGTGAGCTTTGTGGTTTGGAGGCATGTGGTAAATTATAAATAAATAATAACAGAATGATAATAGAATTAAACATTTTGGGTGAACCTCTTTAAATGTCAAAGCAGATTTCAAAGCAGCCACGGACACATTCATTCTTAATCTTGCCTAATATGCTGAAAATGACTGGTGTTGTTTGCATTATTGGGTATTACTGGTAATTTCTATCGTAACACACTTGGAATATTTAGCTACTCACATTTCATCTTTTTCGCTGTAACGGTGGAATTTACACTTTCACACACTGTAATTCCAGCCGCCTTTGATCTGATTGGCCATCTCAGTAATTTTCACATTGACAAGAGTTGTTTGTTATATTGGCGTTTTACAATCTCATTGCAGCACTAAAGTACAGTTATTATGCAATTGTTTTATGACTTTTATTATAGCTACACCTTGGTAAACCTCAATAGTGTGTACGGCTATGATTATAAGTGATTTCAGAGCTGGTGAATGAGGTGTCATTTTAATTTGGTTTGATTTTATTCTCATCTAGATTGTGTGTTTAAATAAAAGATGAGTGTTTTGTTTTCAGTTCAGATTTATCTTTTGAAAGAGATCCGACAGCGTTCACAGAGCGGGAAAATATTTAGCCTAGTGGTTAAAACCTTGAGATTCACTTTGCTTCTCACATAGAGATATCAAATGTCTAAAGCACCACAAATCATTTGTAATGGTTTTATGCTTTTTATTTTTGGGTGAGTTTTTGCAATACACTGCATGATACATGTTTTATATTTTTTAAATACCAAAATTCGAATGACAACTGAACGCAATGGTGTTATTAGTTCATTAATATGGAACCTTTAACTTCTTAATTGCGCTGTGTAAGTCTCTTATTCTGCTCTTGATGCTTTCAGAGCAACATGTCCTCCAACTTATACGCCTGACGAAAGTCGTTTTCACAAATCCTCAAAATACATCTTCATAGAGCGTATACAACAATTGCTTCCCTATCAGCAACAGGTATTCAATTTACTTTCAGGATTATGTGTAGCTCAGTTGGTAGAGAGTTGCACTACAAAGTGGTGTTTTTTTTATTAATTTTTTTTTTTTTTTGCAACGTGCACTATAAATCATGATTTTGCACTATTTCTGTAAGGGGTAGGTTTAGGGTGGGGTTAGGTGTGGTCATTCATATGAATTACACTTAGTAAATTATGTTTGAATTACCATGAGATCGGTGTAAAAACTCATAGAAGGTGAATAAAAAAACGTAAAAAATTGAGTCGTATTTTCTTTGAGGACATTGTCCTTCAGAGTTTTAACAGTTTGTTATATCAGAAGTAGGTCATGAGGACACAGGTGAAATTTCCTGTTTTCAAACTTTATTTGAGCCCGTCACGCTGTAAGAAATTGTTCAAATCACTACATTATGCAGTAATTGTCAGAACGAAAACAGTTCAGTTCACGACAGGTTCAGCTGCAGGAATGATGGCTCTTCAGGAGTCTGTGGCTTTCTGTTTTCTCTCTATCCAGAGAAAGAAATTTATTAGTGTTCTGGTTTGAGTTGAGTTATGTGTTCTAGTTCATTTGATATAACCTGACTAACATTAAAGCTGACATTATATTTTTAAGAATCAAGAATTAGAACTTATAATACTTTTTTGTATGCAGCTATAACTAAAACTTTCTTTCAGTAGTTCTATTTGGCCAAACATAATCTGTAGATTTTAGAAATTTAACCCTTTAACTGTCACTCCCTACTGTGAACATAGACATGAAAATGCACTATCCAAATGTAATTTTTTATAATTCATTAACAAAAACATTTTGTAATATGATTTTCATGTACAATTTTCATGATAATGCAATGTCTGATTTTAAAATGGTTTCCAAAGGATGAATTTTGAAATTTTAAGTCTTCAAGTGATATATAATTTCTTATGATTTCTAAAGCGTGATAGAAAAAAAGGCAACAAAGAAAGTCTTTTTGTGAAAAAGGTCTGAACTCCTGTTATGAAGTAAATTTTTTGAGGTGCACTCTTGTCATAAATTAATCTATTACTTTTCCTACATAATTTGTAACACAAAACAGTGGTAAAATATTAATTTAGGAGTCTTAGACCTTTCCAACGATGTATAGTTTGTCATGATTAGATTAGGATTTATTTGAAATATGGTGAAGTAAACGTAGGCGTCCCGGTGACGGGACGGTGACAGTTAAAGGGTTAAAATCCTTCCAAATTTTAGCGCTAAATCTGAGGTACACTTAGTTAATTAAACTGCAGACTTATATCTACCCTGTGGAAACTAGAAGTGTAAATCATACCATTTTTTTGGTTTTGTTTTCTTTAGTCTATTTTATTTCTGCAAGCCACCCGACGTGGCTTGGGGGAGGTATTTTATTTGGCCAGTACAGTTTGTATCCTTGGCTTTGACCTTACTTATTTTAACTCTTTAGCATCTGAATTGGGTGCCACTGACTGCACTACACTGTATATACTGCAAACTTTTTATAAACAGCTTGTATGCAGACTATTATTAGTAGCAACCATAAACCTATGGACTGTTGCACTGGCGATCTTGTGACACTGTAAAGTGATGTCATTGCTGACACATGACCTCCATTTGCACTGTGCAACAAACGCTCCTTGATGATGAGTTCTTCCTCGTCCTGTCTCTCGTGTATACTGCACATTTTGGCAAACACAGAGCTGGTATTCAATGCATACTGAAAATTTGCACAGTAAACATACATAGTCATAGTATATTTGTCATGAGCTGCCGGTTTGACTGTGTCATTGAGTGTATAACCTTATTTTTTTCAGTGTAATAATGTCAGAGCACTCAGCTAATTACTAAATGCTTCACTTTAATCCTAGTTGTTCCAAATCTCATTAGCTGTAATTCGGGATTAGCCAGCAAATAATCCACAAAACCATTAGAAAGAGCAGCTGCGTAGACCTGTGTCTGATTAATCAAAGAAAAGCAACCAAAGCAAATTGATCCCACACCTTCAGAACTTAGAATTTATTTGCATTCCAAAATCAGTGTCTAACATTTCTCAACACTACCTACATAAGATCTGGGGTCCTCCACTCTTGTGATGAAGGTGCTTGTTTGATGTTGTTGGTACTGAAAGTCTGCAGCTTTAAATATTTATACAGGATCTCGGCCTTTAACTTAATTGAGAGAGCGAGGTTGTGACACACTGTGGAGTGACACTAGATGGATGTCTCACACATGCTTACGCTGCTGAGATCAAACATGTACATGTCAGGGTAATGGTGGCCTTTCTATGTACGCATCATCACACACCTGAACTGCATGACCTGCTAAGCCTCTCAATGTGTGTCACATACCCCATCTAAAGACTTCAATGTAAAGTCAGCAGGCGTTAATAAAGCAATATATCACACGACTTGAGCAAAAGCACTGCATACGTTTGAAGTAATCACAGACAGCACTTGCTCATGTGATATTGCTTCTATACAACAATTAAAACAAGTTATTCATTTTAAGGTACTTCAATTTAGTGTTTTTAACTAATTGGTTCTAACTAATAACATGCATGCAGCTTGCTTGGTTCCTTAATGCATCCAATGTAGTGGTAGTGAGTCATAGGTTGGAATGAACAATGTCCACAAAGCGTTGTTAATTTCTTGACTGGTTAATTTAATGAACAAGCAGCATTTACAATAAAAGCATGTTGAGCTATGGTAAGAACCATATGTTTCTACCATCTACCTGTTTAATGCAAACTTGAGAGAAAGGTATAGTGCAAATCTTGCTCCAGTGGTGAAATAATTATCCTTCATCATGTGTTTTTGAATGAGTTGGGTGAATGATTCAATGACCCACTCATGCTGCTCATTTCATTCTGTAATGAATCAGTGTTTTTGAACAAATCGGTTGTTTGAATGATTCAATGAGTCATTAATGCAGCTTGTTTAATTTCTAAATTAAATTTAAATGTCTAACTCTAAATTCTAAATTTGTTTTTGAACCGATTTGGTTGAGTGAGTAATTCAGTAACTTGTTCACGCAGCTTGCTTTATTCCTTGATGAATCAGAGTTTTTGAACATATTGCTTGTATGAGTGATTCAATGACTCACTCATGTAACCTGCAGAAAGAGTCAGACAGTCAGACAACTGAAATAATACAAATAGTTTTGTTGGACTGTACTTTTGGAATGCTCCTTTGATTTATTAAATTCAAACGCCAGAACTAATTGTTGTATACCCAGTCTGCAAAAATGTGTCCTAAGAATGTTTTGCAAGTTATGAAAATGTGTTTTTAGAACGCTCAAAACACACACACACACACACACACACACACACACACATACATATATATATATATATATATATATATATATATATATATACATATATATATATATATATATATATATATATATATATATTTTTTTTTTTTTTTAAATGCTTTTCGTTTTTTCTTGGTTATGTGAACATTAGGGGAAAATTAAATTTGATCATTTTGCAAACATTATACAAGATAACATCTAACATAACATAACATAAAAAAACCTACTAAAATATTTTAAAAAGTTCCCTGAACATTGTACATATAACTTTGAACAAATGTTTTAAGAGAACCTTGTCTCTACGTTTACAAAGTGTACCCTGTTAGCTGGGTATATGTTTGATTTGTAGATCGCACTTTGCAAAACCTCAGTCATGCCACAAATGTTCTAGAGGATTTTGATCATTCTGTTTTGTATGCAAGACCTGCACGTTTGTGTTGTGTGAAACACTAAAGATTTCCTGGGTGTCCAAATAAAAAAAAAAAAATCATGAGGTCAAAAACATTCACAGACATCTAAAACCAACATCAGATCAATTTAGGCAGATTAGACACATTTTTTACTTTTTTTTTTCTTTCTTTAAAAGATGCTTTGGTGCACTGACTTTGTAGAGATTTCGTCATAGCCATCTCATGCGTTTAAACTGGGGTCAGCAGAAGCAGGATTATCTGGCCTGTGCCCTAGGTGTCCTTTAGGAGAATTAGGGCAGATTTCAGCTCTCACGGGAGTAGTTGTCCTGCTTGTCAGCGCTCGTGCAGGACGAGTTTCTTGATCCCAATGGATATTTGGAGTTCAGAGGTATCAATTAGCAGTTGTTTTATGAAGTTTCAGAGAAGTTTGTTGGTGCTTTTGGAGAGCCAAGTGTGCATGTTCCTCAATGGATCCAGCTGAGATCTGACTATCCGATTCTATTAACCTGGACTTACATTTGAAAGATGATGCCCTGGTCACAGCGAAATGCAGCAACTCATGGAATGTCATTGTGAATCACCATCTTGAGATCTTCAGGTGACTTTGCTCATCTGATTTGTTGCTTTGTTGTGGAACTGTGAGTTTTGTATATTGTGGATGATGTCGGCTGAAGCGTTTCCTCTGAGTGGGGCTCAGATAGCCATGTGTCGTCTGGTTCATCAAGGCCCCAGACCACAGGCCACGCTGAAACCTCTGAACCAGGAGCTTGGGCTGTATGTTGAGAAGACACGCACCAAACCTAAATGCAGGTACAATTGGATGCTTTATAGATGATTCTTCCTATAATCCAGTTCAGGAGGAGTAATAACCTTATCAATCTGCATAAACTTGCAATAAAGGCTGTATATAGATGTTTATTATAATGACAGCTGTGAGCAACATTTTTTGAGGTTGTAAGTGTTCTTTATTCAGTCAAGCATCACTATTACCTTTACTGGTGTTTAAAAGACTGCTTTACATCTGAAATTGGATTTGTTTAATGAATTTGACAACATTTTGAAACAAGCACTTTATCAATAAGTGCAATATTATTGCTTATATGTGATCCTGGACCACAAAACCAGTCTTAGCTAGCACAGAAAAGTTTATTTATTTATTTTTTTTTACTTAGATTTTTGTCTTGATTCCAGCCAAAATATCTAAAAATTCTTAAATCCAAAAAAAAAAAAAATAAAATAAAAAAAAATAAAAATAATAAAATATTGTCTTGTTTTCAGAAAAAAATGGTGAGTTTTTGCCTAAAACCAGCAAAATAATCTGCCAATGGGGTAAGCAAAATAATCTTATTTCAAGCAAAAAATAGATTGTTTTGCTTACCCCATTGCCAAATTACTTTGCTTGTTTCAAGCAAAAACTCACTTAATTTTAACTTATTTTTTTTTTCTGAAAAGAAGACAATCAGTTTTACTTGTCTAGAAAATCCTTCTTGGTTTAAGAATTGTTAGATATTTAGGCTGAAAACAAGACAAAAAAATCTAAGTAAGAAAAGCATGTTTTGCAGTGTAGCAATTGCCAACCATTGACCATTGTATGGGTCAAAATTATCGATTTTTCTTTTATGCCAAAAACCATTAGGATATTAAATAAAGAACATGTTCCATGAAGATATTTTATGAATCTCTTACCATAAATGTATCAAAACTTATTTGTTGATTAGTAGTATGCATTGCTAAGAATTTTATTCTGACAACTTTAAAGGTGATTTTCTCAATATTTAGATTTTGTTTTGTACCGTCAGATTCCATATTTTCAAATTTTCTGTGTTTTTTTTTTTCCCTTAACAAACCATACATCAATGGAAAGCTTATTTATTCAGCTTTCATATTATGTATACATCTCAAATCTCAAAAAATTGACTCTTACGACTGGTTTTGCGGTCCAGGGTCACATATTTAGGGTAATTTACCCAAAGTATTATGCAATAATGCACATTTGACTTGTCAAAGCGTGTGTGGTGTTGTGGAGAATTGTGTGGGTACTTCACTAAGACATCAGACGTACCATTTTCACTTGAAGGAGGAATGTGAGCCCTATTTAGAGAGCAGATGATCGCTGAGAGACAGGGCGCAGGTCTCTTTTCATACCAGACAGGAACAAACCACTTAGAAGCCACCCAAACCAACCCTAGCAACCACATAGCGACACACTCTCATAGTGGTGATATTTGAAAAGTCAAGCACCATTCAGAAAATGGAAAAATGGTTTGCTATTTCTTCCTTCAAAGCATTATTTTTTATTGCAGATTGATTCAGAGAGGAAAGAAACAAAGCAGAGGTGGATGTGAGCCCATCTACTGCTCCAGCCAAAATACTTTACCGACCGCAGCACTGAATAAATCGCTCTCTCGCTCTACAGCAGCCAAGCCAAAAGCAAGACTGTTTCAGACATTAATGGAAAAGAAGCAAAACCAGTGAGCTGCTTGTCAAAGCATGGCTAGATATAATTGCTTTCAGACCACTGAAGCTGTGAGGTTCTGAAAGCGAGATGGAAATATGTTTTGTGTTTGAATATAATAAGAATGCAAGACTGATTGAAACAAAGCTAAATATTACACAGACATGTGCTCTGCCTGCATATGCTTTAGTCTCTTATTTGGGCAAAACCCTGAAACTCAAATAGTGTGAGAGAATATGTAACATCAAAATTACTTGTGGAAATGTGTATTATCATTTTCAATCATTACTCCACACATGAAGCTTTCAGTATTATTACACTACCGTTCAAAAGTTTGGGGTCAGTAAATGTTTATTCATTCTTTTTTTTTTGAAAGAAATGAATAAATTGTTACATTGTTAAAAAGTGACATAATAGATTTACATTGCTAGAAAAGATTTATAGTTTGAATAAATGTTGTTCTTGAAAGAAAAAAAATACAGTGGCTGCACAACTGTTTCCAAAACTGATAATTCTACTAATAATTCAGAATATCAGAATGATTTCTGAGAGATCATGTGACACTTAAGCCTGGGAAACTGAGTAACAGCTGATGAAAAATCAGCATTGCATCACAGGAATAAATTATATTTTAAGGTATATGAAAATAAAAACCAGTATTTTCTATTGTAATAACATTTTGTAATATTACAGTTTATTTTCTGTATTTTTGATAAAATAAATGCAGCCTTGACTTCATTAAAAAAAAAATTGCAAGTCTTACTGACCACAAACTTTTGAACGGTAGTGTATATTATAGTATTTATTATATTTATTATATGTCTTAAGGAGCAAAAGCCGAAAATACAATGTATGGGTCAAAATTATACATTTTTCTTTTATGATCATTAAAAAAAAAATCATTAGGATAGTAAGTTAAATATCATGTTCCATGAAGTTTTTTAGTAAATGTCCTACCATAAATATATCAAAACTTATTTTTTGATTAGTAATATGCATCGCCAAGAATTAATTTAAAGGCAATTTTCAAAATATTTTTTTTGCACCCTCAGATTCCAGATTTTCAAATATCTCGGCCAAATAATGTCCTAACAAACCATACATCAATGGAAAGCTTGTTTATTCAGCTTTCAGATGATGTATAAATCTCAATTAAAAAATTGACCTTTATGACTATGGTCCAGGGTCACATATATTTTTATATTCATTTATTTTAACTATATATGTGTCAAAAAATGGTTTTATTGCACAATGGCTGATGATGACATTTGCAATCATGGATTCACAATGCCATATAATACCACATGCATTGTGGCATTGTGTGCCACAAAAGACTTCCCAAAATATATGATGTCATATGTTATTTTAATGATACATGACATCATGGAAACCATATGGCATCATTATAATGACCATCTACAGTCCTGCACCAGTGTTGTTGGTTTTTGCCTGCTTTTGCAATTACAGCTCCGTTTACCTCTGGTCAAATATAATGTAGGCTTACAATAAATAATCCATTTCCCACATCTATTAAACAACTAAGTTAAAACTGAATAAATCATAAGCATTCATTTGCTGTCTGAGGATGATCTACACCAGCTGTCAACAATAAAGGTCTTAATAAGTCCAGCCATGTTGGTGTGCAATTCAGTGTTTGAATTTTTACCAAACTTGGCAACACTATTGCATTTTTCTTGAGAAAGCCCATTGATTTAATTGATTATAGGAATTATTCTTGAATTATTCCTTGTGTTTGCAGGATGGAGGCATCTTGTCTGGAGTTGGCGCTGGAAGGGGAGAGACTGTGTAAAGCGGGAGATTTTAAGGGTGGTACAGCCTTTTTTGAAGCTGCTGTTCAGGTGGGAACAGAAGATCTTAAGACCCTCAGTGCCATTTACAGCCAGCTGGGCAACGCTTACTTCTACCTGAAGGAGTACGGCAAAGCCCTGGAGTACCATCGACATGACCTCACGCTTGCTCGGTGAGAACTCTGATTCTGACTGCCATTTATAGGCAATTTGAGAAGTGAAAATACCTTTGATTTCAGTTTCGTGCAAGTTTGTGTCCAATGAAAATAAACTGAGCTGCATTGCAATTCAGGACGATCGGGGACCGGATCGGGGAAGGGAAAGCCAGTGGGAATCTGGGAAACACTCTGAAAGTTTTGGCCCGCTACGATGAAGCAGCTGTGTGCTGTCAGAGACACCTGGACATTTCTCAAGAGCAAGGAGACAAGGTGAGAAAACCATGGTCAGGATGTCTTCATTAGATCTGATTAGATTTGAGAAAGTGATGCAGTTTTGTGAGCAGTATTCATCAGAGTACTGCTTTACAGATTTACTGTTGTGACGTGCCTCTCAAGGTCGATATCACCTTTACCAGGGTTATTTTTTTAATAATTTCTTTTAGTTTGAGCAAATACACTTGCTAAAAGACTGAATGTCTTACTGGAGCATACATCAATTGATTTGATAACCAAACAAACCGAAAATATAATTTGCAGTTGTATTCTCAGAGAATGCATAAGCTGATACAAATACATTGAATGCAGTGTAAGTCTCTAAACATGAACCTTAAATTCTGGGATTGTCTTAACCATGAAGAATACAAATTGTGCAGATTAACTTAAGGGCTAGTTCATCCAAAAAAGAAAATTAGCCCATGTTTTTATTTATTTATTTATTTTTTTGACAAGAGTGTAATGCAGCATTTGCAAGCCATTGCATCTTTTTAATATCATGTACCTCTGAGAGAATTTTGATCTCACGTTGACTCTAAAGTGTCTAGCCAGGCGACACACTTGGTTTTAGAGCAGATCCGGTGTGATATTTCTCAAAGGTTTCTGTACTGTTGAGTCTCTGTTGAAATGAAAAAGACATGGAATTGTTAAACAGTTCTAAGCAGTGTATAAACGGTTGCTGTGTGCAGGTTGGCGAGGCCAGGGCTCTGTATAACATAGGGAACGTGTTTCACGCCAAAGGAAAGCAGCAGCTGTGGGGTGTCTCACAGGATCCTGGAGAGCTTCCTCCAGACGTCAGAGACACGCTGCAGCGAGCCACAGCCTTCTACGAGTGAGTCCAGCACATGCACAGACACACAAATAGACAGACAGGCAGCAGCAATGCGAAGTTTACTGAAGCGTCTGAGCATCATTAGGCAAAACCCACCGAGACCTGTTTGCCCGACTGCAGCGCAGCTCATTATTAACTGCGACATTTAGCAGATTCAGAAGGTTAAACGGAACACAAATGAGACGCCGAGAGACCAAAGGTGTCAGACGGAGGAGAAACGGCCTCAAACTGTCATTCGTATCTCCCTCTCTGTGTCCGTTTACTAGGAAAACATGGAGAACAAGGAAATCTGCTCTTCCAAAATCAAAAATGATTCAGATTAATGTACAGTCAAACCAAAAATTATTTAGACACCAGATTTAATTTTAGATTTCATTTTTATTTTTTACTAGTGGGTGCAGGACACTATAGTTAATTTAGGTAAGGGAGGATATCAAAATAATGTAAACTGTGACATATTATACCCATAAATTCTTCATAAAGTGGACTACCAGTAAAATTTATATGAATTTGGGACCAAAATTTTGATCTGACACTTTGACCTGATACAAAGTTATCATTAACAAGATTAATTTGTTCTGACACACTTTAACTCTTGAGTTCCTGTCATATTTTCTAAACTATAGCGAATAAACTGTAAACTGTAAAATAAACTGGTTTGACTATTTCAACTGCGTATAACATTTGGATTACATTATTGTAAAAACAATTACGTTTACTCAGTTAAAGTAAGTTCATGTTTGAGGTTGAAACAAATATACTGATTATAAATATATAAACCTGGTTATTGTGTACCTAAATCACATTTAGTTTATTAGTACTATCTGATGTGTTTTGCATTTATGTGTGACTGACAATATACTGGTCATCATTAAATTAACGGACTAATCCAAATGCATGCACATTTTTATATGCAATTTAAATACATAAATCTTAAATTCAAGCCTTACTTTAGTGTAATTTCCATTGAAACCTGTATGTCATGTAATTAGATGTATGTGTAATTTCTAGGGCTGCCCTCGACTAAAGATTTATTTGGTTGACTATTTTCTGGCAATAACATTAAGTGCTTTCTTTGTTTTTTGGCTTAAGAAATGAAATCAGCGACACTGACTAGTCATTTCTGCAGTAGTGATGTTTCACTCTCAATAGATCATGCCTGTAAGGCAAGTATACAGAGAGTTTTGAAGTTTAACGTTCAAGTTCATGGAGACATTCTGTTTGCTTTAATCCTTTTACAAAAGCACAACGTTACGTTGTTGCTGTGAGTGCATGCAAATAAAGTACAGATTTTAATAAATAATACATTTTAATAACCCTACAGACTTTACAGATTCCAAAGATGTATTCATTTTATCGGTATGGCCAAAAATAACTCAGTATTTTAAGAGCAAGTGACCGCATGACTAACGGTTCGTCGACTATAAGGGGGGTAATTTCCCACTCATAATTGAGTAGATTTTAAATGGTAATTGAGTAGATCTTAAATGGTAACTTCACAACTTTACAAATGGCTACATTTAAAATTTGAATGTGCTTTAGTATGTGTCAATATATCATAAGTGTACTTCTTTAGAGGATTATTAAAACAATCATTTTAAATGTATTTTAAAGTAAAACTTTTAAGTTGCCACAATTAAGTGTACTTGAGTGTCTTAAGAAACAGATAACATATAAAGTATCTGTCTTTAAGTACACTTAAGTGGCCTTTATTTAAGTAATATTATTTACCTTTTTTTTAAATACACTTATAATATTTTAAGTTCACTACAAGCACACATTTAGTGATTAAGTGTTTGTCTGTTTCAGGATGAATCTGTCTCTGGTAAAGGAGCTGGGAGACCGAGCAGCGCAAGGAAGAGCCTTCGGTAACCTCGGCAACACTCATTACCTGCTGGGTAATTTCGTAGAGGCCATCAAATTCCACAGAGAGGTGCGAGCCAAACAACACTGACCATTATCTCATTCACTCATCTAACTATATGCTGATGGGATTTCACTCACTGTGGTCTCTGCTGTGGTTGAGAGAGCAGCTCATGCAGCAGGGATCTGCATGTCAGAGTCACACACAATCCCTCCTTGTTTTTCCAGCGTCTCTCCATTGCAAAGGAATTTGGCGACAAGGCTGCCGAGCGCAGAGCGTACAGTAACCTAGGCAACGCACTCATTTTCCTGGGCCAATTCAATGCAGCCACAGAGTATTACAGGTAACCAAGATTACAACGCCATCTAGTGGACAGCTGTTTTATTTAGGTAAAGTAAAAAATAAAATGAAAAAAATATGTGAGAGACAAATGAACAGTCACACCTTGATAGAGGCACTTTTTGTCATGTATTTACAGTTGAGGTCAAAAATTGACACCAGTTTATTTCAGAATCTGCAAGACGTTAATTATTTTACCAAAATAAGAGGGATTATACAAGTTTATTTATTACTGACCTCAGTGAGATATTTCACATAAAAGATGTTTAAGAACTGAAAAATCAAAGTAGGCACACCACAGCTCCAGAAATAGAAAAATATTTATTTATGTTCTCACCGCAGGTGACATTTCGAGCTTAGACGCTCTTCATTAGACAATGAACACATACATAACTCTGCCCTTATATACACAACACATCTCAATCACATGATAGCCCATATGAGACAAAAATCACAATATAGAGCACTGTCATAATTAGAGGAAAGGGCAAATATCAAATTCTTTGTTAAAACCGTTAAGAAGAAGTGTAAATCCAATATGTTTCACGTTTTAAAAGTAAATTATTAATATCACCCCCTCTTCGAGGTAATTTAACTGCTTCAGTGCCAATATATTGTTGTATTGACAACACAACATGTAAATGATGGTTGTTTTACAAGAAATCATTCCTTGGATCAAACTTTACCAAAGAAGGGATGATTAAAAGTTTGTGTCTAATACGTAAAATTACACTGTTGGCAGCCACCACACTTAAAATTACCAAAAGGCAATTTTTTGTTTAGTGATAGTTGTTCATTGAGTCCATTGTTTGTCCAAAACAGTAAAACTGCCCGCTGTTCTTCAGAAAAGTCCTTCAGGTCCCACAAATTCTTCATTTTTCCAACATTTTTGAACCCTTTCCAACAATGACTGAAGAATCAAGTGTATGTAAACTTTTGAATGGGGCCATTTTTTATAAATTCAACTATTATCTTGTGGAATATATGTAAACATCTTTTATTTTAAATATCTTATTCAGGTCAGTACTAAATAAACAATAACATGAATTTTGTATGATCTCTTATTTTGGTCAAATAATTAACATTTTGCAGATTCTGAAAGGAGGATGTAAACTTTTGACCTCAACTGTACATGTAAGCATTAACATTGGAGCGCCCTGTATTTTTTTCTCATCGAAAACGTTTTACACTAAAGAATAGTGCTAGTAAAAATAAGTTAATCATGAAGTCTAGGAGTGCTGTTACTTAAATTTACAATTGGTCAAAAGTGACAGTAAAGACATTTATAATGTCACAAAAGATTTCTATGTCAAAAAAATGCTGTTCATTTGAGCTTTATATTCATCAAAGCTAGAATGATCATATTAGAACGATTTCTGAAGGATCATATGACACTGAAGGCTGTAGAAATGATGCTGAAAATTCAGTTTTTATCACAGGAAGAAAAAACAATCACATTTCAAAATATAAAAAGGAAGAAAAATATTCATATAGAAAACAGCTATTTTGAATTTTAATAATGTTTCGCAATTTGTACTGTATTTTTGTTGTTAAAATAAATTCAGCCACGTGAGCAGAAGACTCACAGATGTTTTCCTCTATTGTTCAGGAAAACTCTGCAGCTCTCTCGGCAGCTCAAGGATCAGGTGATGGAAGCCCAAGCGTGTTACAGTTTGGGAAACACGTACACGCTGCTGCAGGAGTATGAACGTGCCATAGATTATCACCTCAAACACCTGCTTATCGCTCAGGAGCTCAACGACAGGTGTGAACCGTTAACACACATACACAGAGACTCACTGTCACATCTCCACGACTCTGAGCGGTAACGTGTTCTGTTTGTCTGGTAGGGTCGGAGAGGGCCGGGCCTGCTGGAGTCTGGGTAATGCTTACGTGTCATTGGGAAACCACCGTCAGGCTCTGCACTACGCCCGGAAACACCTGGACATCTCCAGAGAGGTGAGGCCATACTGACTCCATGTCCAGCAGTGGCTCCTGTGCTAGTGCTTTGCTTGTGTGTAACTGTGTGGTTTGCTTTCAGATCGGGGACAGGAATGGAGAGTTGACAGCCAGGATGAATGTGGAGGAGCTGATGGAAGCTCTTGGGGTCAAGGAGGCTGATCTCTCTCCGTCTGAATCTGAGTTTAAAGTGCAGGGTAATGGACTCTCAGATGATTCATATGTGTGTGTCTGTAGATGCATAGTACATCCGTACACTGATACGATATAGAAAACACTATACGAGACAGCAAGGCAGGGTCATTATATACATGCATGTAAAAAAAAAAAAAAGTCACCTTCAGTATGTTCGATTTTTGTTTGTTTAAATTTGAAGTACTAAAAAAAATCTGAATATAAAAATCTGAAATTAAAATGAATAATAGACATGAATAATAATTAATGAATAAAAGGCATAATAATAGATTGTATAATGGATATACTATATTTTAAATAACAAAAAATACATTTTAAATGACAAACACAAATAGCAAAATTACTAAGACTTAAACTAAAATTAAAATGAAAGCAAAACTATAATAGTATCTCAATACTAAAATAACAATGTGGTGGATCTAGTGTGGAAATATGAAACAATTCATAAATAGCAAAACTGTGAATGATAACACAACAATATCAAACCGTTTTTTTAGAATAATAGCGATCACAGTGAATGAACTGGGTAAACTTTCAACATGCCCCGACCTAATATTTATGAAAAATACTTATGTCCTGACAGCAGTATTCAACCTTTCAATTTAGATTTCTTCATCATATAGTGACTTCTGACTTTGTATGTCAGTATCATTTTACTGTGTTCACTTGTTAATATCCTAATAATAATAACAACTAAATATTGTCTGTCAGAGTGACACATCAAATATACAAATATATGAGACAGACGTTTTCTGTGTTTGACAGCAAATTGGTGCTTAAGTGGTATATGCTGTGGTGTATAGCATCCAAAGCTACATGGCTGCAATCTGTAAAGTGATATTACATGAATTATCATCAACTTTTTACAACAGGAGCCAGACCGAAGTTCACCAAGAAGAACAGCATGGACAGTGTGGACCTGTGGAAATACAACTCTGAAAAGGTACTCACATGCTCAACAACCAACCAAACCATTTTTTTTTTTTTTTAATTTTTAATTTGAACAGAATACCTGCCTAACAAACCCAACCTTAATATCCATATCAAATTGATGAACTCTCATCCAAGGCCACATACACACTGCAAGTTTCAGGAGTGACAACAGCATTTAAATGCGGAAATGAGTCCCGTAAATTATCGTTCCGTGTGTGTACGGAACAGCCACTCCTGCATTTGTAACCATAACAACATTTTGCTGTCTTGCAGGAGTGAATAAGAATTTAGCCATTTAGTATCTGCCATTTATGTGTGTTCAGAATGTGATTAAAGAGTAAAAGCTGAACTGACAACCGAATTTAGCTGCAGTGTGTATGTGGCCCGAGAGCATGTCCTGCTGTGCAGAATCATAGCTGTGCAGAAACACAGACGTGTGTGATGCTGATGTTTGATGTGAGGCTAATGTGATGCTGCTGTGATGCTGCTGTGAGACTGATGTGATGCTTCTGTGCTGCTAGTGTGAGGTTGATGTGATGTTTGTTTTAAATGCGTGAACGGAGTGTTTATTTATACTACGTGCAAACAGCCCACATTGTTACCCTAACTCCACCCACCAACTTGTGATTGTGGTAGTCAAAAATACAAAAGACAGTTGTCAAATGTCAGCTGTAATTTTTTGGATGCGATCCACCTGGATTCCATTCCACCTTTTGCCAAACTCTCTTTAATCAAAAAGTTGAAAATAAAGTATTGTGCAGGGTTAGAGTAGGTGTAGGGAGGGCTTTATTGTCCCAATAAGGTGGCATCCATTTAATTAATTTGAATTCAAATTTTAATTTACACTCGATATGTTATTATTGCATACTGTTTTATAATGTATTGCAATACTGAGAAAATCCTGCTATTTTAACAGTGTAAATAGAATCTGTAGCTAATAACCTTTATCGCTAAGAGAATATTAGGCCTACCAATCATCCTATTTTTCCTAGAAATGTCCTCTTTTTGGACTTTTGGACATTTTTTTGGAAAAAATGAAATCCGACCTGGATTTCTAAATTACCCAAACTGTCTTTTGCTTTCTACAGTCACCATTCATTGTTTTGCACATCATGGAGTCGTTATCAATTCTGCCAAGTATTTATATCGCTTTGGATGCATTTTTTTCTCCATGGAATAGGGTTGATTTGAACTGTTGCGACGGGTTGATTTTTCTCCCATGGGTTAAAGGTATGAAATACAGCATACGTTACATTTGACTGAAATGCTTGTATTGAAACATTTGAAACATTCTATCAATGCATTACAATATTGAAAAAAGTAACTAATTACTTTACTTTACTATTTTTAATGGAAAGTAGCTAATGCGCTATGTTACTTTTGCGTTACTTTTTAAAACTGGACAGTATTTGCTTGTTTGTTTTTAATACAGAAAGTTTCTATTTTGGTCAAATGTAAAAGCCCTTTCACACCAAACCCGCCAGGCTGATAGAAAAAATAAAGTCACATCTGTAAAGTAGACCACAAAAGAAGAAAGTTCAACATTCTTCACTAATAAAAAACGAAAAACAAGTGTTAGTTTTATTTTGAGTCATTTTTGCTTGTTAGTATGGTCGCATTGGATCATTAAAGGTTAGAAATCAATCCAAATTCAATCTACCCAGTTCAATCCGAACAGCTGAGTCCTTAGCTATCTTTAAGAATCGTCTAAAAACACATCTTTTCCGTCTTTATTTGACCCTCCAAATCTAGCACTCTCTATTTCTATTTTTTTTTGAATTGTCATTTATCGGCCTCTTTGTTAAAAAAAAAAATTGTCTTTTTTTTTTTTTTGATTTTTGTCAAAAAAAAAAAAAAAAAAATCTATAATATGCTCTATTCTTTTTCTGTTCTGTCTGTTTTCTTTGTATTTACTATATAATAATAATTAAAAAAAAAATAAATAAAAAAAAACCTTGCTACGTATACTGCACTAAGCTAATCTGAGACTTGTCATAGCACTTTCAGAGCATTGCTCTTTGTTGATTTGGATTGCTTCCATTGTCCTCATTTGTAAGTCGCTTTGAATAAAAAACATCTGCTAAATAACTAAAGGTAAATGTAAATGTAGAAGCAAAGACACTGGTTAATAAAATGGGATTAAATTAGGGGTGCAATGGTTCAATTTACGGTTCGGTTTGCGTCATGGTTTTAGAGTCACGTTTCGGTAACAAACTATACTATCAAATAAAAATACATAAAATAAGAATAAATAATCTACAAATAAATACAATAGAGTAAAGACACAAATAAAATAAATAGTGCTTTTCAGGTTTTTAGGTAGGTCTAACATTAGTTTTTAGGTACAGAAATTGAATAAAGTAATCAAATGTAAAATAGCATTGCATTTAACTGTTTAAATTAAAGATGAATCTTTCTTAAAGTTACAAGAGCAGTGAGTTATTTCCTTGTTGTTGCTATTAATTAATATTAAGAAAGTGCTGGTCTCACCTGCACACGTGTTATCAGCACCGGGGTGATGACAGAATAAATGATTGCTCATATTGCGCATTGAACACGTTTTTTTTTTTCATCGCTGTTGTTGTATTGGGAAGCCAGAACGTGTATCCATCAACTGAAACATACATTAGCTGAACCCTTTTTTGTTTCATGTGCTGTTATTTATTTTAAAAATATCTATATATTACAGATGCATCCGTTTTAAGTTGAACCACAGTCCTAGTGCGTGCCGAACCGTGGGTGAACGATTTTTTTTACAGAGAACCATTACACCCGTAGATTAAATACAATAAAGATATTTGTATTACTTAACATATTTAATTATTGCAGGTTTGCATCATATTCTGAGTTACATTTCACTGTTTTTATTCATTTTAAAGGTGCCATAGAATGGAAAACTGTATTTATTTATAAACTATTGGCATAGATGATAAATAACAGTTCTGTACATGGAAATGACATACCGTAAGCCTCAAACACCATTGTTTCCCCCTTCTTATGTAAATCTCATGTTTGCAAAAGACCACTGAAAAAGAGGCGAATCCCAACATGATGTTATTGTCTGGATCTTTAATAGTTACGCCCCCAACATTTGCATATACCAAATACCTGCACAGCCAAATCTGTATTCTAAAAAGTCACGTAAAACAAATAACTCCTTCTAATAAAAATAATGTGAGTCAATAAAGCAACATGCTTAGCTGCTTTGCTAGCGTTAGCCTGTTACATTACAGTACATAAGATTACAGCCAGTGTTAATTTTGACAGCAAATTTTGATTTAGTTTTAGTCATAGACTTTTGACTAAAATGCCATTTAGTTTTAGTATATTTTATATATATATATATATATATATATATATATATATATTTTAGTCATCTAAATTGTTTTTAGTTTTAGTCTAGTTTTAGTCGACGAAATATCGTGATTTTAGTCGACTAAATCTACAATATATTTAGTCGGCTAAATTACAGTTACAGTGCAATGTATTTATTAACAATTTCTCAAAAATTTCCAAATTCATTATATAGGTTTGATATTAAGGTTTAATCATGATAAACACACAATTTAACTGCGGTGATACACAACATGCCTTATTAAAATTAAATAAAACCACTTCTCATAAAGAACATGGTCTTCTTTTCAATGAAATCCCAGTGGTTATATCGGCTAATTATGCATTCTTTATAGTAACTTGTTAACCATATTCTTCATTCTTTCAAACAGACATATTTATTTATATAAATTAATTTAGATCTTTAGGGCTACGTTAGTGATTCAGTTAAGAGCAGTGTGTGGTTTTCTGTCTTTCTTTTGTTGCTTAGTTAACATCTATCTGTGACTCGGAAAATAGCGACTAAAGGTGGCTGCTAACCCTTTAAAAACAAATGCACGAATGCAATGTACTCATACACTTTCTCCCTACTGTTTACATTCACTTAAGATGTAATCAGCTGTGTTTACGCGAATACTCGTTAAAACGGACAATTCGAGATCATTTTGTGTGTATTTCTCAGTTCATGCAAAGTGAAAGAGTGTGAGATGTGCTTTCTGTGTGTCTGCTTCGGTGTCTGCGCTCAGAAAACAAGACCAAATTGAGTTCTCTCTTGAGTCGTCAAATTTATCCATATGTCTCTTCTCCCACATACTGACATTTTTAAACGTTTTATAAGACGTGCAGCAAGTGTACTTAAGGTTTGTCCCGCCGGTTTGTATGCATCTAACCTCCTACTAAGCAACAGATATTTGTGATTTAATCTCTTTCCAAATCGTCCCTCCCTAACTTTTTCATCTCATTTTTATTTGTTGACGAAAATGCCAGTGGATTTTTGTCATTCAAGAAGAATTTCAGTTTGTTATCGTTTCGTTTTGGTCTGTGAAAAAAATGTCGTTGACGAAGTTAATGACAAAAATTATTTGTCAACGAAATTAACACTGCTTACCGCATAAACAGAGTAAGCAGAGATGGCTGAGGATGATGGCGAATGATTTACAGATACTCTGACAATCATCTGAGCATGTAAAATGTGTGGTAAGAACTGCTGCTCTAGTATACACAGAGCATGTGCGATCACAAATCTCAAAAGTGAAAGTAAAAAAACGATCCTGCGTTCAAAAGCAGTTTCAATGCCCCGCATATTAATAGTGTCTCCTTGATGCCCGCAATTTATATAGTGTAATTACCCAACGATATAACTGCGAGAGAAAGTATTAAAATACATATTTTCCTCCCTGTGTTTCCTTCCTGCTGTGTAAGCTACTGAAATGAGCCGTGAAACAGCCAATCAGAGCAGAGCTCATCATTATTATTCATGACCCTTCCAAATAAGGTAATAACAGACCATTTCATTGTAGGGACAAATGAACAATGAACATGAACATATAAAACCGTTTCTTACCTAAGCCATACACCTTCTGTGTAGATATCAGAGAACAAATTAAAATATTTTATGCATTCTGTGGCACCTTTAAGGAATACTGAATACTGAATACTTTTTTTTTTGTTTTTTTGTGAGATGAATTAATGCATGTTATCATTTGTTCTAGAACTAAAGTAACATCTCACTCCAGATTTCTCTCAACATGCACATTGCACATGAGAAGTTAATATGTTTTTTCGGCTGTGATGTTAGGCTAATTTGATGTGATGATGTGATGTGATGCTGCTAATATGATGCTGCTGTGAGGCTGATGTGATGCTGCTCTGAGGTTAATGTGATGTTAATGTAATGCTGATGTGAGCTGCTGTTATGCTGCAGAATGGAGATGCTCCAGATGTTGATGGTGTTTCAAGGAGGTCAAGGAACCAGCTGTTTCAGTCCAATAGAAGCAAAAGTTACGCAGACAGTCAGTCATCAGATGAGAGACAGTGGCTCGACTCACCTGTGGACACAGATGACATCACTGTTCACGTCACACCTCCAGTAAGTATCTATCTATCTATCTATCTATCTGGGGATCTGCCTGTCTGCCTGTCCATTGATTCATCTGTCTATCCTTGTATCTATATTAGATATATACCACTGAGGTGAGTTTAGAGTTGCTAGCACAGCAGTGTTTTAATGAGATGAATAGTTTTTTTGCTGACAGTCATATTATAGAGTAAGTGTGCAGATGTGTCTGTCTGCAGGGCTTTAATTCAATCTATGTTTTAAAGTGCTTCAGTAAAGGTTTCACTTGATAGCCGCGGCTCTCTGTGTTCCTCTGTTAATCAATACACACCAGCTGCACGGCTGCTAATGCATCTGTGTGCTTGCGACTTGCCCAGAGGACCAAGAATATATGAGATTATGACTGTCTGCTGATGCCTGTTCACAACTATTTTGACATTTTCTCATATTGCTCCCATTAACTCCTATTGCTTCCATAAAAAAAAGCATTTATGTATCATAGTGCAATTTTTGTAATGAATTTTTACTCTAAGTTAAATTTAGACGACAGATACAGTATATTGATTTAGACTACTATTTAGATTTGTGTTGTTGCTGCTTCTGTGGTTTGATCATAATTACACCTTCATATATTATGCAATTAGTTTTCTTCCCCAACACAAAAGCAGTAATTGTCCATAGAGATTTCATGCATGATTATCGCTAATTTCAGGATAATTCTTAGCTAATTTAAGGCTCATTTTTGACACGGGTGTGTAAAATAAGACCAAAGTCCTTGACCTTCGACACACACACACACACACACACACACACACACACACACACACACTCACACACACAGAGAGAGAGAGAAAGAGAGAAAGAGAGAGAGAGAGAGAGAGAGAGAGAGTCTGCGGGGGTTTTAGGGATTACACGTGTGACCAAAGGCCATAACACCGGGGTCAGGGGTTTCTATGGAAACCGTGATGATGTTATTTGGACAAAGACCTTTCACGGTCCATTCACTCGCTCTCTCTCTCTGTGTCTCACCCTCTGTGTAACTGAATTATTGAAGTAAATGCACGAGCAACTGTGAGTGCTGAACAGAGACAGACGAGCAGTCAAGGGAAGGTGTAGCAGAGACTGGACACTGACGAATGACAGACATACTGGCTGAAGAATGTGAGGATTTCTTGTGCATGATTTCTTTGTATTTGCATATATTTGTATGTGATTCTGTGTTTTAACAGTCTGCAGTTTTTTAAGGGTGTGTTTAAATAGTTTAACAGTCGCTGTTCATTAATGACCCTAAATTCACTCTCCCTCCCCCCGACCGTCCCATAATCCGAGCCAAATTAATGAGTTGTTTTCCCACAGTGGGACACAAAGATGGACGGAGAGAGAAAGCTAGGACGCACACTGATGTTTGAGATAATAGTTCAAGATGTGTCTGTGATTGGATGTTCGGGCTGTGGATTAATGAATCGTTCCATAAGTATTTATATTTAGTCTCACTATCATAGTGGTCTGCTATCTTTGTATTGCATATTGCATTGTAAGATTGTGCTGTCAGGAGAGTTTGAGTCTGAATGTGATTTGGTCTGGTGTTGCTCGATGAGTTGGGATGTGATGATTAAGCTTTGTCATTATAGGTGATTGTCTAACAGTGGTTGAATGTTATTAGTATGCATGCATGCTAATACAGGACAGCCACTGTCATGGTGGAATGTGCTGTTATATGTTTCTGGTTTGTGGTATAAGTGTTGTTGAACAGGGCTGGGTCACTCGGCAGGCTCATTTCACGCTGTTATTGACTGATCCCAGATCACTGAATCAAACGTTAGCCTTTGTGTTTTAAGGTGACATTCAAATGATGGTTACTAAGATGTGTGTTAAGGTATTTAAGTTAGTATATTTAAAAACGCTGTTTGATTTTTGTTATGAAATCATTAAGATCTGTATTTCAGTGTTTTGGTTTCTGTATCCCGCTGTGGAGAGTGTTTTATCATGTGTGTATTTGACCACTGAAAGGTCATTGTGAGACACACACACACCAGGCTGTGGAGATGTAGATAAGAGCTCACATGAGCGTTGACTAATGTCAGGGCAGATACACCAACACATGACCAGGAACCCGAGGTTCATTACACTCTCTTAATACTGCATTGTCACTAATATGGTTGAGTGAATATCACTAAAATGTGTCAGGAATATAGAATATGTCATGAAGCCCTATATATACAGTGGAGATCAAAATTTGAATTTATGAACATGATTTTTTTTTTTCAGAAATAATGTAATATTCATCATTCAAAATCTGAAGGAATTTTAGTTGTGGCTATATTATGTTTGTAGAACAGTGTTTTACAAAATAACCAAGGCACCCTTTATTTTGTGGAAAACACAGTGGTCAAAATTAGAGTACAGCTATTATTGTAGCACAAAAAAAGATTACAACTAAAATTTCTGAAGGTTACAGCAGTCAAAAATGATGATGATGGCTGCAGGTCATCACTAGTTTCTCAGACTGCGCTGGTGTGATCTTGAACCACTTTTCTTTCAGTCTCTTTAATAGTTTGGTCATGGCTAGTTTTTTAGCCATGACTTTATTGGCAAATATTTTCCAGAGATTTTCAATCAGGTTTAGATCACTACTCTGGGCCGGCCATTTCACTAGTTCAGCGTTCTTAGCTTCAAGGAACGGCTTTATCCATTTTGCGGTGTGACGCTGGTTGTTTATCTGGGTTCAGATAAACATTTGCCAAAACTATGACACTTCCTTCTCCATCGTTTACTGACTTCTTTACACACTTTGGCTTCAGTCTTTCCTCAGTTTTATGCTGAACAAAATGTTTCCCATTAGACCCAAATAAATTAAACTTGTTCTCATCACAGAAGTGAACTTTAAACCAATTTTCCCAACATGCATTTGCTACAACAGAAATCATTCTATATAAATGTATACTATTTATAGATATTTTGGAGCACCTAACCCCACCCCTACCCTACCCATTTCTGAACAATTTAAAACACGTAACAGGCAAATATAAGTACAGTCACAGGTATTTATTGCAAAAACTGACCATTAAAAGCAGTATAAAAGTATTACAAACAAGTCGTGTTGCATTCCAAGTCCTCCGAAATTTTTATGCAAAGAACAGAGTAAATCATAAGGTTTTAATAGCTTAAAATGATCTCGCTCCCACACATATTACATTCAAAAAGATACTCCCGAACTAGTTTAGGCTGACACAATTGGTCACGAGACACACAGCCAAAAGCTGACGTAATACTTATTTTGGCGCAATTTTTGTATTTGAGCACAGACTGCACACAGGATGAGCTTTGCAGATGATAGAGACTGTGTTCTCTCAGAAATCAATCGTTTTGCCTCGGATGACTTGAGAACCAGTTCGCCATTGAGAGTCTCCGCATTATATACTTTTTGGGGGACTTGAATAAGTTTGTGACGTTGTAAAGATGCAATATTCTAGAAATCACAGATTTAAAATGACCAGTTTCTCTTGCGGTGATTGCTGTCCAGCAATCCAACCTGCTGTGGAGGGTTTCAGTCACTTTAGAACAGCTCACCATCTTCAGAGTCAGTGAAAACCTGAAATGTTTGGCTGCCAGTTAAATAGGGGTTGTCATATAATTAAAGAAATTAGCACCAGGTGCTAAGCAGTGACCTTGAAATTTAGGAAATTGTAGATTGTTCTCTAATTTTGATCACCACTGTATATAGATACAGTTAAAGTCCAAAGTTTATATACAACTTGCAGAATCTGCAAAATGTAAAAGGGATCATACAAAATGCATGTTATTTTTTTGTGTAGTACTGACCTGAATAAGATATTTCCTATAAAAGATGTTTACATATAGTCCATAAGAGTAAATAATAGTTGAATTTATAAAAATTACCCTGTTCAAAAGTTTACATACACATGATTCTTATTACTGTGTTGTTACCTGACTGATCCACAGCTTTTTATTTATTTATTTATTTTTTAATAGTTGTTCATGAATCCCTTTTTTGTCCTGAACAGTTAAACTGTTTTTTCAGAAAAATCCTTTAAGTCTCACAAATTCTTTCTTTTTTTCATCATTTTTGTCTATTTGAACCCTTTCCAACAATAACGGTATGATTTTGAGATCCAACTGAGGACAACTGAGGGACTCATATGCAACTATTACAGAAGCTTCAAATGCTTACTGATGCTTCAGAGGGAAACAAGATGCATTAAGACCCTGGGGTGAAAACTGAACCTTCTGTAATAGTTGCATATGAGTCCCTAAGTTGTCCTCAGTGTCAAAAGACAGATCTCAAAAGCATACATATCATTGTTAGAAAGGGCTCAAATTCGCAAAAATGAATTTGTGGGACCTGAAGGACATTTCTAAAGAACAGCAGGCAGTTTACCTGTTCAGGATGAACAAGGGAATAACGAAGAACTATCACTAAACTAAACATGAAACATGCTCTCAATTTCTTAAAATAATCGACATTTTGCAAATTCTAAAAGGTGTATGTAAACTTTTGACCTCAACTGTGGTCCGCTTGTTCTCCATGATGTTTCTTCTTCTTCAACTTTTTTTTTCTTTATCAGAAACATGACATAACAGGAACATAACAACCCATATGGTACATTTGGATTGTAGTTTAATGTGATTCACTATGTTTTCATACAGAGTTTAAATGTTGCAAGAGCGACGGATGAATATTATAATAAATATTATGCTGTCTTTTGAATGTGCACATTGCTGCAATCCTGTGAATGTAACCGGCCTGATTACAGTTTCTGCAGAGTTTGATTACAGCTGACTTTGTAATGATAAATGATGAGCTGATGTTCTTCTGTGTGTTTTCTGCAGAAACTGGCTCGTGACGCGTCAGATGAGGACTGCTTCTTTGACCTGTTGAGTAAGTTTCAGAGCAGCCGTATGGATGACCAGCGCTGTCAGCTGGACGAGACGCCTAATGGAGAGAACGCAGGAGGAGCGGATCGAAACACATTCAATGACATGATCGGTCAGTCACAGTTACACAACTATCACTTACTTGCCTCATGTTGTTTCAAACCTGTGAAGATATTCTGAAGAATGTTCACACTGCTTTGTTCAAATTTAGTAAAATGAAATTGATTTACGATGACTATTAATGCAAATCTATGATGCACACACCTAAGGTTGCATTTGTTAACATTACAAGGATTTTTTTTTATTCCAAATGTAGTTAATTAAAACATTTATTAATTATTTACATTTATTAGTACATTTTAAAAAGTCTGTTCATATTATCTAGTGGACTTTGTATATTAACTAACATAAACATTATTAAAAGCAATAACAAGTATTTTGATTATTGTTAGTTGCATTAATTAATGTCACTTTTGTAAAGTGTTACCTTTTCTATTATTTTGAAATCATTAGGGGTTCAAGTGTGTAGCGCTTATTGTAATTATAAAAATGGTCACGGATCAGCAATCTCCATGTAAAACTGTTCGTGCAGACCAAACCGTAATCGTATACACTTGAAACTTGGAGGAATAGTAGTACTTACAATGCCTACAACATGACCAAGGCTCAACCCAATTGGCCTACAGTGATCAAAAGTATGAAATCGCTTATAACTCCTAATGCCAAATGCAAACTCAAGTGTCATTGGAATCCTTGGCTCACGACGGACAAAATGCATGCCTCAGAAATGTTCAGGTATTTAGATTTTTTTTAAAAACCTACTTTTGCATACTAGTCCTAGGTGTTTCGCCCAATCGGAACCAAACCAGTGCAGAAAGATTCTCAGGAGAGTATCAATAATTTTTAATCAATATCAATAATTATCAAAAAAAGAACTTTTGACTCACACAAAGAGGCCAAAACAAAATGCCTATAAATCCTGAACGGAGTGAGATCTTTGCCAAACTCAGAAAACTTGTTAGAGCTCAATCTGAGGTCACAGGGGAAAAAATAGCGGAGCTTGTCCACTTGCGCTGTAAGAGGGAAAAAACTTAACAATGGTTATAACTGCGCAACCATGATACAAAGTGGCACAAGTGTCTACAAGGGCATTTGCATATCTGAAAAAAGATGGCTGCCAGTCGGAATGAAACTTGGTGGGCTTGATTGACTCATGGCCCCAAAGGTCTGAGGAAAATTTTAAAGAAGTTGGCCACTGTGGGGTGATATCGCATTTTTCAAGGGCGTAAACAGCGAGCAGTTTTTTGCAGATACACACAATATTGGTATCATACAATAGAACTCCTCATTCTGGACAACTTTACCCTGGAACCACTGCTGTCAATCAAATTGTTTGTTAAATGATAGAGAAGATTTAAAAAACCTACTTTTGCAAACTAGTCCTGGGTTTTTTGCTCAATCAAAAAAAAAACTGTAGTACAATTCTCTGGACTCTCTAGGCAAAAAAATAAATAAATTAAAAAAAATAAAATAAAAAAAACATACCCTTTGGGAATCTATAATGGGGTTGTTTAGAAATTTACCAAAGGAAAACTCAAAACTTGCTGAGCTCATGCGACAATTGATTCTAAACGAGCATGCAAAGTTTTAAGGGGATCGGACCACAGCTAGCGCTATAACAGTTATAAATGTTTAAAAGCATCATATTTCTATAGTAAATTACCTGCATTTGCCAAAAATGCTTTTTTAATAATTGATTTAGGTGGGTACAGCCATGTTAACACAATGTCTTTTTCACAATGTGCTTAAATGCCTTAAGTTCTTGAACCCCGGTAATCGCTGCTTGCAGCTATATTTTCTTTGTATGTTTTGCTTTCATTGTAATTTTAAAGTTTTCATAATTTTGTAATTTTGAAGTAATTTAAAAATTATATTATTTTATTTTTCCAGAAATCAACTAAATAATTGTTTTTTTTTTTGTTTTGGTTTTTTTTTGCATTTCTAGTTTGCATTAAAAACTGCTCAGTCAGAATCACTTTTGTCTAAAGATTTAACAAAGCTCATCATCATTGTGAAATGGTCACAGATTAAAGTTACAAAGGTTGTGTTGTTTTTGTTGTTTCTCAGATGCCAGTCTGCTGACATCTCCTCAGACTGAAGAGCTGTTTGATTTGATTGCCAGCTCTCAGAGCCGCCGTCTGGACGATCAGAGGGTGAGCGTCAGTAACCTGCCCGGACTCAGAATTACTCACAATAACCTGGGCCACCTATGTGGAGAGAACGACCCGCAGGAGCCCAGTGACGACTTCTTCAACATGCTCATAAAGTGCCAGGTGAGGCAGAGAAACTTTAGTCAGACACTGATGGAAATGCATTGAGACTAAACATGTCTGGTGTGTTTTACCTCACAGTGACATTCGTTCTGTTCTAAACTCTAAACAGTGAGCTGCTTAGAAACATCTTTCTATATTATGAGCGTGTTTTCAATGTGAAGGCCATGAACTAAAACTATTCAAAATTGTTGAATTGAAGCTAAAAAAAATGCTTGAAATAATACTTGAAATACAGAGTTTTGGCATGAAACTCTAGATGGCACAGTCCGATAGGTCTAGCTCCATCTAACCTGGCGACATCATTGTACCAAGGCAGCTGATTGGTTCTCTCCTGTATCGGTAGCCAATGAGCTTACTGCTCAATATTTAAATACCTGGCTTCTGTTTGCTGTAGCAGTTTGACACACACTTCAGAAACCCTCCACCTTCCCCAGCTCCACCTGTATTGATCTGCCACGGGGTGATTCATGTATGCTATATGGGGGGTTATTCATATATGTTATATATGCAGCAGCAGTATTTCTTACATGCTTACAGCAGCATGTTGTGGATGTATTGCAGCAGCGTAGCTGATCGATTCTGCCAAAACCAAATACATTAACAAGTACATTACGATGCCAATCCCTCTGAGAGTTGTCATGACAGAACTGAAATAAAATAACTAAGCAACATATTACAAGAAACATGACAAAAGCAAAAAACAAAATGACAACAAAAGCTTATTTTGAATGCAAGTTTTTGTAATTTTGTTATGTGCTTATCATATGTTAGTATTTATTCATATTTAATATTTAAACTTTTAGTGTTTATTAATGTTTTAAATTATTATTTTTTTTATTTGTATAGTTTTAGTCTTCATTTTAAAATTAGTTTTTGTAATTTTTCAAATGTTTACATTTCAGTTTTTAATTTAGTCATTTTTCCACTTTAACTTAAGCAACTGTATTTCAGTTAGTTGCCAAGTTATTATTTTCTAATTGTCTAAGTTCTTGTAATTTTTTGTGCTTTCGTATTTTTTATTAAACGTTTCTATTTAGCTTTACTTGCATTTCATTTTGGGTTTTAATTTGAACGTTTTAGTTATGATTTCAACTTATTTTATTTAAGTTGGTTGACAATGCAACATTTCTAAATTAAGTTAAAGTGCTAAAATTTAAAAAACTAAAACTGAAATAAAAATAAAGCTATATAGAAATACTAAAATTACAAAAACTCTGTTAATTCAAAATATTTCTTTAAAACTATAATCATATATAAATAATATTTAAATATTTTGAAAACTGACAACAGCACAACAAAATGACTAAAATTTTAATTTAAATGAAAACTGAAAATAGAAAAATAAAAGCTAATTCAAAATATTCCCTGTGCATGTGTTCAGTCATCCAGGATAGATGACCAGCGCTGCTCTCCTCCTGAAGGGGGTCAGCGGGCCCCAACTGTCCCAGATGAGGATTTCTTCAGCCTAATACAGAGAGTTCAGGCCAAACGAATGGACGAGCAGCGCGTGCAGCTCCCATCTGACGAACAGGAGCCAGATGAGGATGAGAGAGAGCCGGGTGCTGCAGACTCTTGAGGAAATCCTGAGGAAACCCGGGGCCAAACGATATACAACGAGGACCGAATGACAAAGGACGTTTCATGGGGAACATTTTGGGTGGACTCTTTTGTGAGCACAAAGAGATGCATGAGAGACATGAAAACACAAGTGCCATCTCAGTATACGGTGCAGTTTTACGCCTCCTGTGCTTTACAGCCAATGATCCATGACATTTGATAGAGTTTATACTGACTGGAGGAACAGATATTTGGGACACAACTGAATTTGTGGGCAAATTCACTAAGAATCAGTGATTGTGTTGTTCATTTGCAAACACTGCCTGCACTGTTTTAGGTCCTATTTAACAAAAGAAATTTAACAAATCAGGTGCAAAAAATAAGTATTTTGTCTGATTTTTAAGTACAATATCTAAGCAGCAGGAGAGCATGATGTACTTTACAAAGACGGTACAGCATCAGACGTCTGAAGCACCTCTTTAAAATGTCCAAAATGTCTGGTTCTAAAAGTACAGCCAGTTATAACCAACTTCTCCATTTGATCATTAATGCATTTAGCAGATGCTTTTATCTAAAGTGACTTGCAGTACAAAAGAGGAACAAAAGGAGAAAACATCACATTATCTACATATTAAAGTGATAGTTCAGCCAGAAAGGAAAATTTTCTGTCAATTTATTCACCCTTAGGCCATCCAAGATGGGTGATTTTCTTTTTCTTCTTCTTCTTCTTCTTCTTCTTCCTTGGTGGAACAGTAGAGAAGATTTTTTTCTGATTCATAAAATGAAAGTCCATGGCTACCGTCACTTTAAGATAAAAAAAAAAAAAGCAAAACAAACAAACAAACAAAAAAGAATATCAGGCAACACAAAATTAATGCTCATGGCTCCTGATGATATATTGAGGTCTTATGAAGTAAAACGATTGGTCTGTGCAAGACACTGAACATTATTTACAACATTATTACCTGTAATACAGAGCCTCAGACAACCGGTCCAATAGTGATGTTCGATTCATGAACAACTCATTCTTTTGAACCAGTTCTTTTTAGTGAACAAGTTGAACCAGTTCACCAAATCAGACTGAACTGTCTGAAACAGTCTGCGCTCCACTTCCTCCAAAAGGTCACTGAACTCAGGAAACTGTTCAACTCATATGCGCATACGTGAACTGAGCACTTGAATGAAGTGGCCAAATGAACCTTTGTGTGGTTTAAAGCTAATGAAGACTAGTTTGTTCACTTTATATGCTTTAGACATTTAAGACATCCATGTTTCACATCATTATTGGCTGTTTTATTAATATAATTGTATATTTGTGAAACAGTTCATCGAAAAATAATTTACCTGTTTGCCTGAGACTCTGGATTACAGGTAATAATGTATATAATGTTTAGTTTCTTGCACAGGCTAATCGTTTTGCTTAATAACTTTTTGTGACTCTTAAAGAGACAGTAGCCCTTGACTTTCATTTTAAGAATCATCACAGTTTCAGCTAAAAAACTTCTTTGCTGTTCTACTGAAGAAGAAAAAAATCACCTACATCTTGGATGGTCTGAAGATGAGTAACATAATAGCAAATGTTCATTTTTGGTTGAGCTATCCCTTTAAGCTCCACTGATCGGTCTGTTTTGTGCAGGCAATAACAGCTCAGTGTTAATTGTATCAGGTGAATGCAGCTGACCTTTGAATCTGGTTGATTCTATAATAAGCCTCATATCAGCACCAGGTCAAGTTGGACAACGGGTAGATAATGCGATGTGATCCTAATGTGGTGCAGTCGTTTAGTGAATTTGCCCTGTTGTTTCAAGCTTCTCATTGTTGCGTGTTTCTCGTCTATTGCCTTAATTAGACCTGCAGACTCTGATTGTACTCTTTGATATTGTGTTTTCTTGAGCTCTTCAGCAGTATTTGGTCAGTGTTCATTGACAGTATTTCCAGTGTTACGCAGCTTGCGCTGTATCTTTGACCTTAATTGCAAGTGCATTTTGTTTTTTATATTGCATTTTCATTTAGCTGCTGACTGCACTGTAATATAAATCAAGACATTAGGGCTGCTTCTCTTCTTTAAATTTCTCTGTTTCTTTTCTTCGAAGATGCTGTTGTAACTCCACAGATGTATTTATTGAAAGTGTTGAGAAATCTGTAAACACAAAGAAACAAAAAAAAAAAAGAGACTGTGAAAAGATTTTTAAATGTTGTTAATTGTGGGAAATATGTGAATGTGCACAAAAGCTAATTTAAGGTCCCACTTTCATGCTTTGCAGCGGTTTGGCTGAATTGATCGTTGCTGCTTTTAGGTTCAAAATCAAATAAGTGATTAGCGAGTTTTCTATAATTGGCTGTGAATCACTGAATCATGCAGTTAGGACATTGATTTAATTGGTTTAGTTGGTCAATATTTTAGTCATTCACGGCTGACTGAACTGCAGAGTAATGGCTCACTCACATTGATGGCAGTTTCATGTAGAAGCTTTAAAAAGTCATGTTGAAATTGAAATCTGCAGTATTTTGGAAGTAGAGCAATCTGAGCAGGTTTTTGAGCATTTTTTTTTTTAAATTTGAGTTATTATTATTATTCCTGCTTCCTACTGCTACTATTATTATTAGTGGAGGGAATGAAAGTACATTCACTGCCATCTTGTGGTAAAAACAAGCAAAGGCCATAAAAATATTTGAATATTTTTGGTTAGCTCAAGAAAGTGTTATGCATTATGTATCATTACTAAATATTTGTGACGTTACTTTTGTTTTAAGAAGCTAAATTCCTGATTCATATAGATAAACTATAATGTTTCTGACTGGTGCATGATGCTTGTAACTAATCCTCATTTCTAATGTGACTTTATCTTACAAACAGCCCACTGACTCCAGATCAATAAAACATAGGATATATGCGATAGATTAATAATGATATGATGTGATGATGACATGATAAGGTTAAATATGCAACTGTATTAGTAAATTATTTGAAAAAAATATATATAAATATTAATTTTGTCATGGTTTAACTTAAATATTTTACAAATTTCCTCCCTGTATTATGATTTGCCTTCCATGTGCTGTAATAATATTGTGTGAATGAGTCTGAAAGCCTTTCAAAAGCCACTGCCCCAATGTACATAACTGTTTTATATTTATTTTCTGTTCATGAACATGGGAATGAATCCCTTGCTTTTAATAAAATGTTGATGAAATTATATTAACCACTCATCTTCTTTATCAGAGAAATATCAACACAGGTATGAGGAACTTTTGGCTCTGTCAACTAAAACTCTCTTAAAACACATTTTAAACACATTAAAGGGGTCACTGTATGCCCATTTTCCACAAGTTGATAAGGTTCTTTAGTCTCTAAATTTATTTAAAAGTCTATAACACTGGTTAAAACTTCTCAATGGTAATGGAAAACAACTCCCTTTATACCTCGTCAAAATCAGCTCTTCTCATAGAAACCCACTTTGTTGCATGTGCCTTTAAATGATAATGAGCTCTTCTTACCCCACCCCTCTCTTCTGTAGGGTGACGAACCATCCTGTTTAGTTTTAGCAAAGACTGTACAAAGACGGTTCAGTCCTATTTTTATGAATGGGAGAAACTGCAACATGCAATATGGCAGAATAGTCCCGCCTTCTAAATGAAAGAGCCAATCGCTGATTGGTAAAATCACTGTGTCACTGCAGCGGCTGTTAAGAATGCCGGTTCCCATAGGCTGGACCGGAGTTCCAAGCGCATTGTGGCTGCGCATGCACATTGGCTGGTCTAGCCTGAAAAATAAGCTTTTTTAATGCTATTTGAGCATAAGAAACATCATTCATGGAGCAGTTAATTTCAGATTTTGTTGCTAATTTATAATATGTAATTTAATTGCCAGTTCAGTGAGCCATTTTTTAAAATTTAAGGATTCCCCCATTCATTTAAATAGGACTTGGTCTTGAATGAGCTGCCCGGAGGCATTGCAAATATGGCCGCAGAGTGAACAGACTTTCCTTGAAAGGGACTTTGCTTTTAACTTGCTAACTAGCACATTATTAGGAAAGACAATTTGCAAAAAATCATAAAAAAAAACCCTTATACTCACTTCTGTAAGTGAAGCTGGATCAAAAGTAAAATTGATCCTCTGCATCTTCAGTGTCTCAGATGTTAAATGAGTAAATGACGACTGCTATGATCATTTTAACAGTCAACAACAAAACACCTTAACCGCTTAGGAGCCATTCTTGTCTACTTCTGCTCTGGCGTTAAAACAGTAGCAACCCGTTTTGTTGCATGTGCCTTTAAATGATAATGAGCTCTTCTTACCCCGCTCCTCTCTTCTGTAGGGTGACGAGCCGGCCTGTTTACTTTTAGCAAAGACTATAGAAATACAAGGACGGTTCAGTCCTATATTTATGAATGGGAGAAACTGCAACACGCAATATGGCAGAATAGTCCCACCTTCTAAATGAAAGAGCCAATCGCTGATTGGTAAAGTCACTGTGTCACTGCAGCGGCTGTTAGGAGCACCGGTTCCCAAAGAAACCTAAGGCTGGACCGGCCGATGCGCATTAGCTGGTCTAGCTTGAAAAATAAGCTTTTTAAACGCTATTTGAGCATAAGAAACAGCATTCATGGAGCAGTTAATTTCAGATTTTGTTGCTAATTTGAAATATGTACTTTAATTATGAGTTCAGTAAGCCGTTTTTGAAATTTAAGGATTCCCCCATTCATTTAAATAGGACTTGGTCTTGAATGAGCTGCCCAGAGGCATTGCAAATATGGCTGCAGAGTGAACAGACTTTCCTTGAAAGGAACTTTGCTTTTAACTTGCTAACTAGTACATTATTAGGAAAGACAATTTGCAAAAATTCATAAAAAACCCTTATACTCACTTCTGTAGGTGAAGCTGGATCAAAAGTAATATTTATCCTCTGCGTCTTCAGTGACTCAGATGTTAAATGAATAAATGACTGCTATAATCATTTTTACATTCAACAACAAAACACCTTAACAACTTAGGAACCATTCTTGTCTGCTTCTGCTTTGGCTTTGAAACAATAGCGGTCGGACTGTTCACAACACACTTAGGTTGGGTCTAAGGTAAGACAACTGTGTCAATCAACTATCGTAAGAGTGGCCTTGGTCTGTGTGATGCCACACAGCCAAGAAGCTGGGAATGGCTTGATTTGAAAAATAGGATATTATTTATATATATTAAAAAAATACCACAGGGTGGATTTTTATCATTATAGGGTGGTTGTGTAAACACACTGCCAACGAACATTTATGTTCAAACATGTAAAAGTGAGTTTTGCATCTAATGACCCTCTTAAAGCACATTTCTCTTTCACTAAACCGTTTAAATTGTCTACTATCAGTGTCCAAAAGTGTATATACTTTGTGTTTCTGGTGGTGTAGTGACTTCACAGGGTATTCAGCCAACTTAAGGAATTGAAAATGTTCAGTTACAAGGGCATTGTGAATGGAATAGGAAATATAGGAACACTGATTCAGCAAAGAGAGAAATTTCCCAACCATTAATTACGCAACAATACTCTAGCACTTAAACTTTGACTAAAATAAAAGGAGTGCCAGGAGTTCCAGAACAAGTTTCAGAACTTGAAACTAATAAATTACCCTTCTGAAACATTATGATGAGAAATTAGGACAACTGTGGCATCATGATTGCTCCTCAACAAGCTCAACATCATCGTTATTATGATGTAATTAAGAAGGAGTGTTTTGAACAACTCATGTCTGTCAATCAATCAATCAATCGCAAGAGCCATACTGCATACTAGCCATACTAAGTTGTCTGCCCTAGTCAGAAACTACACTTCCCAGCATCCCTCATGTCCCTCACTTGCAGTCACTCTGCCATCACCTGCATCTGCTCCCCATCATCACTCTAATCAAGACTTGCCTAAAAGCACACACCATTTATTGTCTTGTTTTGACTAGAACCTACCTGTGATGAGTCCCTTGTTGGATTAACTTCTCCTGTGTTATCTGCAGCAATCTCCAGTGATACTACTCTAGAACAGTGGTTCCCAACCTTGGGGTCATGACCCCCACCAGGGGTCGCTAAAAAATGTACAAGGGGTTGCCAAGCTCACTCTAATTTGGGGGTTACAAACAGGGATGAAACGGTTACAGTTTGACCATAACCAAGAAGAAATTCCTGACAGTTAGTACTGCCATTTAATACACTGTAATTAAAAATGTATTTGTTTACTGTAATTTGAAAAACTCATGTAAATACTGTCCAACATTAAGTTAGTAATCTCACACAGTCGCAGGAAGCAGTGTAGGTTTTGTTTTGTTTGAAAATATGGCAGAAGGCAGTGAAAGGTTTTATAGAGGGAAATTATACGTATTAAAATATGAAAGAATTATATGATTGTATCTCTGAAGGGAACCGCCTGTCTTCAAAAAAAAAAAGAATCCATGTTATTTTCTTTTCATCTTACGTCATACTGCCTATTAAAACAGTTTATTAGTGCAGCTGCTTTGTTTACAGTGGTTACTGTTACTCTGTCTCTGTCAATCTCTCTGTAGCTACCATAAGCGCAGTGGTGTAGTGCAGGGCATACCCAGGTATACAGCGTTAGCCCACTTCTTTATCAGTTACACCCACTTCTTTATCAGTCAGCTTTGCGTATACCCACTTCTAAATCCCCTCTGATGTGCATCATTCAGTAGTGTCCTTCTTTTGAAATATGTTTGATGATTGTGCCTAATGCACCCACCCCAGAATTGCAGCATGTTCATGTGAGAAAGCATGTCACGAGAAACGCTCATAGTAGTAATATAATTATTAGAAATAACTAATTTGAATCAGTACATTATAACGAAAACAATACCTTAAAAATTAAAATAAACCGATTTTTATGACCAAAAATTGCTTAAACTGGTGAACCCCTGTGAACAGTTCAAGGACCCAGTTCACACAGTAAGTTCAAAATAGCTTTAATACAGAGAAAACCAGACTTATTTCATCAGATTGCGGAGAGCCGCATCCAGATGTCACTAAGTTATTCTTTTCAGCGTGTATTTGGCTTAAAAGCACAGTTGATTAATTGTATACCCACTTCTCTAGGCAACACTACACCACTGCATAAGTGTCACCTGCTGTCAGACAGTGGATTTATACTTTCTTTCAGCCTGTCTCCTGAACAGTTGTTGTTAAAACCAAGACAAAAATTTTATTTTTTGAAAAATGTTAACCGGTTGATGGAAAATAACCTAATGTGCATTCTAAAATTCAGATAAAATTGGTCTACCTATAATCATTCATCATTATGACTTGTCTCTTACCTTAAAAATGGTTTTAAGTCTGAAGAAATGTATATATTTTAAAGGGGGTCGTTGAAAAATTTGAATGTTAAAATAGGGGTCCTGTGGAAAAAAGGCTGGCAACTCCAGAAGACTATGTAGAGAATTTCTCCCATCTGGTGGGTCTAAACTAATTTAACAAAACAAAACGGAAATAGTCAATGTTATTTGCCATTTGTTATATTATGGGAGAACAACTAGCTTAGTTTTCATGTTAGACACATGACATTTTACACGTAATTGTATATTTACCTGGCAAACCAACTCGTACATGCATGCTCTGGATTTTTTATTCTTTATTTATACCTCTGTAAAGGATTTTTGATAGATCATATAACTCTGGGAATTCCATTATATTTAAAATTATCTAATGTTTTTAACACTCCGACATGAGCTTAGTGACATGTTCTTTTGATTGTTAATAATCTGCCCCGCTTAAAACAAGATAAAACATTTTTTTTTTTATCTTTGGCGGTGCCTACTGCAAAGAGCCGTAAAAGGTTAAATAAATGAGTGTCTACCTCGTGTGGGAGCTTTAATGCGGGTGCGGTTTGGGTCGCGGTTTTAATGTCAAACGGGTTGGGTCGGGTACGGAATTAAATTAGTGCTGCTGTCGGATCGATAATGGGTCAGATGTTCCGTCACGTACTGCGGGTGCGGCTTTATCAAATATGACCCGTGCAGGACCGTATTCTTGAGTGAATGTTCCAAAGTGAAGTAAACTTCAACAGATTTCCCCTGCTCAGGGAGTAGGGAGCAATGATAACTCTCTTCTAACAAGCTGGTTATTAGATGCAAAGCGGGGGATCAAAAGGACTGGAATAGAGAACCACTGCTCTTGAAGACTATGTGGAGGAGTTTCTCAAGCTCTTCTATCTGGTGTCCAGGAACAATGACTCCCTGAAGACCATATTCTGGAGTAGGTTGGATTACCAGTGGGAACTACCACCTGTGCCCTGGAACGGCATTTTGAATATGCGCTGTGGTTGAGCGACTCCTCACTCCGCTGGTGGCTGAACGATAACATCAGGGCCACACTCCATTCGTCCTCCTGGTGCGTTTTCACCACAGAGACACTGCCTTGGAACTCCTTCCAAGTCATTCCCCACCTCCCTCAAACCTACCACAGAGCCAAAGCCTGCAGCAGATCCCAAACCCAGAGAGCCTCTTACCCCACCCGTCATGGTCACAAATCCAGAGTCCACCTCAGAACCTGAGCCCACAACGAGAGAAGAGCCAGTGCCTGTCAAAGACCTTCAGCGGAAAAATGTATCTCTTTACCAAGAGCCTGCAGCCCAATTGTCTCGAAGCCTGAGCCGGTTGTCATGCCTGACAAGGTTTGTGAGCAGGCACTGATGACTGTCCCAGTGGCGATATTATTGGATCTTGATGGTTTGGAGTTGGACCCTGCCGTTGTCCCCTCTCTTTGGTGCACAGCTGCAGCCTATGAACACAATATAATTCCCTTCTATATCCAAACCATGCTTCCTCTCCATGCTTTCATTCAGCATAGACTCTCATGCGTCTCCGCTGGTTCCTCTCAGCCTTGAATTGCCAGTATCTCTGCTGGCTCTGCCCAGCCTTGAATCTCCTGTGTCTCCGCTGGTTCCTTCCAGGCCTGAGTCTCCTTCATTAGCTAGTTCATACTCACCTTCGGCAATGTCATTCCTGCCCAGCCACTCTCTCTTTCCTCTTCATTCAATTCCACCTAGTTTTTCGGTTCCATCACCGCTGGGTCCCTTCATGCCCTCAGCTCTATCTTGGTGTGATGATCCCCTAGCTCCACCTCAGAACCCCTGTCTCCACCTCGACCCTCTGACCAATCAGCTCCACCTGGATCTGCTTTGTCCATGGAGGATGGTCCTGGTCCCTGCCTCCGTCTTAGTCCGCTCCTCCTTGGCACTCCGGACCAGTAGTGTCACTCTGGCTCTTCATCTGCTCTGCTTCACCTTGTTCTTCACCTCCCATGGTTCCACCTCTGTCAGTTGGGTCTCTGGCTCCATTCTGGTTCCATCCTTAGTTGGTTCTGCCATGGGTCCTCTTCCTGGCTGTAGTCCAGCTGGCTCTATGGTGTTTCCCTTCACCAGCTCATTCACTGCCTTCTTACTCACAGTTCACCCTAAGTGCCTCAGACTCAACCTTATCAGCACCCCCAACAATAACAGGAAATGGCCAAACTGTTTCCCCAATATTTAAAATCTCTGCACTAATTAGCTGAACTCCATTACATGACACCCTTGTTGTTAGGAAGATTAAAAAATGGAATTTTTTCTCAAATATGGCCATTTTGTCTGTGCATCTCTCTCTCTCTCTCTCTCTCTCTCTCTCTCTCTCTCTCCAATCAATGAAGCTGTAAGTTTAGTTGCTTGAACAACAGCGATTTTACACCCTTGTTGCTGAGGAATATAATGTAGTGATTCAGTATCTAAGCTATTTTGTTAATAAAAATGGCAGTGTTCACAAGTTTGTGCTTCTGAATGTGTCTGTGTGTGCTCAGGCCGATCTCTGTACATTTTTATATATAGTTCTGGAAGACGAAATGCACCTTTTACAGAGGGAAAATTAGATATAAAATGATTTTTAATAAATATGAAACCTTTTTTTTCGTGCAAAAACGTCTGCAAACTTTATAAACTAACCTTGACCTGCATTTCATGAACCCTTCAAAAGAAGATAATTTCACATAAATATTGCAATAAACATTTAACATTCAATAAAGGGGTTACAAATTATATTTTAAGAAATTTATAGATAATAAATTTATAGATAATATTTATAGAAATACAAGTGGCTGAATTAAATGCACATCTATTGTGTACAACATGAATATCTGGTCATTTACACTATTGTTCAAAAGTGTGGGGTTAGTAAGATATTTAAATGTTTTTAAAGTCTCTTCTGATGACTACGACTGCATTTATTTGATCAACAGTCTAGTTATATATGGTTATACAGTTACATAGTCCTGAAATATATGGAAATGTCATAAAGAGAGAAGCAACCAATCATGAGCTCTGATCCATCTGCTACATTCCTGCATTCCCTCCCAGCAGCCCTCCGTCTTCCCAGCTTGCCGTGCGTCAGACGGAGCCGTGCAGTTCTATATAAAGCGGTGGTGGGCAGAGAGAGGGCTGCCGTGCAGCGGGTCACTCAGACAGACAGGAGCCGGACACACTCAGCCTTCTCTGGACCACAGAGAGACAGACAGAGAAAGACAGACAGGTCAGTACAGACGCAATGAAAGGAAGTGGAATAATACAGTACGGAAATGCCTTATCATGTGTGTGTGTGTGTGTGTGTGTGTGTGTGTGTGTGTGTGTGTGTGTGTGTGTGTATGTGTGTGAGAGAGAGAGAGTTAAGCTCTTTAAGGTCTTGCTGTTCACAGGCTGATCAGGGTAAAGCTGCATGAGAATGTGTTTTGACAGCTGCAATGTCAAACGGACAAACATGCAGATGCATTTGTGTTGTTTCATCATTACATTCGTCTTGTGTTTTCTCATGAGCTGCGCAATGCAGTACTGATCTCACGCTCAGGAATAAACACTGTGAACGAATCAGTCGCATGTTCTCCATTGTAAACACGGCCTCATTTACGTCAAACGGAGTCACTCTCCTCTCTTAAAGCTACAGGAGCTCTATCACTATGGCAACAGCAGAAATGCGGTTTTCTGGCTGGTTCGGGTATGTAAAGCGTTCTTGGCTCTGGTTTTGTGGCGGACAGCAGCTGCTGCCATAGAGGAACATCTTTTTTTAGCGTCTCCTCATAAGTGGTTGGGTGGATAGTTGGGTCATCAATCTACATGATAGGACCGGATCGAGGTTTCCCTCATATCAGTGTCACCAGAAACTGAGCACAAGGTGCCCACTGATGCGTCACATGACCCTGAGTCGCATTAATACACATGCAACCAGTTCTAAATTTTAATGGCTGATTTATGAGGTCATATGTGACATTTAATCTAGTCTAGAGACACATACTGGGATCCCATATTCCTAAAAATACTCTAAGTTTGAACTGCAAAAGCATGTCATACACCTAACGTTCAGAAAATGCTCTTTATAAACTAATTGTTATGTTACTATGTTACTGCATTAAACGTTATTTTAGATCTACTATATTTTACATTTTTTAAATGTTATTTGACATTTGCCATGTTTATACATTTGTGTCAGTACAGTAATTTTACAGTGTATATAGGCTATATACATAATTAGTAAAATAATTATATTATTATAATTATATTATATAAATATTGAAATGGTAATATATAATTCTATAATTATTTGATTGATAATTTTACTTCTGCAACTTACAATTTTACAACTTACAACTCAATAAAACATTACTGAAGTACATTTACAGGAAAATGCTCTTTTTACTTAAGAACAATAATTTTTACTTAAAATTCCATGTTTAATTTAGTGTTTCTTGCCATTTCTTTGTAACACTGTAATTATTTACTAGCAATTTCTAAGTAAAAATGGTTTTATACCTTTTTTTGTGTATTTTTAGTGAGTCAAATTATGCAGTAACTGCATCAAATCAGGTTCAAAACGACAAAATCTGCATTAAAATGCATTGCATAAAGCAGAAGGTTTCATTTGGGGTCGCTGATGGGAAGCCGTGAGCAGCTGTTTGCTGAGAGAACAGGCTCATATTTACACCAGCTTTTAATAGAATATATTACAAACAGCTCAGTGCACCTCAGGTTGCATTTGTGCCTTCTTGTCTTTGGCTCGGACATGAATCTCTGCAGAGTTACGCTGTCTAGTAACCAAAAACGAAGTGTTACGTTACCGAATCATTACATAATCAAAGTCCTTCCAAACATTTCAATCACTGATTTTTAAATCATGGGAACATTACTTTTATGCATAATAATATGTGTATATAGTAGTGTTAACAGTGGCTGAAATTCCAATGTAAAACAAATAGTTAAAAACAAAATGAATGTTTTATTATTAAATGTCTCTTGCACGACACACTAAACAGTCCAATCTATCAAATAATGACAGCTTAGTATCATATTAATTGCACAAGAAGTAAGTCATCAGGACAGAAATGAGCCACATACTGTACTGAACTGTAAATAACACAAGCATGAGCATAAGCCATTAGCACTGCTATGATTCTTAGCTAATGCTTGTCATATAGACACTTCACGTCAGTAGAAAAGACATGAAACTGCAGAGAGCAAGAGCTGCAGGACCTGTGTTTGCTTCACATGCTCTTGAAACTCTGCCATATTCAGTTCCTTATGTTTGCAGTGTCATACTGTACATTACACGCATGTAGACCACAGAAACCAGCTGCCTGGTTACAGCCAAGAACAAGTCTCACATACCAGAGAGTCCTACAAAATCACCATAATTGGCCGGACAGGCAGTGCTAAAGAGTCCAGTGCTGATTCAGGCCTTTGGGTGACATTTACAGTGGCTTAGGGTCACCTGCATATAAAGCAGCCCGCTGGAGAACACATCAGTGCATTACATAATACTTGCAGTGTGTCAATGGAGTTCACTACACAAAACCCACAAGCATGTGCTGTACTGCCAGTTTGCACATGTATCATGAAAAACAGATGCATTTGACCAGGAATGTGTCTGAAAGCACTTCCTGAAGCTCTTTGAGTGATAGGATTGCAACGCATTTCAGTGCATTTTTGGCTGTCTGATGTGTGAAAACACAGGAAGTGCAAACAGATCAGAAACTCAGTAGTTTTTTATATATTTGTCATATGCAAGTCGTTTTATAATACTTTGTTCCCCATGAATGTCAATCAGGAAGTGTTTTAATGTGCCTTGCATACCAAAGTTATTATATTGGCTTGACAATGACAATGGAGAAAATAGGAGTGGCATGCTCTTGTAATGTTTCCTAAAACACATGTTAAAGTTATTGTTCTCATTTCTCATATTTTCATACTTGAAAGGAAACATGACCAGACTTGTTGCTTCAGCTCATTTAAGTTGATTTATTACAGCCATATAAAATTATAATTGTTATTTTATTTATTATAACTGTGTTTTATATATATATATATATATATATGTTTTATAAAATTTTTAAGTACTACAAATATTTCTTTTTTTTTTTTTTGCAATGTTTGAGCTTACACATCTCTAACAACTGATTTTTCTTTTATATTAATATATGAATATATAAATAATATTTTAATGTTAATATGTGAGTAATTTTGAGTCTTGAACAGTAAACTTAAGTTTGTGTTTTGATCAATGTGTCTTGTAACACATGACATCATAACAAAAATAAAATAATAATAATAATAATAATAATAAACATGATCTTTTTCAGGTTTTACATCAACGCTTTCGCATTCAAAAAGTTTTGGGGATAAAGTGCAAAAACAGCTAACATGAAACACACACATTACTTACAGTCACCTTTGCTTGACTAACACTAACTATTAAAAACATTGTCTGTAAAGCCTCAGGTACAGTCAGCTCAAAGTCACAGCAAATGCTCCAACGGTGAGCAGAGATCTGACATTAATACTAAACAGTCTCCTCTCAAATCTTCATCTTCACTACATGAACTTAGCTCTTTTAAAATAGCACTGCAGCTAAAGCACAGACCAGAAGGACCAGTCTTTGAGAACACAGCATTTGCATGCGAGGCACTGTGGGTCACATGACCAACTGTGCCGTCACAAGAAAAAGGGATCTGTTTACACTTGCCATCCGGACGCTCCAAGACAGTGTATTTCAGCCTGGCTGCAGAGCTCCAGAACAGTAAGACACACTCTTTAAGCTCCTATCCTCTCTCTCTCTCTCTCTATGCTGTAGTGTAGAGTCTTTATGTTTTATGAATCCTGTCTGGACTCAAAGACTCTATGAGACTCTAGTCATTGTGGTGGGTGTGTCGTCTGAGTGTTACTCACATTTACATTTCAACAGACAGATAAACAGAGCTGTTTCATTCAGTTAATAATGTACAGAACAGGCACAGCTATTAGGCTGCTAGTCTAAGTCTATGCATGCCACGGTAATGATATAAAGTATCCAGAATTAAATGCATAAACACACTTCACATGCGAGACTAACTCTAACCAGTGACTGAAAAATACCTCTGCAGCAATAACTGATGGTATAAATAGATGTAAATAAATGAGTGATTTGAATCCCAGTCAACTTTATTCTGTTTATGTTGTGAGGCAATAACAGCTCTTTACGTATATAAGCCTTGGGTTTCTCTTTTGTGTTTAGGTGTGACAGCTCACATAAGCCACAGCTGTGAGGAACGTTGGTTCATTTATGTGTTTATAACCATCTCATAGTGACTCTAAATTAAGATTTTAAGTTTTTGATATTAAAATGAGTAGACTGATGTCTCTAGCCTTGTCACTGGCTATTTTACAGTGGAGGATTTAATAAATTTCTTCACATCTGTATTTTAACTTAAACATAGCTTTCATGTGATGCACGATGCAAAATATTTCATCAGCTGCTATAACACTGCAAGAAAGAATTGATTTACAGACATCTGTTTAGATGCAAAAGTTTATCATGTTAAAAAAAACATACTGTTACCTTTGAGAACTCAAAAAGGAGAATTTGTTGTAACTGAACTGTAAAAATAAGCCGTTGTGAACAGATGAAGATCTACACATGAACACATTTGCACTGATCAGCAGAAGCACTGGTGATAAGTCAAATGTGGTGAAAAGTGTGAACGCTTGTGCTGTTCCTGTCTGTGTGGAGCAGCTGGCGTTCTGAAGAATCCATATACATATATATGTGTGCGCCGGCACATTTGTGCATGCACTTGAGGAGCGCGCGCTACGAGCACAGTATAACAACTGACAGGACAGGTAAATTCATTTTTACAGACATATCTTATCTGACCGCAGTTCACTGATGTTCTACTGAAGCTCCTCGTCACCAGTAAAGTTTCTGCGCTTGTGTCACTCGTGTCTGATGCTGAAGTAAAATTAGAGCATGCGTCTGAAAAGTTTCCCGTTTGATGTGCTCATAAAGACACTGTGCATCTAAATAAATGCATTTATTTTGCAGTTGTGAATGGGGAGCCCAAACCTAGCCCCGCCCATGCATTAATTGCATTATGCTAAAATGTAATAATAATAATAATAATAATAATAACAATAATAATAATTTTTAATAGTCCAAAAATAAAATGCCAATATTACAAAATACAACAACAATAATAATAATAATAATAATAAAAATAAAAATATATATTTTATATTTTACAATAACAGCGCCTCCTCTCATGTGGCTTTCCCCCATTCATTCTCAATTACCCCAAATAAAACTCATGGCACGTTTTAAACTCAGGGGACGTCTGTTAAAACTTAATGGGCTCAGAGGGCTGATTGTGACTAGCTCACTAGCTAATGTGCTAGTGTGACTTTGAAGTCTTAACATTTCTTAAATAAAAATACCAAAATGGTATTAACGAGAGCAAAAATAATGTCTTTAATCAATAACAAACAAACATAGTAATGACTTATGTTTTAGAGGCTTTGAGAGAAATAACATGCATACCTCATTCACTCATGTGATCTACAGAGAAAAGCAGCTCTGGCAGTGTAAAAATGAAAGTTTGTTGTCACTACGAACATCACACGATTTTTTAAAATGCCGAATGTTCCGAGAATCACTGTGTTGTAAAAACAAAGAAACCGTAACTGTCCATCTGTTCTGAGAAAATGTCCTGTATCTGTGTAAACCGTAATCCCTCCGCGCAGAGAAACAGAGTCGAAGCACAACCAAAACAATGTTCTTCCGCTAAACGCGTGTAGTTTTATTTTTTACCGCTAGAGTGCCACAATTTATTGTAGCATAAATTGTATTGTAGCATTAATCACCCTCAGCTTAAAACAGCTTGTTTACTGCTAAGGGTCGTATAAGAAAAGGTAAAATTGACATGAAAAATCAGGAGGACTGCTTTAATTGCAAAAGACACTGGACTTATATTACAAGTTGACCTCATTTCTGGAGCAAAGTTTATTGGTCTCACTCTTGGTAAATGTTCAGCTCAGACAGTAGGAAATATTTGACTTCACATACAGTAACAGTTACAGTAATAGAACAGAAACAACATGACACAGGCCGAAAGGTAAATAGATAAAGATGAGTCAGAAATGTACACAGTGTGTGGAGAGAGAGAGAGGGAGGAGTGTAAATGAATGAAGTGTTGCTGGGTCAGTGTGTGACTGTGTTACAGGACTCTGTTGGGAAACACTAATGCTTTGAGCAACTCTGAATCTGTATTTCAGCATTACACTTTCTTAAGAACTTTCTGATCTGGAGTTCAGGTGTTCAGATGAGAATGAATGCATAACAGACTTAAACAAAAACAGTTTTTAACTCTTAATCTGAACTAATCTTTGTGTTTTATTGCTCTTACAGGATAATATCTCACATTACAGACAACCATGGCAGGTGAGAATTTCTTTCCATTTACAATAATTTATGTTTTGAAAGTTTTATGTAAACATTCATGACTGTTTATAACACTTATGCAGTTACATGAAAGAAATTGCCTTGAGTAAATACAGCTTGCAAAGTAAGACTGGATCAAGACGTGTCATGAAACACAATGAGGGTTTCCAAACATGGGCCTTCTAAAGAGGGACCCACAGACAGATTGAGACGAACAGCAGCTCTGACCTTTACACATGCACAGGACCGTCACTGGATCACTGTGAGAATTAAATTCAATGACAAACACACATGGAGAAATAAAGAGAGAGAGGGAGAAAAAAAACAAAAACAGTCGACAGTCGACATGAACAAATGAATGAATGTCTTTATCAGTCATCATCAACATCTGATGGTCTCTGATGACCTCATGTGGACATTCGTTGTATTACAAGAAGTATTTTATTGCGCATTTCATTTGTGTTTTAAGCATTTTACACTTATTCCAAAATAAGAACTCAAAGCAGGAACAATTATGTTCGACTGTTCTTTTAAATTGTTAAGTTTCAACTATTTTTTAACTTTTCAGATCATCAGTCATTAAATAATTAATTATTGTGGTAAATTCAGTTGATTGGACATGATTTGGAAAGGATAAATTTAATATTGAATTTAATCCATTTTGGAATAAGCCTGTAACATAACAAAATGTGGAAAATGTAAAGCGCTCTTAACACTTTCTGGATGCGTTGTATGTTGTTACAATAAAAAACAAGAATATGTTGTATTGGTTGCAGTCATTGTTCATCAGTAGTTCAGGATCGAACCTGTTTGATGAAGCTCGACAGAATGTTGGCAACAGTTGCCATGGTGGCCTCAAGCATTCAGAAGTAACTGAAGGAAATAGCAGGATCAGTATAAAGCTGAAAGACTGTGGTCAAAAATGGGGTTAGGCTGCTTGAGTAAATCAGCAGTTGCTGCTCTGAACACGGATGGTAAATGATTTCAGCAGAATGTCAGTAGGAAATCCTCAGACTTCAGAATCCAAGAGAGTCTGATCTCTGAGATCTCAGATTTCACGAGCATGATTTCATATAATAACAGTCTCTGTTGATTCACATTTGGACTGATTTGAATGTTTTATTGTGTCACAGATAAAATTAAAGATGCTAAGATCGTCTTTGTGGTGGGTAAGTTGAATTGCCTTTACATTTCTATTTGCCTACTAACAATCAAATCAAATGAGGCATGTTTTAGTGAATGTAAATTTATAATCATAAGCAGTGTTGCAGAGAAACCTGTTGTGAAACCAGCTAAGCTTTCTGTAGGAATGATAGAAAAATCATAATACACTGTTAAAAAAAAAAAAAAAAAAAAAAAGATTTTTTGATTTTGTAAACAAAGATTACTAGTATTATGTTTTACCAAAAAAAAAAAAAAAAAAAATACTATTTAAGTCTTTCTGTTTGCAAATTGCAAATTTAATTTAACATAACATGTAATTTCTTCATAATTATTTGTGAAAGCAAATCAGTTTTTTTTTTTCAGTGTGCATGAATTGAACATGTTCAGTTAGCATTTGTTGGGGCAGTGTGAATATGACAGTTAACAGATAAAATTCTAAATTCAGCAGCCAACTTGTTTGTTGATGTTTGTGCGTTGTGAATTGGCCTTTAGTTTCAAATAATGCATTGCTTTTATGTTCTCATTGTTTGCTGACGAGTGTAAATGTGACATAAACCTCTTAGTAAAACATACGTCTCTGAGCCGTCTCTTCTCCCATATCAGAGCGGCTCTGATGTGGCTTTGCTTCTGTGTAAATAAAACACTACATCAGAGCTGCTGTCATGGATACTGGCATTCAAACATGAGAATCAGCACAGAAGGCAAATATCAAATTTAGCTTTCAATGGAATCACTGTGATTCCTGTGCAAATACATTCATATCGTCTCTGAAACACCTCGTCATGTTCACATGCTGCTTTTGTGCCACCCGTTTGTGTAAAAGCAACATAAACAGAAAAAAGGAACATAATTAAAAACATTTTTATCAGGACTGTACTAAAAGCATCATGTTCTTCAACACTGTTTATTCAAAGGTTCAGAATAACCTCTTCTGCTCACCTTTATTTGTTCTAAATAAAGTATATATTTTTATTTTTTTTACTATTAAAAATAGCTGTTTTCTATGTGAATACATTGTAAAATGTAATTTATTCCTGTGATCAAAGCTGATTTCTGATTATCATCAATGCTAAAAACAGTTGTGCTGTTTCTTTAGGATCATGTGACACTTAAGTCTGGAGTAATGATGCTGAAAATTCAGCTTTGATTACAGGAAAAAAATACAGCTTACAATATATTCACATAGAAAACAGATATTTTATATTGTAAAAAGATTTTACTATTTTTACAGGATTAAATGCAGTCTAGGTGAGCAGAAGAGACTTCTTTCAGAAGCATTATGCTTAGTGAAATCAAATCAAAGCAATATTCCATTATCTGACCAGTGTTCTTATGTCAGGCGGCCCTGGCTCTGGAAAAGGCACCCAGTGTGAGAAGATCGTGGCAAAGTATGGCTACACTCACCTGTCCTCAGGTGACCTGCTGCGTGCGGAGGTGGCTTCCGGCTCAGAGAGGGGCAAACAGCTCCAGGCCATCATGCAGAAGGGAGAGCTTGTGCCTCTGGTCAGTCCGATCACCCTTCACATGCTGGATAAAAGCATTTCTCTGTGCTCGTCACTCTCTGTTAGCCTGAGCTTATAAATGAACTCTGATGCACTGAGAGGTTCATTCTGATTCTGCTCTTGTTTCTGCAGGACACAGTTCTGGACATGATCAAAGACGCCATGATCGCTAAGGCTGACGTCTCAAAGGGCTACCTGATTGACGGATACCCTCGTGAGGTCAAACAGGGAGAGGAGTTTGAGAAGAAGGTAAAACAACAAAGAGAAATCTCAGGAAATGGTGTCATTTGTGACTGGGTTTCAGGATTAAAATAAATTCATCTGAACTGATTACTGCCGAACTGTGAATTTCAGATGTCATATTTTCCTATCTCAGAGCAGCAGTAATCAACATCAGTGGTCAACATTTGTCAGTTACTCTGGCTGATTCTTAAACTGTTACTTTCGAATTTGAGTTATTTATCATCTAATTGAAAAATTTGAATTGGTAACTGAAGTGTAAAGTTTAAAGAAATTAGTACTTTTATTCATTAAGGATGCATTAAAATAATCAGAAGTCACAGTAAAGACATTAACAGTCATGGCCAAAAATATTGGCACCCCTCACACTTTTGTTCAAATTGCAAATGTGGTATTCACGTCATGGACTGGAAAATTATTGGCACCTTGTCAAAATTATAAGAAATAATTGCTTTTCAAGCATGTGATGCTCCTGTAATTTGTATTTAGACAGGTGTGGCAGGTGTGGGCAATATAGTAATCACACTTGCAACCAGTTAAAATGGAGAAAAGTTGACCCAGCCTTTGTGTTGTGTGTCACACTAAGCATGTAGAAAAGAAAGAAGTGGACAGAGTTGTCTGTGGATTTAAGGTAAAATTGTGGGAAAACATGGACAATCTCAAGGCTACAAGTCCATCTCCAGAGATCGTAATGTTCCTGTGTCCACTATATGCAATATCATCAAGAGGTTTACAGCCCATGGAACTGTAGCTAACCTCCCTGGATGTGGACGGAAGAACAAAATGAATGAAAAATTACAATAAAGGATTGTTTGAATGGTGGATAAAGAACCCAGATTAACTTTCAAACAAATTCAAGCTTATCTGCAGACACAGGGCACAACTCACACTATCCATCGCCATCTGAATGGAAAGGTTATGTTAAAACGCTATGGTGGGACACCACTGCTGACACAAAGGCATAATAAAGCACTAGAGTTTGCCTAAACTTATGTGACAAAACCACAATCCTTCTGGGAGAAAATACTGTGGACAGATGAGACAAAAGTAGAGCTTTTTGGTAAAGGACATCATGGCACTGTTTACAGAAAAAGAAATGAGGCCTTCAAAGAAAAGAACACAGTCCCTACAGTCAAACATGGTGGAGGTTCAAAGATGTTTTGGGGTTGCTTTGCTGCTTCTGGCACTGGATGCCTTGACTGTGTGAACGGTATCATGAAATCTGATGATTACCAAATAATTTTGGGGCATAACATAGTGGCCAGTGTCAGAAAGCTGTGTCTCCACCAGAGGTCATGGGTCTTCCAGAAGGACAATGACTCAATACACACTTCAAAAAGCACTCAGAAATGGTTACAAACAAAGCGTTGGAGAGTTCTGAAATGGCCAGCAATAAGTCCCGATCTGAATCCCATAGAACACCTGTGGAGAGATCACAAAACAGCAGTTGGGAGAAGGCATCCTTCAATTCTGAATGACCTGGAGCAGTTTGCAAAAGAAGATTCCAGTAGAGAGGTGTAAGAAACTCATTCATGGTTACAGGAAGTGGTTGATTGGTTATTTTTTCCAAAGGGGGTGATACCAAATATTAAGTTAAGGGTGCCAATAATTTTGTCCAGTGCATTTTTTGGGTTCTGTGTGGAATTGTGTCAGATTTTACTTTTATTTTCAGTTTTTTTGTGTGTTGTTCCCATGCAAATAAAAAACAAATAATAATAATAAGATAAACATGTGAGTATCAAAACATTTGCAACTACAACAATTTTCTGACAGAATTGCAAGGGTGCCAATATTTTTGGCCATGACTGTATAATGTTACGAGAGATTTCTATTTAAAATAAAAATGCTGTTTTGAACTTGCTATTCATCAAAGAATCCTGAAAAATAAAATGTGTCACAGATTTCACAAAAATATTTGACAGTACAACTGTTTTCAACATTGATAATAATTACAAATGTTTCTTGAGCAGAAAAAGCATATTAGAATGATTTCTGAAGGACCATGTGACACTGAAGACTGGACTAATGATGCTGAAAATTCAGCTTTGATCACAGGAATAAATTAGAGTTTACAATATATTACAATATATATTTTAAAAACATATTTTAAATTGTACTACATTTTACTGTATTTTTTAATCAAATAAATGCAGCCTTGGTAAGCAGAAGAGACTTCTTTCAAAGACACAGAAAAAATTCTTACCACTAAAGTATTCATATTTTATTAAAATAACAGTAACAAATAATAATAATAATAATAATAAATCAAATAAAAATCAGCAGTACACAAAAGGCACAAATCTCCTGAGAAAGCACACACCTAATCTGGTTTACCAAACTCAGATTGAGCATGCAGTAAGTATCTCTCCTCTCTGTCAGATCGGTGCTCCAGCTCTGCTGTTGTACATCGACGCTAAAGGCGAGACCATGGTGAAGAGGCTGATGAAGCGTGGAGAGACCAGCGGCCGCGCCGACGACAACGAGGAGACCATTAAGAAGCGTCTAGATCTCTATTACAAAGCCACTGAGCCCGTCATCGCTTACTATGAGAAACGCGGCATCGTTAGAAAGGTGAGCGGACTGAAATATGATTGACTCAGTCAAACATGACAGCGATTCTCTCTTTAACTCAATGATTTCTCTCCCCTCTTCCAGATTGACTCTGAGCTGCCAGTGGATGATGTATTTGCTATTGTTGAAAAAGCTATTGATGAGCTGAAGTAAAAAGCACTTGACAACAAACTCTTGTTTGGGTTATTCTTTTGTGTTTTCTCTAATATATACTCATCATTGCCATAACAATGTCCTTATTAGGCCTACCAGTGCTTAATTTTTAAATTGCTAGGTCTTTGAAAAAAAGATCCGGCAAGTGATCAGGAGAAAGAGAGGTAACAGAGCATTCAAGCACTTACCATCTGCAGTTCTGAATCATGACCAGGATCTTTTATAGCCTGGACCACTCCATCTTTCAGTATCAAACAATGTGCAAATCCAGCGTCAAACCTGGGCCTTGTATATGAAACGTTCGTCAACAAACACACTTGCAAAACTCCATTGCTGCCATGGAAAAAGGAACTGCATCCATTGTTCACGTAACGCTGGCTTCTTTGAGAAGCTGAGCAAAGTTATCTTTGCCTTACAACCAAAACCACACTTCTTTAGAGACATTCTTCCCAACTGAATCCCTTGCAGCAGTTTCTCTCCTCTAGTTGGCGTGTGCACAGGCATGCTTTTCAGGGAGAAATGCTCATATAAGGAGTTCCACCATTGTCTACGTCATTAAAGCCACAATAATAAAAAAAAAAAACACCCGAAACTTGTACCAACCCGAAAGTAAGATTTTCGGCACAGAAATTCTACGTCATTCGTCCAAATAATTTTTTTCAACTTTGGCCATGTTTAGCATGAGAATCCAACTCTTTAACACTGTAAACAACTCGATACATGAAACACCATTGTACCCCTCCTTTAAGTGATTACCAGCATGCATCAGTTGCTTTTATAGTGTGCACATATACTTATAAAACTCATAGTTATTTTATGTCAACATTTATTAAAAACAAATTAGTGTTTGTTTTTGTGTAATCCAGCTCCTGAGGCAGTATGGCAACAACCCAACTTGTAGCCTAATGAACGCAGATATTTTGCATTCTCTTCATTTAAGAGTAGTTCTCAGTGCCGTTGATTTGCATTTCTTTGGTTAAATATAGGTTTGTGTTTGTTTTATTTAATCTATAAAACAGTTTCTTTGGAGTAAATCATTTTATTTTATGCAAAGCAAGCTAAGAAGAGGCGACATGAGTCACCAGTCGCATCAGTCTTTTCGCATTGATTAAATGTTTAATTTTTACTTCTAAAATGCTTTGTTAAACAGTTTAAATGTAAGAAATGGCCTATTGTATTGCATGTTTAAACAGGAAAACATGTTGTATTAAGAACTCTATTTAACGAAAATAAATGCAATTAGGCACAGAAAGAATGTCAAAAAAGTCCAAACAAAAATAAAATAATTAATTATCAAAAATTAAATAAGGCTTATTGTTTTCGTTATCCTTACCTTTTTACCCCAGCAGAGCTGCCCAAGTGCAGGAAAATAATTTAAAGGGCACTGCGAAAGGTATAATCCAGAATAAGGGGCAATCGATGCATTGGAGGTTGAGAGGGAAATTTGTTCTACCTGGTGTTTTGAACAGTGAAAAAAAAAAAGAAAAAAAAGTCCTATATGCTTTTAAAGAAGTGAGTGGTGAACACTGCAGAGACCCTCAATCACAGTGCAACTTGTGTGGATTTATGGAGTAAAAAGACTTTACTGCCTAATTTTGGCCTATATTTAAATAATCCTACCATCTAATCAATTGCAGCATGTATATTTTTGTGTCGCTAGAGGTTTGCGGCACTTAACTTAAATTTTAATTTCTTTGGTCTGCGGTCTGAAAGTATTCGGTTACATTTGCTAAACTTTAAAACTAAACAAACTGATACTAAACTATATAAAAACTAAATAGAAGTTTGTTTACAGAATAAAAACTAAAGTAAAACTAACAAAATTATTAATGAAATTACACTGTTGAAAGTAGACAGTTAGATCAACTTAAAAAAAAAAAAAAAAAATATATATATATATATATATATATATATATATATACTTCAATTGGTGACACCTAAAAACATTTTTTTTGTGTAATAACGAAACTGGATTTTATATAAAAACTGAAAACGATATTAGAATAAAAATGAATTTAAAAAATGCAAAACTATAATAAAGTCTTTTATTGGTGCCTGAGGAGGGGGATCGGCCAAAGGAGGTACCGGATCCAGATCCGGCTTATTCCGGCACAAATTAAGACCTGTTTATTACACATAAAATCCAACCTGAGAAAGATCTCTCCATTAATAGGGTATTATCTCTAGTAATACCCTAGCAACCAGGCAGAATACCTTAGCAGCTGTCTTTAAACCAGCCTAGCATCCCACAGGCTATATAAAAACTTTAAACTTCATAACTCTTTAACTACAATGGAATTCTGAAACCTTCAGATTTTATAAAGCTGTTATAAACTTTGATGTATGCCTTTGTTAAGCTGACATTCAGAAATGTGTTCATTGCCAATGGTCACAACACTGATCTAGACTTCAGAGTTTAAGATTGAAAATCATCTATACACTTTGATTATGCATGTAATATTGGCTGGCAATGTTTAAATGCATTGTGTAATAAAATATACAACATATGGAAGCTTATTTCCACTGTTTTTCTTGTTTTTTTTTTTTGTTTTTTTTTTAAAAAGCTTCTGTAAGTTGTGATTATTAATGATGTGATTTTTTATATAAAAAGTTACAATTATAACATACTAAACTGAAATTCTAACACTGAAAGTCATAATTACGATTATGATTAATTTGAGTTAAAAGGCAAACAAGTACTATTTCTATCTTAATTTCTATCTTAATTTTGCACACACACACACACACACACACACACACACACACATATATATATATATATATATATATATAAAAGACCTGTCCGTTTAACGCTTTAGCTTAATTAATTAGTTATGAAAAAATAATGCAAATAAAATATTTTAAAGTAGTTAACGCACTGACCCCGCCCCTAGACCTGTACATCATCTTATATATAGTTGACTGTAGACAAATATGATGCAGGGCAACAACTCCATAAATGCAGTTGTGCCCTAAAATTCAAGATATTGGTGCAAAATAATAATAATAATAATAATAAAATAAAATCTCTGTTTGTGTTTTGTTTCATATATATATTTTTAACTTATATATTTAACTTAATTCCTGAATGAATCAGCCGTTTGAAGGAATCAAATGACTCAAAGACATTTACCGCCACCTGCTGACAGATTTAGTTTCTTACTAGAGTATGGTCATAAAAATAATAAAATAAATAAAATTAAAACATTAAAGGGATAAATTCTGGCACCATTTACTTACCCTCACGTCATTTTACACATTTCATTTATGGAACATATAAGAAGGTATTTTGAAGACTGTCTGTAACAAAGCTGTTTTGGTTACCAATGACTATTACTGTACGAACAAAATACTGAGATGCTTCTCAAATTATGTTCTTTTATGTTCCATAGTTTACGCCTAAATGTTTATGTGTAATATATTTTATGTTGAATCAAATTAAATATTTCTCTCTAAAGCTAAATGTCTATTTGATACTTTCTTTATTTTCAAAAAAAAAATAGATTTAAAGAACCTTTTTGTGGGTACTTTCAGCCCTAATATATATATATATATATATATATATATATAGCCAAAGAACTACATTGCTTGGTTTAAGGATTATTATTTGTTTAGTAAATTATTATTATTATTTTTTTTTTATTGCTGTGTTGACTATTTATTTTGTCTTTCCAGCTATATGTAGTACTTGTTGTTGTTTTTTTTTTAAACAATGCGCACTGTAAAGCCATGGTTAATAGTGTTAGTGCTCAAAGTCATGCCTAACAACGACTCTTCGCTCTTCTAAAGTCAGTGTACTAAAGCATGGCTTCACGGGGCTCATTGCTTTAATCCATTACTATCTCACCTGGCCAGAACACAGTCCTGGAGTCCAGTGAGGTCTCCTGACAACTGCAGATAACACAGACAAAGTAGGCATGTACTTTGGGCTTTACTGTGCAGTTGTTGCCGGTTCGCTCCTTTGGACCAGTGCAGTATTGAGTGCGTCGCTCAAGGGCGCAATGCAGATAAAAGCAAGAATGATTCTGCATGAGCCCCTGCCGTTCAGATGGGTACTACAGCAGATGTAGTGTGGGTCATACTTCATTGGGTCATATTTGACAGATTGTCTAAAAGAAACGATAAGAAATAAATTACATTTTATAAGCACATAAAGTAACTATTAATCTGTTGTGAAGAAAATGTGTAAATACTAATAATAATTTAGAGAAACCTAAACAACTATAGTTATAGCTGTTTTACTATAGTACAAATGTTTCCTACATTTACTTAACCTCATCTGGCTGATCCCCCTCCTCAGGCACCAATGAAAGACTTAGTTTTTAATTTTTATTCAAATATATATTTTATATATAGCAAAAATAATATATTATATTTTTATATTATAATTTTATTTTAGTTTATTCTATTTCCAGTAACAAAAGGTTTGTGTTTGATTGATTGTTTTAGTAAAAAACATTACAGTAAACTCTAATAACCCTGTGGCGATGTGTTGCTGTTCAAAAAATATTCTACCATTATTATTATAAAACAGTTGTGATTCTGAGTGTTCTGAACTGTTCTGAGAGTGGCCTGAGTTTGGTGAAGTGTGTAATGCAAAGACTTATGGTCTTTTTTTTTTTTTTGGTGACCCCTGTTACTGGTATATTTCAAGCATACAGGTCCTTCTCAAAAAATTAGCATATTGTGATAAAGTTCATTATTTTCTGTAATGTACTGATAAACATTAGACTTTCATATATTTTAGATTCATTACACACAACTCGAAGTAGTTCAAGCCTTTAATTGTTTTAATATTGATGATTTTGGCATACAGCTCATGAAAACCCAAAATTCCTATCTCAAAAAATTAGCATATTTCATCCGACCAATAAAAGAAAAGTGTTTTTAATACAAAAAAAGTCAACCTTCAAATAATTATGTTCAGTTATGCACTCAATACTTGGTCGGGAATCCTTTTGCAGAAATGACTGCTTCAATGCGGCGTGGCATGGAGGCAATCAGCCTGTGGCACTGCTGAGGTGTTATGGAGGCCCAGGATGCTTCGATAGCGGCCTTAAGCTCATCCAGAGTGTTGGGTCTTGCGTCTCTCAACTTTCTCTTCACAATATCCCACAGATTCTCTATGGGGTTCAGGTCAGGAGAGTTGGCAGGCCAATTGAGCACAGTAATACCATGGTCAGTAAACCATTTACCAGTGGTTTTGGCACTGTGAGCAGGTGCCAGGTCGTGCTGAAAAATGAAATCTTCATCTCTATAAAGCTTTTCAGCAGATGGAAGCATGAAGTGCTCCAAAATCTCCTGATAGCTAGCTGCATTGACCCTGCCCTTGATAAAACACAGTGGACCAACACCAGCAGCTGACATGGCACCCCAGACCATCACTGACTGTGGGTACTTGACACTGGACTTCAGGCATTTTGGCATTTCCCTCTCCCCAGTCTTCCTCCAGACTCTGGCACCTTGATTTCCGAATGACATGCAAAATTTGCTTTCATCTGAAAAAAGTACTTTGGACCACTGAGCAACAGTCCAGTGCTGCTTCTCTGTAGCCCAGGTCAGGCGCTTCTGCCGCTGTTTCTGGTTCAAAAGTGGCTTGACCTGGGGAATGCGGCACCTGTAGCCCATTTCCTGCACACGCCTGTACACGGTGGCTCTGGATGTTTCTACTCCAGACTCAGTCCACTGCTTCCGCAGGTCCCCCAAGGTCTGGAATCGGTCCTTCTCCACAATCTTCCTCAGGGTCCGGTCACCTCTTCTCGTTGTGCAGCGTTTTCTGCCACACTTTTTCCTTCCCACAGACCTCTTGCTTGAGGGTGTCAATGATGGCCTTCTGGACAGCAGTCAGGTCGGCAGTCTTACCCATGATTGCGGTTTTGAGTAATGAACCAGGCTGGGAGTTTTTAAAAGCCTCAGGAATCTTTTGCAGGTGTTTAGAGTTAATTAGTTGATTCAGATGATTAGGATAATAGCTCGTTTAGAGAACCTTTTCATGATATGCTAATTTTTTGAGATAGGAATTTTGGGTTTTCATGAGCTGTATGCCAAAATCATCAATATTAAAACAATAAAAGGCTTGAACTACTTTGAGTTGTGTGTAATGAATCTAAAATATATGAAAGTCTAATGTTTATCAGTACATTACAGAAAATAATGAACTTTATCACAATATGCTAATTTTTTGAGAAGGACCTGTAGACTCAAACCAACATGTTTTAAGAAAACACAGGATCCAGTTGTTGATTCTCTGGTATCAGCAGTGCTCTCTAGTGGACAAACCACTCACTGAACTCCTGGCAACATCACTGTGATTGTGACAAACAGAACTTTACACATAACACATCATTTTTGTATTAGAGTTTTTCTTAAATGTAATGTAAGTGCTGTAATGTAAGTTCTGAACTCATTCTTACTGTACCTTAGCCAAACAGCTCAAATTTACTACAAAACAAAGAAATGCATTTATTTATTTATTTTTGTCCTGGTAATGATTTATGAAAAGTAAACACAGTAGAGGTATTCTCTACTGATTTTAGAAAAGAGTATTCTCTATTGATTTCAGTACTTCACTCATGCCAGTAGAATAGAATTTCATCATTGCAGAATATGTTCTTGCTGACCATGCATCATGGAAAGATGGGAAGCATGTGTGAATGTTCAATTCATGTTTAATAAGCTCCTCATCCTCTTCCATTGTGTCTGGTCTGGTGTTGTTTTTCTGGATCAGCAATGCTATCTTCCACCTAAATGTTCTCAGACTTAAAATTAATTGTGGTAAATGTTACATGTTCCTTTTTTTATTTTATAGTACAACATTATTCCTAAGTGTGTCCCCTTTTTTTATGGATAGTAATAAAATGAAAATACAAACACCTAAATGTGCTTTCACATTTGGTTCGAATGCTCCCCCCTCTGCCTGCCCTTTACTTATTTTATTTGGGTCTGAACCGTGGTTCCTTTACGTCATCAAGCCAGCAGCTGTTTATCCCGTTGCTTAGTAACAATGGCACGGGAGAAGGCGGCAAACTGCATAACATTGCTCTCGTCACTTATATAGTTTTTTAAACGGTAGTTTTGTTTTCAAAGCTTTAGTACATAACGACACCTAACGTCTGTCTTACAAATGTACTGCAAATGATCTAAAGGCTGCTGAAGACGAACAGAAATAACATATACAGCTCTTTACTTGCAGCGCCTCAGTCACGTTCGTCAGCAAAGTGAGTGAAACATACACACAAACACAAATTTTTATCAAATAATACGTCATTAATAGTGGTTCATTCCGCAATTTGGTACGATTGTGTTCATATCAGCAGCAAACCATACTGCATACCCGAGTTCGGAAGACAGCGTTCACATTATCCAAACGTACCTGAACTCTGATGTCAGTCGAACCTGGGTGTGCACCAAAAGTGTTAGTGTGAAAGCACCCTAAGTGTTCATTCGATACTTTTTCATTTTGTAGATTTGGAATATATTTCAATATGTAACTACTATAGAAATATAGCAAACTCCCCCTTTCTCTCTCTCCCAATTCACCTTCTGTTCACTCACTGTTCTATCGAACTAAAGGCATAAAACAGCAAAAATAAAATCTACATAACATCCTGTTATCCTGTTATCATCCTGTCATTTAACCTATCCAAGTGCACAGATACAGCAGAAAGTGATAACTGCTCACACACACCATGAACACACACCCGGAGTGGTGAGCAGCTAGCGCCAACTGGAGCAACTGGGGGTTCGGTGCCTTGTTCAAGGGCACCTCAGTCGTGATATTAAATATGGAAGAGAACACTGTACATTCACAAAGATCTTCAACAGTTCACTGGAACTGTGTGAAGTCCCTTTCTGCTTCAAACACTTCACTTTCTCCCCAATCCCCAATCCAAAAAAAAAAAAAACCAGGTGGATGATGCAGTCAGCATGGGACTGCATTATATCCTACAACATCTTGACAGACCAGAGACTTATGTGAGGTTCCAGTTTTTGGACTTTAGCTCAGCCTTCTACACTAACATCCCAAACCTCCTCCTATCCAAATTAGCTTTCTGTGCCAACCTCCATTTGTCGCCCCCCAGGGTTGTGTTCTCTTCCCACTGGTCTTCTCCCTGTACACCAATGACTGCATCTCTAAAGACCACTCTGTCAACCACTCCTGAAGTTTGCAGATTACACCAAATTTATTGGCCTCATCCAGGAAGGAGACTTACAGTGAACTTATAGAAAGATGGTTAAAGAGCTGGTTGTCTGGTGCAGTTATTACAACCTGTAGCTGAACATGCTAAATACGACCCAGTTGTACGTTTTTGTATCGACCTAATACGACCCATGTTTACGTTTTAAAGTTAAGCACCCTCTAGCGGTCTTAAAAATAATGACAGAGTTGCGTTGGATCTGACGTCATAGAATGACGTGAGAGTTTTTACACCGAACTACTAGGTGTAATTTGTATAAATGACCACACCTAACCCACCCTAAACCTACCCCTTACAGAAATAGTGCAAAATCATGATTTATAGTGCATATTCCAAAAAAAAAACAAACCATGAAAACATGTGCATTCTGTGGGATCAAACCTGTGTTCTTATGATTATACCACTTCGCATTGCAACGCGCTACCAATTGACCTACAGGTAAGTTACTGATAAGGGAGCAAATGTTGAATATGCTCTGTAGAGACGTATGCAAATGTTGAATACGCTCTATAGAGACGTATTTGAGGATTTGTGAAAACGATTGACGTCAGGCGTATAAATTGGAGGACATGTTGGAGACGAGATGTAGCATTTGGACAAATCAGACACAAAATTGTTCATTAGATTTACCAAATCAATTATTCATTAGATTAACGAATAATCACAGCCCCCCTCACTCAATCCACAACACTAGCTGCCGAGATGTCTACAAACGACCTAACAGGCCCCTAGTTACTATGAAACCAGGACACCAGTCAGACCGGATAAATTTTACGACCCAGAAGTATGTAAAGAGAATCTCACTTTACCTAATTCTCTCTAAAACAGACACATAGCCTACTGCTATCATAAAATACTTCTTTTTTTTTTATTCACAGACAAACCTTTCTTTGACCTTCCTATTGCACATAGCCCCAGGTCACTGCGTATATAATTACGGTACTTGTATATTGTCTTTTGTATTGTATACTGTTTTATGCATGATTATGATAGATCACTAGTTAGTATAACCCCACATTTACCATGTTTTCTCTCTTTGAATTTGTATTTTGATGATCTAAAAGATGGTGTATATTATATGTCGATACCTTTGCAACATATTAGCATTCTAAGAATCCTTAGTAGTTTTTGCCATATATGCAAAATACCATGATCTAAGGCAAAGAGTTGTAAACTTTCCCTCCAAAAGTGAAAGTCACCATTGGCTCTGACCTCCTGGAGGTGTGATGTCCACAGAACATAAAAGGCTTCAGTGACCAGCCTCTAAGGAGCTAGAACTCTGTTGGACCCCTAAGCATGTGCCAGGATGCGGCCTTGTCTTTCCATTCACCAAAGACTGTCAGATTGCAGCTGATATCTCTCTCAGCTCTTTGTTCTTCTTCACTTTCCACCTTTGAAGAAACTCCCAACCATCACCGAGCCAGAACATCTTTAGAATTCATCACTCTTCAAAACTGTAAGAATGTGATTGCATGTCCAAAACCTTGAAACCATCAAGATGGTTCATCCGAGACTGCATCCAGACACTTGACCAAGGCAATGCAAGTAATGTACATTTAACTAAACAAAACAGATGTTTAGTATAATCTATAGACCTCATTGTAAACAGTAAAAAAAATAAAACACACAATTTGCTGAGTCAACTTAAAATAATTTGTTACCTGGCTGTTTTAAAATTTTAAGTTGAATCAATTCAAATATATAGTTGTCACTTAATACAACTTAACATTTTAAGTTGATTAAACTTCTTTGAGTTGACTGAACTTTTTTGACTACATTTTAAGGCAGCCAGGTAACAAATTATTTTGAGTTAACTCAACAAATTGTTTTTTACAGTGAGCTGATGGTTTCAGCTCAAAGGTTAACTGACTCTGTTTTCCATAGCTGCTTTTGTTTGTTTCTCTAATGGCTTCATTCATCCAGTCTCACTTGCCCTTCCCTGTATGAGTGATTATATGTTTGTTCGTTTAGATTAGTTATGTATTAGTCCTTAGTTAATGAAATTCTTGCACAGAAAACAGTTTCTAATTCTGTCATTGCTTATAAATTTAATGTCCCTTTTTTGAGTCACAATCAAGCTACATGCACTAATGCATTAGTATGTAATAAAGTTATTTTTTGTGGCCATGAAAATAGCCTTTCTTAGATTTGATTTAAAATTAATCTGAATGTTCGCTGGACAAACAGATTAGTTCACCAATTTAATTCTTCTACAGTTACTACTGGCAGCTGATATAAATAATAAATCAGAATTAATTATAATTATTTGGAATTATTTATATACATTTCCCTCTTGAGCTAATTCGCTACAGAGATGATAGTAGACTTCAGGAGGAACCCCCCTGCTCTCCCCCACTTACCATCATGGACAGCACTGTAACAACATTGGAGTCATTCCTGGGTACCACCATCTCTCAGGACCTGAAGTGGAAGATTCACATCGACCCTATTGTCAAGAAGGCCCAGCAAAGTCTGTACTTCCTTCACCAGCTGAGGAATTTCCACCTGCCACAGGAGCTGCTGAAACAGTTCTACTCTGCAGCCACTGAATCTGTCTTCTGGATTTATAACTGTCTAACTGTTAATAACTGTCTGACACCTCACCACTTTCCCATTCCCTCATCAGTGTTGGGGGGAGTTACAAAATAATATTACTTTTTTAAAAGTAACTAGTAAAGTAATGCATTACTTTTTAATTGACAAGAAAATATCTGAGTTACTTTTTCAAATAAGTAACCACAGTTACCCCCCCCCCATTTATTGATTAAAAGCTCTCCTGTTCCTATGTTAAAAGAAATTGTGAGTAAGATGTTACTTTAGTTCTAGAATAAATGTGAACATGCATTAATTCATCTCACTCACTCCTACTCAAAATGAATAAAAAACAGTGAAATTATAACTCAGAATATGACGCAAACATGCAATAATTAAATAGGTTAAATAATAAAAATTTCCTTTTTGTAACTAATCCCATTTTATTAACCACTGTCTTTGCTGCCGACCTTCGCTAATTTTTGAAAAAGCAAAAATTACTCAAGATAATCTAACATTTGGTTTCCTTTTTTGACATTTGACTTTTTTTTCTACAGACGTGAATTTACTTATATATATATATATATATATGTATTATATATGGGCCCCTCACAACACTCATAGAACACCTAAGATTTATTTTCACTATTATTTTTTGACAGTTGTAAAAATTAGTTTTGCTGCCAATATTATTTCTAGTAGCATAGTTTATAACTATATGTCTATGTAATGTTGTAATGTTAATGTTATAGATACACACACACACACACACACACACACACACACACACACACACACACACAATATGATGCCATATTGCGATTGCAAATTTATTACCATGTTCTAAGTATATCTGTTGCTGTAGACTCAACCAAACATGGTTTTTGAAAGCACAGGATCCAGTTGTTTACCTCCAAAGCTCAAAAACGAGCCAAGCCAAGGCTGCTGAAATCATCACAGGCTCCTCTACTCACACTTCATTCGCACACTTCCCGTGAGCCGAACAACACTTCTCCGCAGGTATCCGGAGTATCCTCTGAGGAACGCTCGTCTGCCTCGAGGAGGAAGAGGAAAACTCGTCCCTCGAACAGAAGGATGTGTCCTTCTGAACAAACATTTTCATAAGCGGTTTCAAAACAGCGCAGCAGGTTATGTGTGGAATGTCACATCCTTGCAGACGGATACCTGATGTCTCAAACATCATCGGGAAGGAAGTGTGTGAAGTGGACATCAGGTGTGCTGATGAAGGTCAAACCCACAACAACATATTCCCCGCCACCTTTTTTTTTTATGTTGCCAGCCACCGCCAGCATTTTTGATCATTTTCAGAAAATGTTCATGGCCCATGGAATATTTTGTATGAATATTTTAACATTCAGTAGGCCTATGTCAAAAGAAAGAACAGGGCCTGTGCTTTTAAATAAAATGAACTATTTTATTCTAGCTTCATGCATACTTTTTTTCACCCCTCAACACTTGAATGTGGGTAAGTTTAAAAAAAAGCAACAATTTTAACAAAAAAGTTGACAAAAAAATTCAGAACGATGATCAAAACATGAGCTAGATGAAGTAGATGGCTTCATCAACATCCCAAAACTTCACAGTCCGAAACCACTTCCAGACTCAAGATTTTCTTAGGTAGTTTTGATGGTAACGCTTTAAATTACAGCCCGCAAAGAACTATGTAAGTATGCTGAACTTACAGCGTACTTATAAAGAACGTACGTGTAGGTATAAGGGAACAATATGTTAAGTTCGGGTAATAAGGAGGTAATAAGACTGATAATTAACCTGCAAAGAACTATGTAAGTATAAAGCATTTACGGTGTACTTACTGTGTAATTATAAAGAACGTACGTGTAGGTATAAGGGAACAATATGTTACGTTCGGGTAATAAGGGGGTAATAAAACTGACAATTAACCCGCAAAGACCTATGTAAGTAAACTGAAGTTACACCGTAACTTTGTTGTAATTACAGTATACCTATTTAGTACATCCATGTAGGTATAAGGGAATAGCATGCGATATTTGGGAAATAACGGGGGTAATAACCTGTGAAATTTTTTTTTTATACTGTAGCCTATCATTTATAACTAGGCTATTTAAAACTAAGGGCTACTATAATTAGGCTACATCGTATGGTACAGTGTACTGTATATGGCCTAAACAACAGTCTTATGTTGTGAATATGATTTAAAAAGACGATGTACTTTTCATAATTTTATATTAATGTTTTTTACAGGCCTAGATAGACTATTTCTTATAGCGTAGCTACATATTTAATATTAAAGGATACAAGAGGGTAATCAATAAGCTTTCATAAGGTAAGGAGACATGTGAATGATAAATTATAAACTCAACTCATTTCACTGGATGTCTAGTTTTGTTGTGAAATCTCCATCATGTATTCTTTAATATTAAATATGTAGCTACGCTATAAGAAATAGTCTATCTAGGCCTGTAAAAAACATTAATATAAAATTATGAAAAGTACATCGTCTTTTTAAATCATATTCACAACATAAGACTGTTGTTTAGGCCATATACAGTACACTGTACCATACGATGTAGCCTAATTATAGTAGCCCTTAGTTTTAAATAGCCTAGTTATAAATGATAGGCTACAGTATAATAAAAAAAAAATTCACAGGTTATTACCCCCGTTATTTCCCAAATATCGCATGCTATTCCCTTATACCTACATGGATGTACTAAATAGGTATACTGTAATTACAACAAAGTTACGGTGTAACTTCAGTTTACTTACATAGGTCTTTGCGGGTTAATTGTCAGTTTTATTACCCCCTTATTACCCGAACGTAACATATTGTTCCCTTATACCTACACGTACGTTCTTTATAATTACACAGTAAGTACACCGTAAATTCTTTATACTTACATAGTTCTTTGCAGGTTAATTATCAGTCTTATTACCCCCTTATTACCCGAACTTAACATATTGTTCCCTTATACCTACACGTACGTTCTTTATAAGTACGCTATAAGTTCAGCATACTTACATAGTTCTTTGCGGGCTGTAATTTAAAGCGTTACCGTTTTGATTTATATGCTGTTTAATGTTTTATGCTTCTGCTTCTGCATATGTTTATGCTTCTTCACCTTGTTTTTTTTTTTCATTTGTGGAAATATTTAAACCAAGTGTGTTATGACTAACCCCATGCTCCAGTGTGGCTCCAAAACAAGGTTTATTAGTTTGCACCATTTTGAATAATTGCATACTGTTTCATTTTTAAAATGTTTAACATTTACATATCTTGCTTTCTCAAAAGGATTTGCAAATGGTGACGAAGTTTTGTCCACTTTAAAGAGTTAAAGACCCAAAAATGAAAATTAGCCTATGACTTACTCATCCTTAAAGCATCCTAGGTGTATATGATGACTTTCTTCTTTCAGACAAATCCAATCGGAGTTACATTGAAAATTATCTTGGCTCTTCCACACTTTATAATGGCAGTGGGTGGGTGTTTCTGTTCAACAGAAGTCCAACAAAGTGCATCCATCCATAACAAAAAGTGCTCCACACGGCTCAGAGGGAAGAATAAAGGCCTCTTGTAGCGTATCAATGCGTTTTTGTAAGAAAAAAATCCATATTTGAAACACATAATAATCACTTTTTTATAGCTTTCGCCAAGTGTCATACACAGAAGCTGTTCTGGGAAGATGACGCAGGACGTATTCATTGCACATGCAATGTTGAGAAGTGATGAACATGGAAGCGCAGAGAAGAGAGCAAAACAAAACAACGATCAAGAATTAGAAGTGCAAAAGGAGAATTTGTAAAGAAAAATGTCAAAGGATTTTGATATAAGCCAAGAGTATACTGGTTTTCCTTTGCTAAAGTAAGCAAACTTTGCTTCCTTTGCTCCTGTAAACAAACTTTGGTTTTCGCGAGATCAGCAGCGCATGCCCTAAGCATACGTCCTACATCATCTGCCCAGAACAGCTTACATGTACAGTATGATAGTTATTGCAAAGAAAAGTGCTTATTACGCTTTAAATATGGATTTTTTTTTTCTTTTTACAAAAACACCTAGGATGCCTTAAGGGTGAGTAAATCATGGGTTAATTTTCTTTTTTGGGTGAACTTTAAAGTGGACAAAACATTTGCGAATGCTGTTGAGAAAGCAAGATATGCAAATGTTAAACATTTTAAAAATGTAACAGTATGCAGGTATTCAAAATGTGCAAACTAATAGACCATGTTTTGGAGCCACATTGGATGTTGGGGAGCGTGGGTTTAGTCGTAATGGTTTAAATATTTCCACACATGAAAAAAAAGATTGCCAAAATTCAAAAAGTCTTTTGAAGATATCGCTGAATATTTAGTTTTTAGTATTCATTTAAAATAAGACAAATCTGCTAGTAATTTATGAGTTTAGATTCGTTATGTTTCGCTAACTAGCAGAAGACTCGAACCAGTCAATTCCATGTGCGCAAATGGGGAACGTTATAACACTGCGTTACAATGTACCCCGCGATTATTAAAATATGCTATCAATTGACATTAGCGATGTAATTTTCACAATTTACTTATGTTTATTTGAGTTTTAATGAGAAACCAGAAGAAACAGGTGAATAAAGACTGACAATCGATGTTTACTGAAATTATTTCAAGAAATGTAAAGCATTCAAGCTTTACATGTGTCTCGTGTTCTATGAGAGCTGTGTGTGGAGGGAGGGGAGTGTATCTCTGTGTTTTTCTGAATATCTGAATGTGTTTCTTCATCTATTTGCGCACATTGTTTTGAACTCTACTGTATAGCTGTGTCTTGCGATCAGAGTCATCCCAAGCATGGTTGCAATGCGTTTGTCAAACTCCAAAGTTAGATTATCTTTTCAATTCTTAAAAAACACCATTATTTTATATGAAAGCATTAATAATTTTATCAGATAATATTTTAAGCTGTCATATAATCATGTTACAACATGCTCCTCAGATGTTACAATGTACCCCAACTACAGGGCAAGTTGTCACATTTTACTTCCCTTTTTTTGAGGTAAATAAAGAAAAATGTATACACTGTAATTATGAAACAAAGCAATAATTGTACTAGAAAAGTTTAAAAATTGATGTGGAAAAAAATATACATACTCTAAACACATTGATTTACACAAACTGAGAAATTCAAAAAGTGTTAGTTTGTGCCCTGCGTTACCATTTTCATGGTGGCTTTTGGCCTCAACAACAAGATGGCTTTTATTTATGCAACCTTACTGAAAACCCTCAAATGGTCAATAAACGGAAATAAATGATGTCTCAAAATTTAGTACACAAGTTATATGCAACAGGTGCAGCCTGTTGTCTCTGCATGCAACCTCATGTGTCAAGAAAACCTGCATTTGCATCCAAACATTTTTAATCTTACCGTAAGTAAATCATAAATCAGCATTAGTAAATAGCTCAGTCTGAACAAACACATCAGCAGTGAATTTCTGCCTGTCGCTTGTGTCCTTGACCCGATCCTCAGAGGGCCATAAGGAAATGTAGGGCCTGCGCACAGACACTTTCCCTTTGTTGAATGTGTTGTTTGCTGATGACATGGAAACAAGCGGCACCACGCTGGAAGCCGCATTTAGACGGACAGACAGCACTTCCTGTGATTGACTGTGTGGACGGTATACGTGCAGAATGAGCTTCATGTTGTTTGTCAATGTACATCAGAAGCCGCTTTGAAGACTAAAGGTCACACAAACTCACTTTTATGTCAAAACATGTTTGTCCCTAATTTATTTCTGTCAAATATGCAACAACCCAACACACGTAAGAAGTTCATAATGAATTGTTTTCCTACAAGCCATTCACCACTGATGCAAAATATAACTTTTTCTTTTTCATGATTGATTTGACACATTTCTCCAAAGTATGTGTAATTGTAATGTAATTGCTCTCAAAACAACACAACCCTCTAAACACACATTTACCTTAACCAAATATTTCTCTATTGAATTTATAACATTCAGCTATAGATGCACAAATAAGTGCAACTGATAACTATGTAAAAAAATATAGCAATAAGTCTAGGTCTATCCAATTTGCATATTTATGTAAAGAATTTGGGTTTAAGCTACAGTTTGACAGACATATTAATTTAGTTGTGAGGAATAGATTCTTTCAACTGTGAAATATCCCTAAACTCAAATCTGTCTTATCTTTCAGTGATCTGGAGGAAGTAATTCATGCGTATTTCTTCACGTCTTGATTATTATAATGCCTTGCACCCTGGTGTAAGAAAGTCTTCACTTTCACATCTTTAGCAAGTACAAAATGCTGCAGCAAGATTGTTGACTAACAAAAGAAAGAGGGAACATATGAAGAGTTCAGATGCAAAGAGATCTGACATCTTTCTTTAAAAAAATTGTATCAGGCTTCGATGTGTAGGTTTCTAAGTATTGGTACTTCTGATTGGGCTGAGGCTGGGATTTTAGCAAGTAAAAGTATTTGATGGATGTATAATATGTTTTGAGAGCATTCACTGAGTATCATTATCACATTTTCGACCGAGAGGGCTTTTAGGGGATTTTGCATCTGAACTTTTCATATATCCCCTATTCTGGTCTCTTTACACTGGCTACATGTTCATTGTGGGATAAAGTATAAGGTGCTTTTGTATACTTCCAAGGCCCTACAAGGACTGGCACCCAAATATATTTCTGAGCTTTTGAATATTCATTGTTCACATAGATCTCTGAGATCCCAAGAAAATTTCATGATCACGCCTAAAAACCAAAGGAGACTGTGTTTTTTTAGTTGCTACCTCAAAGTCAGGAGCATAGCCATCTGAAAAATCAAAAAAATTGCCATCAAAAAATTCTATTCAGCTGTTTTCAACATAATGATGATGATGATGATAATAATAATATATTTTTTATAATAATATTAGAATTAATTCTGAAGGACCATGTGACAGGAGTAATGATGCTAAAAATTCAGCTTTGAAATCACATGAATAAATTACATTTTAAAATATATTAAAATAGAAAACAGTTATTTTAAATAGTAAAAATGCTGTACTTTGGATCAAATAAATGCAGGCTTGGTGAGCAGAAGAGACTTCTTTAAAACAATTAAATAAAAATCTTACTGTCTGAAACTGGTAGTGGTTCCCCGTCTGTCGTTCACGTTCGACGTTGTGTCGAAGTGACGACTAGGGGTCGCTCTTGAGAGCCCGAACACCTCTGACAGCTTTGAGAAAAGGCCAATGAAATTGGTACGCAGTATTTGCATAGCCCGCTCCGCCCCGGAGATCCGGGCATAAGAGGGGGGGGCTAGGCAACACTCATCGCTCTGTTTCTTCGGAGCCGAATGCAGTATTCTCTTAGGGGAAAACAGCATTACTCACCTCTTCGTCGTTGGATCTATGGCACGAGCAGCGGTCTCTCCCTTTAACCCTTCTCTTGGTAAGCGAGAATACCCCTGGGTGCTTCGACGACGATCTCTAAAGAGCTTTTCCTCCTGAAAAGGAGTAATTTCTCTGAAAGAGCCGACACGGATGGATTGTGTTTACATTTGCCTTTCCGTCCGTGTCTTCCTGGTTGCGGTTTCCTCGTAAACAATAACAATCGGCACGATCGTTGTGCTCAGGGTTGAGCTAGTCTCACGCTGATACATCGCTTCGTTGATAGTTTGTGTTCTGCTTGCGGAAGGGAACATAACTATGGGTTGCTGCTCACGAGCCGCGAAGCCGCGGCTCACCGCGACCGCTTCCGTTCGGCCCTTCTACTTCCGGGTACGAGGGCCGCTGCGATGTGCGTCGATGGCGAGCAATAGGAAATGAGTTAGTTCCGCCGGGTTTCCCCCCGCGGATCGCTCGTTCCTCGCGACCCCCGTTTAGGTTTTTGGACAGATTATTAGTTCTTTTTACAACTTTACTCTGTTCAAAACCTTAAAAGCTGGTTGAGAGGTTGGCTGCAGCATCGGAGGGAGGACTTAAACCATGGGAAGCTGATGCTTCGACTGAGCAAGCTGGGGAGCGAGTCTCAGTTTGAGCAGACGCTGAAGTGGTGGGCGTGCTTGAACAAGATAACCGAAACACATCAGGTTTGAGTGAGAAAAAAAAACCCCTCCGCCTCATCCTGTGTGTTCATGGCTTCGGTAACGTACGAGATTGACTATATCGTGATAGGCCTTTTTTTCGGCTGAAACACGATATATCAGGTCCTCCTCCCTCATTTCCCTCGATGGCGGTCCAGCGCGAGAGGCTTCGTGGATTCTCCAGGCGGGTGGGCGCTTCAGTACAGCGCCTTCATATCTGATGCCCTGCCACCTGGTGGGACCACGTAGGCTCTCGTCCAGAGCGTGAAGGGGTTCACGTCTTCTGGACAGGCTGTGTCCACCACGCACACTTTTGCCATCCTGCTGGCTGCCAGGCAAAGTGTTATAAGATCTGCACGAGGGAGATCTCGCCTCAGAGTGTCGCAGGAACTGCGTTCAGTTCTGTGTATGCTTCCGAGCATCAAATGTCGCAACGCAGGCTCTGGGTAGAGCGATGTCCACTACGGTGGTCCAGGAGCGCCACCTTTGGCTAAATCTGGCGGAAATGAAGGACACTGAGAAAGTTCGCTTTCTTGACGCCCCCATTTCTCCAGACTGGTTCAGGGCCCGCCTCAGGCTGGTCCTGCACCCAAACCAGCCTTGCCGTCGAGTTCTCGCAAGAAGGTGGCGCCGTTAGCTCATTTTCAGGCCGCTAGGAACCCTCATCAGGCTTCGAAGCGCTCCTGAAGTGAGCCGCCCAGGGGAGAGAGATCTGCTGACCTGTCTAGATCCACACTCGGCGAGGGGACGAGTGTGGGCTTCGGCTCCATCCTGGCTGTCTGCCTCACGGCGGACAGCCACCACATGGTCAATTTAAGAGCAATTTCTTTCTTCTCTGGGCGTAAAAACCAGTGCGACTGCGTCCCTCCGGGGTACCCAGCCACTGAAGCACGTCAAAGCATGCTCGACCGCATCTCAGGCGCTTCTGCATGCTTTGACAAACCAAGTGCATCCTTCAGTCGACCCCCTGAACTCAGGCGGTCCTCCGTTGGATCCTTGTCGGTTACGATGATCGGTACACCCACCATGGTTGGGTCCCTCCGGGGTACCCAGCCACCAGAACACATCAAAGCATGCTCAACCGCAGGGCCTGCGCTTCGGCATGCTTTGACGAATCAAGTGCATCCATCAGTCGATCCCCTGAGCTCAGGCGATCTTCTGATGGATCCTTGTCTGTCGGTTCCGATGGTCGATCCTTCCATGGCTGGGTCCCTCCGGGGTACCCAGCCACCAAAACACATCAAAGCATGCTCAACCGCAAAACTTGCGCTTCTGCATACTTTGACAGAGAAACAAGCGCATCCGTCAGTCGATCCCCTGAGCTCAGGCGATCTTCTCACGGATCCTTGTATGTCGGTTATGGCGATCAAAGCACCTTGTGTCCTCCGGGACAGCACGCCCCCGAACAAAGGGCTTTCACCACAACTCAGTCACACCGTACCCACCCGAGGTACGTCGGTGGTCCCCCTGAGACCGTTGGCAGAGAGTTTTACAGCTTGGCTCGAGATACCCAACCTCTCTCGCTGGCTTCTCAGAACCATCTGACTCGGCTATGCTATCCAATTCGCACGCAACCCGCCCAAGTTCAGCGGCATCTTCTCTACCGAGGTTCGGGACGAGAATGCTGCGGTTCTTCGGGCGGAGATCGCGACCCTTCTGGCGAAGGACGCGATAGAGCCGGTCCCCTCGGCCGACATGAAGAAAGGGTTCTACAGCCCCTACTTCATTGTACCCAAGAAAGGTGGCGGTTTAAGACCAATCCTGGATCTGAGGATTCTGAATCGGGCCCTTCACAAGCTCCCCTTCAGAATGCTAACGCTCAAACGCATTCTCACGTGCATCAGATTCCAGGATTGGTTTGTGGCGATAGACCTGAAAGACGCATACTTTCATGTCTCGATTCTTCCAAGACACAGGCCCTTCCTGCGGTTTGCCTTCGAAGGTCGAGCATTTCAGTACAAAGTCCTTCCATTTGGGCTCTCCCTGTCTCCCCGCGTCTTTACGAAAGTCGCAGAGGCAGCCCTTGCCCCTCTCCGGGAGAGGGGCATCCGCATTCTCAATTACCTCGACGACTGGCTGGTCATAGCACACTCTCAGGAGTTGGTATGCAAACACAGGGATGTGGTTCTCAACCATCTGGCCCATCTGGGGTTTCGGGTCAACTGGGAAAAGAGCAAGCTCGCCCCGGTACGGAGCATCTCTTTTCTCGGTATACAACTAGACTCGGTTGCCATGAGTGCACGGCTCTCCCCGGAGCGTGCACAGTCAGTGCTGAGCTGCGTCCAGAAGCTCTCACGCAGCCCGACGGTCCCCCTCAAACAATTTCAGAGGCTCCTGGGTCACATGGCATCCGCAGCCGCCGTCACGCCGCTGGGCCTGATGCACATGAGGCGGTTACAACACTGGCTGCGTTCCCGAGTCCCGAGATGGCCATGGCGCCAGGGTTCATACCGGGTGCACGTCACACCCGTATGTCTAAAAACCCTCGGTCCTTGGAAAGACATTTCGTTCCTACGGGCCGGGGTGCCCTTAGGACAAGTGTCCAGGCGCATTTTGGTTACGACAGATGCATCCAACACAGGCTGGGGCGCCGTATGCAATGGGCAAGCAGCTGCAGGGCTCTGGTCGGGCCCTCGGCTGCATTGGCATATCAATTGCCTCGAGCTGCTGACAGTGTTTTTGGCCCTGAAGAGGTTCCGACCTTTGGTTCAGGGCAAACACGTGCTGGTCCGCACAGACAGCACTGCGACTGTAGCCTACATCAATCACCAGGGCGGTGTACGCTCCTTTCGCATGTCACAGCTAGCCCGCCATCTCCTCCTTTGGTGTCGAAACAATGTCAAGTCTCTACGAGCCACCCACATACCGGGCGAACTCAATTGGGTAGCGGACGCGCTCTCCCGACAGACTTCGCTTCGGGGCGAGTGGAGACTTCACCCTCAGACGGTTCAGCTGATCTGGAGTCTTTTCGGTCAGGCCCAGGTCGACCTGTTTGCCTCGATAGAGAACACTCACTGCCAGTTGTGGTACGGTCTGTCCGAGGCGCCCCTCGGCACAGATGCACTGGCACACAGCTGGCCTCAGGGCCTCCTCAAGTATGCGTTTCCACCAGTGAGCCTAATTGCACAGACCCTGTGCAAAGTCAGGGAGGACAGAGAACAGATCCTGCTGGTGGCCCCCTACTGGCCCAACAGGGTTTGGTTCTCAGAGCTGGTGCTCCTCTCCCCCGTTCCTCCCTGGCGCATTCCCCTGAGGAAGGACCTCCTTTCACAGGGGAAGGGCACGATATGGCACCCGCGCCCAGATCTCTGGAACCTCCACGTATGGTCCCTGGACGCGACCAGGAGGATTTCAGAGATCTCCCACTGGCAGTGGTAAACACTCTGTTGCAGTCGAGAGCTCCCTCCACGAGGCGGCTGTACGACCTCAGATGGCGCAAATTCACAAACTGGTGTTCCTCCCGGGGGGAGAACCCACGGAGATGTGGCATCCGAACGGTGCTTTCCTTCCTCCAAGGAGGACTGGATAGACACCTTTCTGCTTCAACACTTAAGGTCCAGGTAGCCGCTATTGCCGCTAACCACGACCTGGTGGAAGGTAGATCGGTTGGGAAGCACAATTTGGTTATACGATTCCTTAAAGGTGCACGCAGGCTGAACCCCGTCAGACCGCGCCTTGTCCCCTCTTGGGATCTGTCTGTGGTCCTCCGGGGCCTACAGTCAGGTCCCTTTGAGCCGCTCCAGTCAGTCGAACTCAGTGCTCTCTCCCAAAAGACGGCTCTCCTGACTGCGCTCACATCGATCAAAAGAGTGGGAGACCTCCAAGCCCTCTCCGTCAGTGACTCGTGCCTCGAATTCGGGCCGGCTAACTCTCACGTTATCCTGAGACCCCGGCCCGGTTATGTGCCCAAAGTGCCCACCACTCCCTTCAGGGACCAGGTGGTCACTCTGCAAGCTATCCCTTCTCAGGAAGGCGACCCCAACCTCTCCTTGTTATGCCCAGTCCGTGCCCTGAGCATTTACTTGGAACGTACTGAAAGCTTCAGACGGTCGAGTCAGCTCTTTGTCTGTTTTGGAGGACAGCAGAAGGGGAAAGCTGTCTCCAAACAAAGAATTTCCCACTGGATTGTGGATGCGATTCGTTTGGCCTACCAGGCCACAGGGGTGCCCTGCCCGCTGGGGGTGCACGCCCACTCCACCAGGGGCGTCGCAGCGTCGGTTGCGCTGGCGAACGGGATCTCTTTAACAGACATTTGCAGAGCTGCAGGTTGGGCTACACCTAACACGTTTGCCAGGTTCTACAATCTGCGTGTAGAACCAGTCTCTTCGGGAGTCCTGAACGCAAGCCCAGTAACTCCTGAAGCTGACACGGTGTAGAAGCTTGCTGAAGCGTCGTTCCCCACGGGTGATGACGCTTCCCCAGTTCAGTAAGTTTCCTGGCGTGAACCCTGAACGACAATTTCCATCATGTTGCACCCGCAACGTAGCTATGTTCAGCGGAGGAACTAGCTATCAGAATCTAATATGAGGTTAGGTTGCCTCTTGTGAACTCTCATATTAGGTTGGTGCCCCACATGTAGTGGCTCCTAATGCGGCCCCATGTGTGTATCTCCACCTATACTCCCAGAGATGCGGTGTTTCCCTTAAGACAAAACTTGTCTCCGACCCTGAGCTCAGCAGTCTCTCCTCATGCGGAGCCTGCCTCAGGATCGTCCCCTTGTTGTGCTCCCCTAGTGCGAGCCCTCAAGTGTATTCTCCACACAAATACCTCCCTCCAGGCAGGGTGTGGTCTCCGTAGTGCCCATCCCCCCCCGGGGAGGACGGACACTGGCCCAATGTTCTCCAAGATGTTCAACCAAAGGTGAGGAAAGGCTGGCTGAAGCTCTTGGGCATTGGAAGGTCACGTAGAGGTGAGTGACATTTATCTAACACGCAAGACCTGTTAATATTTGCACTCCATGCACTCGTGACGCGGTCCGCTGGTTGTGGCGTTTTCAACTGGGACCCCTAGTCGTCACTTCGACACAACGTCGAACGTGAACGACAGACGGGGAACGTCTTGGTTACGTATGGTAACCCTCGTTCCCTGATGGAGGGAACGGAGACGTTGTGTCCCCCTTGCCACAACCTCGGACCGCCTCTGAGTGTAGCCGGGTGCTTCGGCTCCTCAGATCAGAACAATGAGTGTTGCCTAGCCCCCCCCTCTTATGCCCGGATCTCCGGGGCGGAGCGGGCTATGCAAATACTGCGTACCAATTTCATTGGCCTTTTCTCAAAGCTGTCAGAGGTGTTCGGGCTCTCAAGAGCGACCCCTAGTCGTCACTTCGACACAACGTCTCCGTTCCCTCCATCAGGGAACGAGGGTTACCATACGTAACCAAGACGTTTTGACTGGTAGTTTATATTCAAAATAAACTTGACTGTCCACAAGAATGTTCTCAATTTTTTTTTTTTTTTTTCAGCAAGGGAAACTGTGATCAGATGATGTTGGCTAGTGATTAAGATTACATTCAGTCTAATTTATGTTGTTAGTTGCACAACATATATATAGTTATAACAGTCCAATGGTTCTACAGATTGAGATCCAACAGAATTTGAATCAGATAATTTCAAGGATTTAAAAAAAACAAACAAACACAACCTTCATTGTCACAAACATCAAGAATAATGCTGCGTCCCAATTTGCCTACTTATACTAAAAGTATGTACTCTTTTTGTGAAGAAAAAGTACATACTTTTGAGTATGTAGCAGAATAGTAGGCAAGCTTTGGGACATACTACTTCGTCATAGCTGTGTCTTTAACGGATGCTCTGTTGCTTAGTTACGTATATATCTTGTCTCTGTTTAAACTGCCCTGTCAATCATCTTGTCAAATTGTTAACATCATCTATATTTCATTTAACTTGATTTCCTACCATACTGGAAATTAAGAGGCACGTTGAACTTTCATGTGGGTCTTTCATGGCGAGAACTCTGCTCATGTGTTTGCATCATGATGCATTTAAAAGGTACTGAAACATATCATTATAAAAGTTCACAACGTTGCTGTAGATGAAATATAATGCGAATAACATTAAATAAATATTTTTTCATCAGGTTAGACTGATTATTTATCACTCAAACCCCTTTTTCTGCGGGGATCATGATGTTATTGGCAGAGGAGCCGTGGTGTCTTCCCCTCCGAAACAACCTGCTGTCACAGGCAGAGGGGCAGGTGCTGCATCCTCGGCCAGATCTTTGGTCTCTATGGGCTTACACACTGAGAGGGACAATCTGATGGCAGCAGAGCTCCCTATCAACATGGTAGCTACGATTCAGAGCTCTAGGGCATCATCGTCAAGAGGGCTTTACATGTTAAAGTGGCGCATGTTTGAAGATTGGTGTGGACAGAGATCCGTTTCACCGTATCAGTGCCCGATTGGGAAGATTTTGACATTTCTGCAGGAATTATTTGAGGAAGGCCTTGCCCATTCCATGCTGAAGGTGTATCTAGCAGCAATCTCAGCTTGCTGGCATAAATGGTGGTTCGATTCCTTAAAGGGTTACTCCACCCAAAAATAAAAATTTTGTCATTAATCACTTACCCCATAAACAACGTGCGCTGTTCTGTATCAGCGACAACACACGAATACGTTTTCTACGTGTATTTACGCTATTATTCGAACGAAAACAGCGGATCCTTGCTGATACAGAACAGCGTACGTTGTTTACGTCCAGTGGATGCTTTCCAAAATGCCACTACGGTGACATAGAGGAGACGAATTGTTGACTAAAGTCATCATTTTAGTTTTCTTTGCGTACAAAAAGTATTCTCGTAGCTTCGTAAAATTATGGTTGAACTACTGATGGCAGATGGACTATTTTGACAACGTATTTCATATGTTTCTGGGCCTTGACAGTGTAATGTACTTGGCAGGCAATGGGACAGTCAAAAAGCTACTGGATTTCATTCAAAAATATCTTAAATTGTGTTCCGAAGACGATCAAACCTTTTACGGGTTTGGAACGACATGGGGGTAAGTAATTAATGACAAAATTTTCATTTTTGGGTGAACTATCCCTTTAAGGGGGCACAACGTTTAAGGCTCATTGCAAAGACAATGGTGCCATCATGGAATCCGGTTCTGGTGCTGGAGGCCATGCCATGTTTGTGTGCTTTGCCAACATGGTGCGGGGGAAACCGCTGTCGAAACAGCGCTTTTTACACTGGATTTCTATTGCGTACAGTAGCAAAGGGTTGGCACTGCCTACAGGGGTGCGTGCACACTCGACAAGGGGTGTGGCTTCATCATGGGCTTTATTTAGAGGAGTGTCGGTGGATGACATTTGTGCTGCAGCTAGTTGGGCAATGCCGCACACTTTCGTTCGGTTCTACCGGCTGGACATCACGGCGATGGTGGCGTGGTCAGTGCTCACCACAGGAAGTACAGACTAGGGCTCATTGCCCCCAAGAAACGCATGGGTTATGTGGCAAGTCTGGTCCCTTACGTTTGGATCAGCAACTGGCGGGTGTGAATATATGTCCCAAAATATGTGTTGTACCGAGTGGACCGACTGAATGGTAACGTTGAGTTATGCATATAACTACTGTTCCCAGTGAGGGAAATGAGATACAACACCTCTGGGAGCCTCGGTGAAGAGCTGGACTGAATGAAGGAAATGACACATGTGACTGCATTTATATGCTGTGGGTAGGGGACCCCGCCCACGTCATCACGTGTCATTGGCCTTTTTTAGGTGTGAATATAGGTGTCTTCGGCAGACGGCGCAGGAGCGCAATATCCCATAGTATGTGTTGTACCTTGTTTCCCTCATTCTGGGGACAGTAGTTATATGCATAACTCAACGATCTGCACTTCGAAAGTAGTAGTCGGAAGTAGTAGACCATCTGGAAATCTTTGGAATACTTTTTTAAACATTTAAAACATACTTTTTTAAACATTGGGACATACTAATTCTATTTTCTAGGGATGTGATAAGATCCGATTGGTCTCGCGAGACATGACAATATCCTTGCAAAACATTTTTGCAGTTTACATTAGAGCTGCACAATTAATCCTTAAAAGATTGTGATCTCTGTTTAAACACCTACACAATCTTATTCCCGAATGACAATGATTCACCGATGCCTATTACAACTGTTTCACATCGCACTGCTCACACTCCACTGACGCTTACAATGTAAAACAGGTGTTAAAGACATTCAAATCTGCATTCTTGCTGCTTCAGAAAGAGAAGCACAGTCTTTTCAATCACATAATGATCATTATGTCTATGTTACAGACATTTAAAACACAGAAGTACTGGAATAAAGGTTTATAGTTTGGGTATAAACACATTGTGTACAGTAGTGATCAAAACGAAATTATTTTAAAACGTGTATGTATTGTAACACTTATCCTCTTCCGGCAGGAGGTGGCGACAACTGCATGTGTTTTTTAAAAAAGTATTTATCACTGAATCATTCATTCAGGAGATTCCAATAGTGAAACAAGTCTTTATTAATTGACACTTACTTCATTTTTTTTTTTTATATTTGATCGAATATATTTTTTAAAAGACTTAAGCAATGAACATTATGTCAGAACCATTAGTAAATTGTTATTTTGTTCAGATTTCTAATTTACATTTCTTCAGAATCGTGATCTCCATTTTTTTTTTTTTAATTGTGATTTTCAATTTATCCATAAGCACGCAGCTTTAGTTTAAATGTTTATTACTGCATATAATTAAAATATAAGTTTAATTTCATAAAGTACAAATTCATATCAAAATGCACCTACAGGTGCTGGTCATATAATTAGAATATCATCAAAAAGTTGATTTATTTCACTAATTCCATTCAAAAAGTGAAACTTGTATATTACATTCATTCATTACACACAGACTGATATATTTCAAAGGTTTATTTCTTTTAATTTTGATGATTATAACTGACAACTAATGAAAACCCCAAATTCAGTATCTCAGAAAATTAGAATATTGTGAAAAGGTTCAATATTGAAGACACCTGGTGCCACACTCTAATCAGCTAATTAACTCAAAACAGCTGCAAAGGCCTTTAAATGGTCTCTCAGTCTAGTTCTGTAGGCTACACAATCATGCGGAAGACTGCTGACTTGACAGTTGTCCAAAAGACGACCATTGACACCTTGCACAAGGAGGGCAAGACACAAAAGGTCACGGCAAAAGAGGCTGGCTGTTCACAGAGCTCTGTGTCCAAGCACATTAATAGAGAGGTGAAGGGAAGGAAAAGATGTGGTAGAAAAAAAGTGTACAAGCAATAGGGATAACCGCACCCTGGAGATGATTGTGAAACAAAACCCATTCAAAAATGTGGGTTAGATTCACAAAAAGTGGACTGCAGCTGGAGTCAGTGCTTCAAGAACCACTACGCACAGACGTATGCAAGTTTTCAGCTGTCGCATTCCTTGTGTCAAGCCACTCTTCAACAACAGACAGCGTCAGAAGCGTCTCGCCTGGGCTAAAGACAAAAAGGACTGGACTGCTGCTGAGTGGTCCAAAGTTATGTTCTTTGATGAAAGTAAATTTTGCATTTCCTTTGGAAATCAGGGTCCCAGAGTCTGGAGGAAGAGAGGAGAGGCACATAATCCCTGTTGCTTGAGGTCCAGTGTAAAGTTTCCACAGTCAGTGATGGTTTGGGGTGCCATGTCATCTGCTGGTGTTGATCCACTGTGTTTTCTGAGGTCCAAGGTCAACGCAGCCGTATACCAGGAAGTTTTAGAGCACTTCATGCTTCCTGCTGCTGACCAACTTTATGGAGATGCAGATTTCATTTTCCAACAGGACTTGGCACCTGCACACAGTGCCAAAGCTACCAGTACCTGGTTTAAGGACCATGGTATCCCTGTTCTTAATTGGCCAGCAAACTCACCTGACCTTAACCCCATAGAAAATCTATGGGGTATTGTGAAGAGGAAGATGTGATATGCCAGACCCAACAATGCAGAAGAATGAAGGCCACTATCAGAGCAACATGGGCTCTCATAACACCTGAGCAGTGCCACAGACTGATTGACTCCATGCCACACCGCATTGCTGCAGTAATTCAGGCAAAAGTAGGCCCAACTAAGTATTGAGTGCTGTACATGCTCATACTTTTCATGTTCATACTTTTCAGTTGGCCAAGATTTCTAAAAATCCTTTCTTTGTATTGGTCTTAAGTAATATTCTAATTTTCTGAGATACTGAAATTGGGGTTTTCGTTAGTTGTCAGTTATAATCATCAAAATTAAAAGAAATTAACATTTGAAATATATCAGTCTGTGTGTAATGAATGATAATAATTACATGACCAGCACCTGTATATATATATATATATATATATATATTTTTTTTTTTTTTTTGTGTGTGTTTTTCAGTTGCATAAAATGAACCCAGTCTTGTGTCTCGTCTCGTCTCATTGGATAACTGTCTCGTCACACTCCTACTATTTTCGAATATTTATCACCAGGGCCGGAGTGGGACTCCTTTTCAGCCCTGGAGTTTCAAGCCCGGCCCACTTTAGTTCACGACTGACTATATTAAAATAATGTCATTTCCAATTCAGTGCAAAAACAGTAGCCTAAGTGTTGCTTCACAGTGAAGATTTATTTGAACAGTTAACACAATGTAATGTTTAACACTATCAGAATCTATTTTCTGTAAGAATTAGTGCTCATAAATAAACTGGACTAGAGACTGCTGCTGCTGAAGAGCTACAGTACAAGAAAAAGTTCGATACATAAACATGAACGGTGGTTTGCAGACATCATTGTTTTGCACTGCTCCTAACTAGCTGAACGTTAACTTACCGGCCGTTTCATCGTCTCTTTTTTTTTTTTAAATCTGGCTTTTCCACCTTTGCGCTTTTTATTATCCATTTTTCATCTCTCGCGTATCTCTTAACAACTCATTTTGCTGTTGAGCAAGGTGCCGCTGTCGGGGGAGTCGAATGATAACTACGTCATCATTAACCTGCAGGCTGCATTCTGCTCATGGGGCTGCGAGAAAATAAATAAAAAGAGGGGAGCTGCGGTAAAATAATGAATAAAAAGAGTGAGGCTATGGTAATAAATAAATAAATAAATATATAAAATAAAATAAATAAAAAGTGCAACTGGGACACCGGCCCTTGTAGCCAAAAAACAGACCGGCCCACCGGGAATTCTCCCGGTCCTCCCGATTAGCCAATCCGGGCCTGTTTATCACGGATAGTATGTGAATTGGGATGCAGCATCAGTGTATGAATCTCAACAATGGTGACATGCCGCAATGTATTCTGAGTGCATCATACAAAACTCATCAAGGGCTCCCAAAATGCACTGCGGCATGAAGCATGTCACCATTAAGGAGACTCATACACTGATTCTTGATGTCTGTGTGTGTTTAAGCATTTAGTAGTTTAAAGTGGTTTGTGAACAATGTGTTTTTAAAATTACAGAAAGAAATTCAGATTGGAACACTGCTGGATCGGATGCTGTTGAAGCACATTGCTACAATCACTAATATGAAATTAATAACATAGATTAGACTCCAGATGAAATCAGATCACTACATGATGATATCTTTAACATCAGCAAGTAGCCAACATCATCTGACCATATTTGCTCTTGTTGTTTTTGCCATAACAAACATAGTGACAGCAGCTAGAGAACAACATCCAAAAGTCAAATTGTCCAACTAATGCAAACGCTTATCACCACCACTTAACATCAAACCAAACTAATACTTTCGAACAAACATCAACATGTTAACCTCTGTTAATCTCAATAAAAAAAGTTGTGTAGATAAAGTCAATCTGGTTTATAAGTGAAGCTGGTAATACTGTTTTTGGAGACACTGGAACTTGACATCAAACAAGGGCTGGGTTTTCACTTTCAACCAAAATTTGACAACTGAGTCCAACATGTAAGTCCACATCGTGGGTAATGTTCTAAGAATGTTATCAATAAACATTTTAAGAATGTTTTTAGTTAATGTTATCCTACCTTTTAGCAGAACATTCTGAGAATTAAAATAAAACTTGCCACCAGTGTTGGTGAAAGTTACTTAAAGTAATGTGCTAAAATATTGCGTTACTCCCTAAAAAAGCAACTAATTACATTACTTTGTTACTTTTTATGCAAAGTAATGTGTTATATTACTTTTGCTTTACTTTTTAATCTATGCAAAGCTTGCTTGTTTGTTTTTAACATAAAAGTTTGATTTTTAGCAAATGTAAAAACTTTTCGCACCAAAAAAAAAAAAAAAAATGAAATGAATAAGCCTAAGGCTGAAGGAAAAGTAAATTTACGTCTGTAGAGTAGAACTGTAGGAAAAGGAAGTCTAACACTCGTCAGCAATGAGAAAAATGAAGCACAAATGTTAGTTAATAAAGTAAGATCTCTCAGGGAAATGAGTCTGAACAGATCAATAATATTGTTTCACCTGAAGAGGGCGCTGTCATCAGACATACTGCATTCAGGCCTTGAGAACTTCTGTGCAGCATCATCCTCTTCATAATCAATCGCTCACCTGATCATCATTCATCAATATATCATGCATGTTATCATCTTCCATATGTACAGTGTATGAAAGCTGACTTCCTGTGTGTGTGTTTGTTGTGTCTCTGTGTGTGAGTGAGTGGAGCAATGCTGTTGTGTGAGCAGTGGGAGGGTCAGTGCTGCTGATGATGTCAGTGCTGGGGGTTCAGCTGGCTGGTCTGACAAACTGACTGACCGCTGGATCTGATCTGCCGGATCACTGCAGGAGCCGCTGCGTTTCCAGCGCAAGGTAAAACTCTTTCGCCTGCTTTCCAGTCTCACGAGTTAAGAGGTTTGTTTGTGAAATGTGACTGTGTTTAGTTAGAGTAACTTTGTCTCTCTCGCTCTTTGCTTTCATAATAACTTTCTATATGCGCTGTAAAGCGGTTCTAATAGCCTGTGAACAACTTTTAAGTGAATGAGTCCATAACGAGTCAATCGTATGTTTGCGTATATGAATCAAATGTTTGATATTTTACTGTTTAGTACAGTTTTACAGTGATAATCTAGACAGTGATTGTGGATGTGACTATTATAAATGTTATGAATCACAACTGAGGAAATGACTAATGATTAGTTATATTTACTCTAAATCAGCCTGACTGAATATTGAACTCATTTTGTGTGATTCAGCTCTCTTAAAGTTAACAGATAACAGCATGTCTAAATATATAAGCAGTATATAGGATGTATGTTTTGTGCTATATTAATAAGAGTAAATAGAGATACATAGCCTACAAACTAGTGTTGTTGTACAGCCATTGTTTTACAGACAGGTCTCTAGTGCCATCAAACTAATGTTCATTTTTTCTCTCTCAGGACGTATTGAGTGTGGAGTATACTGGTCACACCTCCAAAATATCAGCCACAACCGTTGAGTCCATCAGAAGAGACACAATCACAGCAAACCACACGTCTGAACATGAGGAGCATCACATTTTGCATAGCTGTTCTTCTGTGTCTGAGAGCTGCAGCTTCAGGTAAGAAGACTGTTAATAAGTTTGAAGTGCTTGACAAAGACCAACATAAAGTAAATGTGCTGACTTTTTAGCTAATATCAAATAGTGTTACTAGTACTAGTGCTTTAAACGATTAATCGCATTCAAAATAAAAGTTTTTGTTTACAAAATATAGTGTGTGTACTGTCTATACTTATTATGTATATAACTACACACAAATGCATGTATAAAAGAAAAATGTTTATATTAAAATTATAAATATTTATTAATAATATTAATTATAAGAATATAAATACATACATGGAAATATTTTTCAAATATATAATGTATATGTGTGTATTTATATATACATAATAAATATACACAGTATACACATTATATAAACAAAAAGTTTTATTTTGGATGTGATTAATCATGATTAATCGTTTAACAGCGCTAATTACACATTCTGACACACTAATACAGTAAATGACAATGTGTTCAAATTACAACATTCAAAACTTATTTGAAATAATCAGACTTCTCTCAGTACATTCAAGCAGCTTCAGTGTAAAACATGGAAATCTGTGTCTGTTACCTTAAAGAGCACTTTCTAGCTGATTTAACCTATAAATATATATTTTTTTTGTTTGTAAAATTGCATTTCGGTGATGTTAAAGAATACTTTTGACTTAAAGTTCAGTGTGTGCAATGATAGATATCCGATTTAAATCACAAAGAGCATAAATGCTGTTTTTTTTTTTTTTTTTTTTTTTTAAGTCTAGGACATGTGTTACAGATTGTTATGAAAACATAATGAGTGATTGAAGAGTCTTTTATCTTTGGCTGTAGTCTTAAAAGTAATGTTTTTTGAATGAAATGTAAGATATTCATCGTAAAGGCCCAGTGTAAAGGATTGATCTTAATCTTGCTGTTAAATGAAAGCCTTTAACGTGTTGAGACGGAGTCGATCTGTTCGCTCTGCTGTCATCCAGATGCTGCAGGTATGTTTTGTTTTGGTCACTCATGGCTTTATGTCTGGGAATAAATGCAGGATTCTGTTAGTGAGGAGACATGAAGCTTTAGAGACACAGTCATCTGAGTTCTCCTGTGTGGTTGAATAATAGCTAATGGCATTGTTTGTACTTCTGGCTTCCAGTGTGTGCCATATGTCAGTGATCTGCTTTGCTTGTACTTTCACTTTGCATTTTACTGGAAATACTGACTCTGCTCAGCAGTTCTTAATACTTTTGTCGCTCCTGAAGGGGTCAGTCGGTCCGTTCGTCACTGGAGAGTAAGGCAGCGGCCTTTTAGTGGTTTTTAGGTAGCGGGACAGAGCCTTTTGATTGCTTGTGCGGTTGTTAGCGGCTGTAATCCGCAGAAAAGCAGTGAATCTGACATGCTCAGGAAGAGGAACACGCAAGGGCCGTTATGTAACTACCTGATATTCCCGCCATAGCACCATCATTACTGCACCGCACAGACAGCGTGAGAGAGAGACAGCCGGTTGCCCAGTGAAAAAGCACAATGATGGTAACAGGAAAAAAAATCCCCGTGTTAAATATGGCGTGTAGCGTTTAAATGAGGCACTTCCGGCCGCTGAAGGACCGCCGGCTGGTCTGGGTGGCAGTGAGACCCGGTGACGCGACCGCATGGAGACCGATTTCTATCTCGCACTTCCAATTAACAATCTGTTTTTTTCCTCTTCTGACTGCAAGCTTTTTTTTGTTCTTCTTGGTTTTTTTTTTTTTTTTTTTTTTTTGAGTTCTGGTTGTCCTATTTCGGTTGAGATTAGCTGGATAAAATGCTTGAATCTTTGTCTGTATATGTTGAATGATCAGGTGACATCAGTGAAGGAGGAAAGTCATTATAATAAACAGGCATGTATAAAGTACCTGAAAGTCATACTTAAGTAAAAGTACAGATATCTTATCAGAAAATGACTTTGGTCGAAGTTGAAGTCACTGTTTAGAATATTACTTGAGTAAAAGTCTTAAAGTATATAATATTTATTGTACTTAAGTATGAAAAGTATTTTTTTAAATCTTAAACGTACTTTAGTATTGGAAGTAAAAGTAAATGGAAATAAGCAAACAAATATATATATATAAGATTGTGTTCAGTTTTAACTCTTTATCCATTTTTTTTATTTTTGGGTTACACCAAGGAGCACTTCATCCAGTACTTAGTGTCTTTCATTCTAACATAAGAAAACATTTTTGGAATCTGCATCTAGCATTTAGATCAGCAGTTCTTTAGAGCAGTTTAATGTATCTCAGAGGGGACATGGATGCATTTAAACTGCAGTTATAGATGCATAAATAGGCCTAATGTTTTGTTTTAAACATAAAACATTGAATACTGATATTTAAAATAATTTAAGACATGGCAATACTCAAAATGCTATTGTCAAAATGCTATAGTCAAAATAGTAAAACCGCCAGTTAGGGTTAGCAACTGACTGTTAATGAGTGAGTCACTGAGATTCAACCGATTCATTCAAACGGCTGATTCATTCAGGAAAAAAGCATTTGACTGTGCTAATGAGTGAATCACTAAATCATTTTTATCTACTGATTCATTCAATAAGTAAACACTGTCCATTGCTCAGAGATGCAAAACAGTGCTGTGATCTTTGTTTGGAGCTATTTTCTTTGGCAAAATTGAGCAAAAACAAGCTATATTATGTCTAAAATATACTTATTGCTTTGCTGAACTTATTTAAAAATGATCATTAAATGTTATCAAGCTGATATTAAATTATATAAATATAACAAGCATAAAGAAGCATTTTGCTGACTTTAATTTAGAATGCCTGGAATTTTGAGTTTTAATAGGCTAATAAATCAACGTGTGTGCGATTTGGTGATATAGCCTCATTTATAATCAGAACGCACATCATTAAAAACAACACTTATCATATTATCGCAGAAGATATCCTGTATATCGCACACCCCAGACTCGACTTGAATGAAACAATTAAATCATCCGCGGTTGTGCGCGCACTTGTTTGCACGTGAGCAGAGGTGTTTTTAGGAGTCTAACTTGTAAGTGTCAGACCACTAATTAGTCAAACCTGCTTTTCTGCAGTCTGTGTTCTTCTGACTTATGACTATTTTGTAGTAAGTAATGAACATGCTTCAGGAAAATGTATTAGAGTAAAAATATACATTTTAATTAGAAAATATAGTGGATTAAACATAAACGTTGTCTGAAATATAAAAACTCAAGTAAAGTACAGATACTCCCAAGTACTGTAACAAAGAAATATTACATTGTTACATTACACCACTGATAATAAAACGTTAAATATTATGTTTTCTTTGTGAATATATGTTCAAATGTAATTTATAGCTTTAATCAAAGCTGAATTTTCAGCATCATTATCCTAGTCCTCAGTGTCACATGATGGTACAGAAATCATTCTAATATGTGACTCTGGATGAAAAAACAAGTCACAGGTATATTTGTAGCCATAACCAAAAATTCATATAGATTTTAAGTGATTATTTATTTTATTTTTTTTTTGCACCCTCAGATTCCAGATTTTCAAATAGTTGTATCTCAACCAAATGTTGGTTTATCCTAACAAACCATACAACAATGGAAAGCTCATTTATTTAACTTTCAGATTCCAAAAATTGACCCTTATGACTGGTTTTGTGGTCCAGGGTCCCATATGTTGATTTGCTGCTCAATAAACATTTTTGATTAATATCAATGTTGAAAACAGTTGTGCTGCTTAATATTTTTGTGGAAACTGTGATGCATTTGATAAATAGAAAGTTTGAAAGAAAAGCATTCTCTTTGTTACATTATAAATGTCTTCAATGTCATTTTTGATCAGTTAAGTGCAGGCTTGCGGAATGAAAGTATGAATTTGACATTCAGTCTTGTGTGTGCAATTAGCACGTTTTTGTACAAACTGGAACATGGAAGTGTGTGGAAGCCACTGGAAAGCTTCTGCTGTAGTGTGATTTCCCTTGATGTGAAGTGTGAACAAGAAGATCTTATTAAGACGAGAGAAAACATCAAAGAAACACTCACACAATCCTCAAATTAAGCCTCATACACTTGTGTCTTCAAGTATTCCCTGTGAAACTGGAATGAGCTCTGAACGTCTGCTGCACTCCTGTTCTCCACATATCCATTCTGTTTTATTCTCTCAGACTTTAAACTCTACAGATTGATCTGTTCTTGACTCCTCACATCTAACGTGTGTAGGTTCAGCACCATTAGCAATTAATAAACAGAATTATTATATAGTAATGTTTTTCCAAACAGAGCTGTGTTATCCAACAGAGCTACAGTGTTGTGCTTTTCACCTTTTAATGCTTTTAGATGGTAATATTTTCAGTTGACCGCAGAGATTGAGCAGTAGCTGAATATGATATCTGACACATAAGCAAGCAACAGCTGGTTGAGACAAACACCTTAAGTTAAGAGAGCATTTGTTCCTAATTAGTGCTGTGCGATATTAAAGAGGGGGTACAATGGTGTTTCGTATATTCGGAGTTGTTTACAGTGTTAAAAGAGTTGGATTCTCATGCTAAACATGGCCAAGTTTAAAAAAATAATTTGGACAAATGACAGATAATTTCTTTGCCGAAAATCGTACTTCCGGGTTGGTACAAGTTTCGGCTGTTTTTTTTCTATTGTGGCATTAATGATGATTAATAATCGGTGGTGGAACTCCTTATATGAGCATTTCTCCCGGAAAAGCGCGCCCGCAGCAACGTGCTTCATTCGGCTGCACTAAAGAAGTGTGGTTATGTTTGTAAGGCAAAGATAATTTTGCTCAGCTTCCTGAAGAACCCAGCGTTACGTGAACAGTGGATGCAGTTCCTTTTTCCAGCAAGCGTGTGTGTGTTGATGAATGTTTCATATACGAGGACCAGTTTGACGGTGGATTTGCACATTGTTTGATACTGAAAGACGGAGCGGTCCCAGCTATAAAAGATCCCGGTAATGATTCAGACCTGCACATGGTAAGTGAAACAACATCAAATGTCTGTTTTATTGGCAATCCTAACGCAAGTGATCGTCGAACTTAGCTCCGCCCACGGCGCGCCTCCAGAAGTTCGGCTTTTTCCGGAGAAAATCGGAAAGCTGTATTTTTCTTTTAATAAAACTAAAGACTTTTTGGAGATATTAAGGATACATTACTACTCTATAGGTACTCAGGATTAACATGAGATTAGGTGAAACTGTGTATGTTATGTACCCTTTAAAGAAAAACATGGTAACTCTTTAAATAATGTGATATTCGATATGCAATACGATAATGCCTAAATTCCACATGCTAAGATGAGTTAGTTCTGTGAACTTTTATTACTATCTTGCCATATATAAATTTATATATATATGTATGTATGTATGTATGTATCTGTAAAACCACAACAAATTCCTTGTGTTTGCGCACACCAAGAATAAAGCTCACTGTGTTTCTGACTCTAATATAACTAGCATACGTTTCACTTTTTCTGAGAAGAAAGCACCCCTACGACAACTTCTGAAAGTGAATGGTGGTGTTTTACACTAGCATTACATAAAATATATATAATATATATATAATCATTTTAACATCGGTTTAGGAACTGAATAATAAAATGGAAAAATAAAACACTCTGCTTAGTTTGCACACTATGAATTCAATATGCACTGATTCTTATTTAAGCTACAAAAGTTATTCAGGCAAGAGCAGTGAATGATTTTCTCTTTGTCTTTTGTTCATGACCCCAACTATTGCAAGCTGTAGCATATTGTGATATGTACATGTGGGATATTTCGATAATTTTGATATATTGCCTATTTCTAATTATTATATACTATTAGGGTTTTCTTAGTTTTAGGGTTTTGACCCAAACTCTGACACAATCTGCACACTGTTTTTGTCTAAAAGTTGAGATTTACACATGAATTACTGAATTACACTTTATTGGTAAAAGACTGTTGTTATTGTTAGGTTAAAAAATATTAAGCAGCGCAACTGTTTCCAGCACTGATAGTAAATCAGCATATTAGAATGATTTTTTTTAAAGGATCATGTAACACTGAAAACTGGAGTAATGATTTTGGAAATTAAACTTTAATTACAGATATAAAGTAAATGTTAATGTATATTAATATAGAAAAACAATAATTTACATCGTAATAATATTTCACAATATTGCATTTATTTCTGTATTTTTTATCAAGTGAAAACAGCCTTGATAAGCATAAGAAACTTCTTTAAAAAACATTAAATGAGAGGGTGTGTCCAAACTTTTGACTGGTAGTATGTATGTATATATATATATATATATATATATATATATATAACTAGAAATATAAATCAAAGCAAAAAAGTCGGTAAAATGGTAAAAACATTTGACAAAATGAAAAAAAAAAAAAGAAAACTCAATATAAATAATAAAAGCTTTTTCAGTTGAAAAGGAGAATAATTTCATTTTGATTAAAGACTATGAAAACAAACAATTATCTGAATGAAAATACACTACTATTCAAGCATTAAAATGTAATTCATTGCTGTGATTAAAGCTGAATTTTCAGCACCATTACTCTAGTTTTCAGTGTCACACGATATTTCAGAATCCTTCAAATATTTGAATGATAGCGGATATAATAAATGATTTCACTTTTGATTTCATGTTGATTTTTTTGTCCCTTCTAACATTGTAAGCAGTAACTCTCCGTCTCTTATCACGTCTGTAAGCTTTGAAGTGCTACAAATAAACTCTGGACTAGAACATAGAAGACACTTTGTGGGTGGCTGTCGCTCCCCTCCCAGTGTCTCTGTGTTTGTCTGTGTCTCTGTCTGTCCCGAGTCCCCCAGGACGTGTCCTGTCTCTGGAGCGTCAGGTGGTCTCTTGAGCCGGCCGGCCGTAGCCTGACTCATGAATGGCTCATTAGCGTCAGACAGAGATAAACTACAACTCGCTGAAAACCAGAACTGCCGCACTGCCAACGGCTGCCGCGCCGTCACTGATAAGAGCTGCGTTATGAGCGCTTATCACAGCTGTCTGACCGACACACTGATCTAGAATCAGATGCTAAACTTTACCAGACTAAACGGGCCATGAACCTCTGGCCATAAAGGCAGCGTTCAGTCGGAAGTGAAAATTGTTCCTGCTCCTCCTCAAGTAAAACACAAAAGTAAAAATTCAGAAGAATTTCAATGCAGATCTGATCCACAAGTTAGCAAAAAGGGCATATGTTACATTGGATGATTCATTGAAAACCTAAAATCCTTCCCCTTTACACTAGCTCTCAAATTTGCTTATTCAAACATGGCACATTGCCAGTGTGTAAGAACCAGGATTCTGCATAATTTCTGTCAGATTGAGATTAAAGTATATTTTAGTTTGCCATCAATGTGTATCAGTACTTTCAGCAGTGCTTTAACCATATTTCGAGGACAATATAAGTACACTACCAGCCAAACATTTTTGAACAGTAAGATTTTTTTTTTTTTAATGTTTTTCAAAGAAGTCTCATTCTGCCAAGCCTGTATTAATTTGATTCAAAGTACAGCAAAAACAGTACTATTTTGAAATGTTTTTACTATTTAAAATAACTGTTTTCTATTTGAATATATTTTAAAATGTCATTTATTCCTGTGATTTCAAAGCTGAATTTTAGGCATCATTACTCCAGCCACATGATCCTTTAGAAATCATTCTGATATTCTGATTTGCTGCTCAAAAACATTTATTATTATTATTATGTTGAAAACAGCTAAGTATATATATATATATATATATATATATATATATATATATATATATATATATATATATATATATATAATTTTTTTTTTCAGGTTTCTTTGATGAATAGAACAGCATTTATCTGAAGTCACAACAGAAATCTTTGTGTAACATTATAAATGTCTTTATCAATTTAAAGCATCCTTGCTAAATTAAAGTATTAATTTCTGTAATTACTTTTTGAATGATATAGTGTATAATGTTACAAAATCTTTTTTTTATCCTGAAAAAGATGAAAATGTACTCAACTGTTTTAAAGATTGATAATAATACTAATAAAATATGTTTCTTGGACAGCAAATCGGCATATTAGAATGATTTCTGAAGGATCATGTGACACTGAAGACTGGAGTAATGATGCTGAAAATGTAGCTTTAATTACAGGAATATATTACATTTTAAGATATATTCAAATATCATTTTTTAAAGAGATGTTTTTAAAAAACAAACATCTTAGTGTTCAAAAACTTTTGACTGGAAGTGTAATTATGAAATGACATACCCAGATGTTCTTACATCCTACTTAAGTGGGTCAAAAACACTCTTAGTGTATTTAATATAAAAATAAATCATAATACATTTTTATTTATTTGCAATTAACTTGCAGTCACATGTCTGAAAAAAAAAAAAAAAAAAACTCAGTTAAATTCAGTTAACACTTAAGTGTTTTATTTTAAATGTAACACTTTTTCTCAATGAGATGCATTTTAACATCTCAACAGACTGAATATCATCATGGCAAGTTTATTGAACTTTTTCTTACAGAAAAGCCAAAACAGACACTCAAACATCACTTATCGTACTCCACAATTTTTCACATCCACTGCTAATTATCTTATCATTTACAGCCAAGATGGCTGGCGGTGATGCTAACGGTGCAGTGACGCGACCAGTAAGCCGGTCCATGAATCTAAGTTAGGTCAGAGTCATTAGCACTTCTGCAGGAGTGCTGGAGGGAGATGTCTGCTCTCCGCTGATGCTTCGGGAAGCATATGTTGTGTGAAGCTACATCAGATTTGAGTGATTAGAAGCCCCTCCTGTGCGCTGAGACCCGGTCGCTTCCATCTGCTTAGAGGAACCGGCTAACAGCCTCCGCTAAATGAGTCTTTCCTCCCCGAGTCGCCATGCTAATTACGACAGAGAAGATAGATTGGCTCACTGTGAGGTGCATCAGAAATATCTCATTATTTGCTTATTTATGTGCGTGTGCATGAAGTTAGCATGAAATACAGCCGCTGGAAAGCTTGTGATAAATGTGTTTTGTGTTGGTGTGCACGTTCATCACAGGATCATTTAATATCTTTTTGCCATGAACGTGAATCAGAAAGGGCGAAAAGAAAAACCGCATGCAAATGCAGTAAAATCTTCAAGTATTTAAAAAGTGTTTGGGGCTGAGGCAGCTTTTATTTTTCAGGAGAGGAAGAAAGCACGTGCCATGCTGCTATTGTGCTGCAGCCGCACTGAGAGAATATGACTAACTAGAAAAGTAACGGCTAGTTTTTTTTGTTTGTTTTTTTTTCTGAGTTTTTTTTGACACAGCCTTGCCGGGGAATTTAAAACAGTTTGAAGGTTTGTTTGAAGTCTGAAGGTCTGCTGTTTGAATACTTGAACGGGCTGAAAAGAGACTTGAAGTCTGAAGGTTATTTAGGCCTTCTGTAGATTAAACACTTGGACAGTATGAAGACAGATTTCAGGTCTGAAGTGGCAGTCTGGAGAAAGAACACTTTAAACCAACAGAAAGCAGCAGTGAGGAAAAATGTCAGATCATGTTGTCATGTTGTCAAAATTCAATATAGTTCTGTATTTATGTCAAACATGTTGAGATTTCTTGGGAAGATAAAACATGAAAACTTAGTTGCAGTCAAAAGTTTGCAGAATCTGCTAAATGTTAATTATTTTACCAAAATAAGAGGGATCATACACAATGCATGCTATTTTTTTTATTTAGTACTGGCCTTAATAAGCTATTTCACATAAAAAGATGTTTACATATAGTCCACAAGAGAAAATAATAGTCGAGTTTATAAAAATGACTGCGTTCAAAAGTTTACATACACTTGATTCTTAATATTGTGTTGTTGTCTGAATGATCCACAGCTGTGTTTTTGTTTAGCGATAGTTGTTCATTAAGTCCTGAACATTTAAACTGTGCGCCGTTCTTCAGAAAAATCCCACAAATTATTTGGTTTTTCAGCATTTTTGTGTATTTGAACCCTTTCCAACAATGACTGTACGGTTTTGAGATCCATCTTTTCACACTGAGGACAACTGAGGGATCCATCTGCAACTATTACAGAAGGTTCAAATGCTCACTAATGCTTCAGAAGAAAAACAATGCATTAAGAGCCAGGGGTGTAAACTTTTGAATGAAGATGTGTACATTTTTCTTATTTTGCCTGGAGAAACTGGAGAAGATTCTTACGTGTTTCCCAGAGGTCAAATTAGGTAAAATTTACCCTGATCTTCAAATTCAAAAAGTTTTCCTAACCTAACCCTAAGCGTATCTGTCCTGATCTAAAATGACTCTGAATCTGCCGTCCTCTTCTAGTTTGAGGTTAGAAATAGGGCAGCGTGTTCACGATCTGCCCCACTCTCAGTTTGTTGCTCTGTTTATTTCCGACGCAATGAGACGGCCGACAGTCGGCTCCCAAAGGCTTAAACAAACCCACACAAAGACAGGCCGTCTCCACGGGTCCTAGCCACGGTGTCTGGGTGAACCGGCTCCTCAGCGGGACCCGCGTCTGACGCGGCGAACTTCTCCACGACGAGCTGCACCGACGATGATGCATAGATGAATCTGGGGGGATTTGTGATGTGGCGGGGCGGCTGCAGGGGTTAGAGGCCAGAGGACACCGCAGGGCTCTGCGCGGCACTGATAAGAGTTTGTTTGTCTTCCTGTGGATGGTTAGGCCTCAGTCTGCAGCCGAGGAAACGCTGGGACAATAGGTGTGCGGAGCAGCCTGTGACCTCCCTCTCTCCCGCTCTTCCTCTCCCTGTCTCTCCCCCCGTCCCCACCTCACCGCTTCTCTTCCGTCCTCGCCTGCAAAACACTTTCATCAGCCTCCCGCCCGGCCGACTGCGTCCAGCCGTCTGACTGCTTGACCAGCAGGATTACAATTTACTAAGATTACAAATTAAGGATTAAAAATGACAACTAAAACAATAAAATAACACTTGCATTACTCATACATAATGAACTTATAATTACTTTTATAACCTAATAAAACATTAGCTAGAATTAAAAATTAATTAATAAAAATATATATATAATATTATTTTACTATATTTTACTTATTTTTGACAATTTTGTAATTTTTGTTTCTTTTCAGTTTTAGTGCTAAAATAATAACAACAACAAAAAACATTTTAAACTTAATAAAAACTAGACAGTCATATAACAATAATAATAATAATAATAATAATAAATAATAATACTAACAAAAACACACAATATTTATTTTATTTCAGCTAGGTATCAAGGTAACATTTCTCATTTTCAGTTTTAGTTTAAGAACTAAAATAACCAACTAAAACTTCAAAGCAAAAAATGACATATTTAAACAACAACAACAATCAATTAACTTTAACTAAATAAACTAAAACTTAAAAAAGACATATAGACATTAAAACAACGACAACAACTAAAAATAATAATAATAAAAACACAACTTGTTTTAGTTTTGGGTAGTTGGCAACTCAAAATGTATCTTTTTTTTTGTTTACATTCTAAAATAATTAAAACAAAATGAAATTAATTTTAAATCCTAGACTAAAAAACTATATAGGCATATTTAAAAAACAACAACAAACAAACAAACACCACAATTGTTTTTTTATTTTGTTTAAATATTAAAATAAATAAAACTATATAAACTAAAACATAAAAAATAATAATAATAATAAAACACAACAAACTTTTTTGTTTGTTTGTTTGTTTCAGCTATTTGCCAAGGCAAGATTTCTTATTTTCATTTTGTTTCAATATTAAAATAAAACTAAATAAACTAAAACTCAAAACTGAACCTATGTAGGCATACATACATACAAACATACAAATAAATGCATACGTGCATACATGCATGCATACATGAATGTATGACAAAAATACACAACAAACTTATTTCATTTTAGCTAGCTGGCAAGTCAACATTTCCCATTTTTGTTCAGTTGAAATATTAGTACAAAAAAATAAATAAAAATTAAACAAACCCTAACTAAAAACTCAATTTTACTAAAAAACGATATAGAAAATGTTACAATAATCAAAATCGAATAAAATAACAAAAATTATAAATTATGCTAAAATAGCAGTTCAAAATCATAACTAGTTCCTGCTCAGCTGCCTGAACGCAGTGATTCAGAATTTAGTATTTACTGACTTTCTGTTTCTGAATGAACTTTTAGATTAATTGACAAATGAACAAAAGTTTGCCTCTCATTCACGGTGGCTGCAGATCTGCTTAAAATGTGTTGCTCTGTTTATTGTCTGAGCACATAAACTGAAAACATGACATGCATTCTGCTTGAATCTGCTGAGGAAACCAATCAGGAGGGTAAAAAACGTGCTTCCTGGAGATCTATTTTTGTACCGGAAATGTCAGTGAAGGTGTTTTCCACAAAATCTGGAGCGTGTTTTATGTTTCACTGTAACCTTATCCGAACACGAGTCGCTATCACTCATAACGTTCGCGTCAGTGCAGCTCCTCAGACGATCCTCCCAGTCTCTTATTATGTTTTTGACAGGAAACAGACAGGTTTACTGGTAAAGGAGTTATTCATAAGACGGAAACTGGCCACAGGTTAAAGAGGATTCTGGCGCCTTTGACCTCTGACGTGACTCAGATCAGTTTCCAGGATGCCAGATCAACATGCTTTCTGAAAAACATCAGCTTTATCTCAGACCCTCTTACAGTGACTCAGTGCTTTCGTACAGTGTCTGCTGTTTTTATGACCTTTAAAAACAAGAAATAGTTGTGTGAGGAAATGTTGACACATGGACTTGCACAAGATCAGCTTTTAAAATTCCTTGTCAGTCATCATTTCTTGTTGCTCTGCGAATTAAAGGTGAAATGTGTAATTTATTTGTCATAATCAGCGCTAAATGGAGTTGTAAAGTAGTGTTCTGAAATACATTTCCTAACCCCTTGATTGTAGGGTCTGTATAACCAGATGAAATCAATCCCACAGAAGCACATGATTGGAAATCTGCCATCTTCGCTCATAGGCATGCAGACTTGCTGTCTGGTTGTTTTTGAGCCAATCACACAAGCCATAAATGTCATGTGGCCAATCACTCAGGTGCAGCAGTATCATGACAACGCTGATTGGCGGATGACACCACAAGAACACACACACAAACCCCTTCTACTGTAATATAATGACATATCTGTGATTTATGCTGCTTGCTGATGAAAAATGTTTATTGTACAGTTGTACACTCCAAAACATAATTTACCTCTTTGTTTTGCCAGTACAAATCTGTTTAAACTCTAAATCTGTTCAAACAAGATTTGCATAATATATTTTGACCCTGGACCACAAAGCCAGTCATAAGGTTAATTTTTTTCAAATTGAGTTTTCATCATTTGAAATCAGAAAAGCTGATTAAATAAAATTTCCATTGATGTATGGTTTGATAGGATAGGACAATATTTGGCTATACGCCTTTAAAGTTGTCCAAAAGCAATGCATATTACTAATTAAAAATTAAGTTACTTAAGACTGGTTTTGTGGTCCAGGGTCACATATTAATATATTAATTGTAATGTATTATAATTAAATATATTAAGTATTTTTTTTTATATATCAAAATTAAGTAAGTTTATACATAATCCAAGAGGGAAAAAGTACAGATAGTATCAGAATAGACTTAAATCAAGTATAATTTTTCAGTTTTTGAGAAAATTAAACTTCTTATCTAATGTCATTTTGCTTCTCAAGTAAATGTATGTTGACTTGGGAATGTTTAGTTATTTGTACTGGAAAACATAACAAAAATACTGTGGAATAACTTTTTTTTTTTTTTTGTGAATAGTTAATGGAGAAACCAAATGGTGTGAATATGGCATCTAAGTGTAATGATCAGAGCGTAGACAGCGGAGTAGAGGATCCAAAAGCAAGGCTTTCATTAATAGGAGCGTGGTCAAACAGGCAGTATCGATACAAGCAAACAGTAATATCCAAGGAGAGACAAAAGATCTAGTACACAGGCAATAGTCAGGGCAGGCGGCAAGCAATCAGAAACAAGAGAACAGTCCAGGGTCAAAACACAAAGGCTAGGCAACAAGGAACTGGGGAAACTAGGAAATACGCTACAAGCTATCAATACACTGCAGTGACAAAGTGTGTGTGTGCAACTCTTATATGGGAACTGGGAGGAGTCTGTAATTGGTTCCTAGGCAGAGGGTCATGGGAAATAGAGTCCAGGGTAAGAGTCTGTAATGGAGTGCCCTCAAGTGAAGCACATAGGCACTCCAGCTAGAAGTCATGACACTAAGAAGTCAAACTTTCAATAAATCAAAATGTTTTTCTTATTTTCCTGCCAGTCAGAGAGGTTAGTATTACAATATGGGAATTTCCCAAGCATATCTTCAGATTATCATAGGTTTTATGAGAAGGGTGATTAAATCAGTATTGATAAATAAATAAGTTCACAATATTGATAATACATTTTTGGGTAATTTTCAATATTTAGACTTTGTCTAGACGATCAGTTGCATGTCCCTATCTATCTATCTATATATATATATATATATATATATATATATATATATAAAAAAAAACAACCTCACATACAGACAGAAACTCAAGGTTCTTCACTACAACCTGCCAAAAGTGTGGTTCAACTTAAATAAAATATGTTAATATAGCGTAGTAAAATGTATTATTTAAAATCTTAATTTATTATTCTTATTCTTCTTATTTTAAAAGGGTATCATACAACCAATATATTTGTATCTATGTTTTAATTTATTCAGCTGACAAGTTCTGTCGTGCAGCACCTTATTTAACAGAAAATGAAAATGCAACCTAATTGTTTTATTTTGATTAGACTTTAGAGATTGATTAAATTGTTATTCCTTTTAATGTATTAAAGCTCATAAAACTTAAAATACAGAAAGAACAAAGCGGGAAAAAAAAAATCAGCTGAAATTATTGGGCCGTAAATTAAAAAATAAGCTTATTCTGTTGTTTATTTTTGTTATTTTCTTTTAATTCTCAGGATCTAACAAACATGTACAATGCATTTTCTTCCCAATTAAAGGATTACTCCACTTCCAAAATAAAAAAAAAAAAATCCTGATAATTTACTCACCCCCTCTAAAACACTTGTGGATTTCCGATGAAAGCTTTACATTTTCAGTTTTAGGGAAACACTTCAAATCAATCAAAGTATCCGTCATGATGCTTTGTTCAGACATCAGTAGAGAGCACAATTGCACTAAGAACACACAATCATTTATTTCCTCAAGTCAGGTAAGGATGGGAAATATCTGGCCTCAGGATACAATGTCAGTACACAGGGCTGGACCGTATGGACAAATATAATAGCACAGTATTTTTCACAGTAGTGATTTCTTAGAATTAAAAAATTACTCCACTTCCAGAATGAAAATCCTTATGTCATCCAAGATATTTGTCAAAAAACTCCCATCTCATTATCTTCTTCATTTTCAAAATCAAATACAAAGTGAATGTGCAAAGAAGATCAAATGCCCTTTACAAAAAAGGTAAAACAGCAATATAGGACGATTTTGGAGGAGAAAATGAGATGGGATTTTTTTGACATACTCCAGTTGAATTGAACCAGAGTACTCAGAGTAAGCATACACACTGTAGAGCTGAACAAGAGGAGTGTTTGTGGTTAAAAAGTGTATGAATATTATTTTATTTAAGAAAATGACCGACTGTTTCGGTTGGGATCGTTTAGAGCCTTTTGAAGCTGCATTGTAACTGCATTTTTAATCTTCAATCCGTTGAAGTCCACTATATTAAGAAAAATCCTGCAATGGTTTCCACAAAAAAATTAATTTCTTTGCGACTGAAGAAAGAAAGACATAAATATCTTGGATGACATTGGGGTGAGTACATTATCAGAAATTTATTTATTTTTTTTTCTGGAAGAGTAATCCTTTAATGCTAAGAAATTACTACTGTAAAAAATAGCGATATGGTACAGAAAAAATACTGTGCTATTATATTTGTCCATAGAATCCAGTTCTATGTACTGGCGTTGTATCCTGAGGCCAGTAATTTCCCATCCTCACCTGACTTGAGGAAATAAATGATTGTGTGTTCTCAGTCTGAACGTGCTCTTCACTGATGTCTGGACAAGCATCATGACAAATACTTTGATTGATTTAAAGCGTTTCCCTAAAATTGAAAACGTGAAACCTTCATTGGAAATACACAAGTGCGTTAGAGCTCCGCGTGACCTTCTCTTCGCTCATAAAGCTAGAAATGAAACTCATCTGATGGTGCCCTAGTGCTGCGCGTGTTTTCCAGTATTAAGCAATTCCTCTGCGAGCTACGTTTGTGTAAGTGTGTGTTGCTTCAGGCGAAGGCCCGAGGGTCAAAATGTAAAATGAAGCCTCTCTCGCACACACGAGGGCAGGGAAAATAACAAACGAGCTGCCGTGAAGGTACAGTGATGGATGGTGGGGTATTATTTGTGTCTTGGCTCAGAGAAAAAGGCCGATTGGATGTCCGCAGCCTTAAACATTTGGTTGCATGGGAAAGAGCCATCGATGAAACGAGATAAAGCTCTGGCTTATAGCTCATTTAACACAGAAGTGCTTAGTGAAAGCTCTGGCATTTCCGGGTCATCTCTGCAGGTCAGCGTTTATGTCCCATGAGTCTGACTGATATATGTAAGGCCGCTGGAGGAATCATTCATCTGCTGCTCATCATTATGAACGTCAGCACTGATGGTCTCTCTGACAGCCCATCAGAACAACATAATGAAGACATATGAAGAAAAATGTGTGTTTCACTAGCAGATGTGGATGGATTTCTGAGTTAAAAACTAATATTTTTTGATAAATACAGGTGCAGCTCAAAAAATTTGAATATCATGGAAAAGTTAATTTTTTATTGTAACTTATTTCACAAACTGAAACTTTCATATATTCTAGATTAATTACATGCAAAGTGAAATATTTCAAAACGTTTTTTTTTTTTGGTTTAATTTTGATGATTAGAGCATACAGCTCATGAAAGTCAAAAATCCAGTCTCTCAAAATATTAGAATATATCCTAAGATCAATCAAAAAACAGATTTGCAAACAGAAAAGTTCAAGTTCTTTAAAGTATGTTCATTTATGCACTCAATACTTGGTCGGCAGCACATATTACAGCAAATAACTTGGTCCTAGCACAAATGACAGCATCAGTGAAGTGTGGCATGGAAGTGATCTGCCTATGGCACTGCTGAGGCACTATTGAGCCTTCAGATCGTCAATACATTGTTGGATCAACTGTTTCTCATCTTTCTCTTGAAAATATCCCATAGATTCTCAATAGAGTTCAGGTCAGGCATGTAAAGCACAGTAATATCATGGTCAGCAAACCACTTGCAAGTGTTTTTTGCACTGTGGGCAGGTGCTAAAGTCCTGCTGGAAAAGGAAATCAGCATCTCCATAAAGCTTGTCAGCAGATGGAAGCATAAAGTGCTTCAAAATCTCCTTTGCACTTTACACTTGATAAAACACAATGGACCAACACCAGCAGATGTCATGGGACCCCAAATCATTACTAACTTCAGAAACTTCACACTGGACTTCAAGCAGCTTGGATTCTGTGCCTCTCCAGTCTTCCTTCAGACTCTGGGACCATGATTTCAACATGAAATGCACAATTTACTTTTATCTGAAAAAAAGACTTTGGACCACTGAGCAACAGTCCAGTTTTTTTTTCTCTTTAGCCCAGGTAAGATGCTTGTGACGTTGTTCAGAAGTGGCTTGGTAGTCCTTTTCCTGAAGACGTGTGAGTGTGGTGACTCTTGATTATGACTCCGGCTTCATTCTGCTCCTTGTGAAGCTCTCGCAAGTGTTTGAATCAGCTTTACTTGACAGTATTCTCAAGCTTGCGGTCATCCCTGTTGCTTGTGCACCTTTGCTTACCCAGTTTCTTCCTTCCAGTCAACTTTGCATGAAATATGCTTTGATACATCACTCTGTAAACAGCCACCCCATTCAGTAATGGAATTCTGTGACTTACTCTCTTTGTGGAGGGTGTCAGTGATTGTCTCCATTGCCAAGTCAGCAGTCTTCTCCATTAGTGTGGTTTCAAAAAACAAGAGATACCTGGAATTTATACTGTAGGGATGGTCATTTAATGAAACTTAAATGTAAATATTCTAATATTTTGAGATACTGGATTTTTGACTTTCATGAGCTGTATGCTCTAATCATCATCATCAAAAAAAATTTATTTTTTTTTTTTAAATAAGTTACAATAAAAAAAATGAACTTTTTCACGATATTCTTTTTTTTTTTTTTTTTTTTTTATATGGCATCAATTAAAAGGACAGTTCACCCAAAATTTGCCAACTGTAAATATCCATCTTCATTTACTCCCCTCATACCGTTCCAAGTCTATATGAGTTTCTTTATTCTGTTGAACACATAATAAGATATTCTGAATATTAATGAGAACCAATCAGTTGACGTCCATTGACTTCCATGGTATGGAAAAAAATACTATTGAAGTCAGTGGCTACCGTCAGCTGTTACCAACATTCATCAAAAGAGTCAGTAATCAGAGTAATGCTTAGTCAGTATTGGATTTGTCTGTCCATTGAATGTTGTTGGATTGGGAGATTGTTTCAAGTTTTTTCCTGTTTTTTTTTTTTTTTTTGTCAAGTACAAAACAAGTACACTTATATCCAAATCAGTGTTAGGAAAGAATTATGTAATTGGATTACTTTTTTCAAGTAACTAGTAAAGTAACACATTACTTTTTTTATTTACAATGAAATGTCTGAGTTACTCAGTTACTCAAAAGTAATGCCAGTTACATTGTTCTCCCATTGATTGACTGACCGCTCTCCTGTCTCCATGTTGAGAGAAATCTGTAAAGTAGTGGTGTTGTGTTCGGTTTGTGAACATGATGCTAACTTTACTTCTTTACAACGCTAATCAAAATGCACTCTACATCAAATCAGTCATATGCAGTTGTCAGGTTAATGTACTTTGTTTAGATATTTTACTGGAAATCAAGACAGATTCTCATTAAGAATATGCAGTGTATTTAGAGCGTGTCTCCATTCAAACTGTGCTTACATCCTTGATAAGCCCCAACTTACTATGACAAAGCCTGGACTGCCGTCACCATCAGCTTGACGTCTAAACATGGCATTTCCTGTTGTCCTTACAGTTGTTGTAGCTTCCTGTATTTCCTCCCACTCTGTCTGTCCTTTGTGAGCGAGCAGAAAGTGTCTGCTGTGTTTTGTTTACCTGGATCACTAAAGAAACAGATATACAGTACTGTTCAAGTCTTGGGTCAGTAAGATTTGTTAATGTTTTTGAGAGAAGTCTGCAATTATTATTATTACACCGAAATATTATTGCAATTTAAAATAACTGTTTCCTATGTGAATATATTCTAAACTGCAATTTATTCATGTGATGAAAGCTGAATTTTCAGCATCATTACTCCAGTCTTTCTTGTCACATGGTCCTTCAGAAATCATTCTAATATGCTGATTTGCTGCTCAAGAAACATTTCTGATTATTATCAATGTTGAAAACATATTTTTGTGGAAACCGTGATACATTTCATTTTTCAGGATTATTTAATGAATAGAAAGTTCAAAAGTACAGCATCTATTTAAATGTCTTTATTGTAACTTGTGATCAATTTAATACATACTTGATGAATAAATGTATTAATAAAATAAATAAATAAATAAGTAAAGTAATCTTAAATACCTGAACAATTTTAATTGTATTGTGTGTGCGTATGTGTGCACCTGGTATTTATCGCGTTATGGGGACCAAATGTCCCCATAAGGATAGTAAAACTAGTAAATTTTGACCTTGTAGGGACATTTGTGAGGTCCCCATGAGGAAATAGAATTATAAATCATACAGAATGAGTTTTTTTGAGAAAGTAAAATTATGCACAGTTTCCTGTGAGAGCTAGGTTTAGGTGTAGGGTAGGTGTAGGGCGATAGAAAATATGGTTTGTACAGTATAAAAACCATTGCGCGTATGGAATGTCCCCATAAAACATGGAAACACGACGTGTGTGTGTGTGTGTGTGTAAATATATATATATATATATATATTGATATTGATCACCTGCCAAAAAAAAAAAAAAAAAGTGTCCTCAGATTTCAGATTTTCTAACAGTTGTATCTCGGCCAAATATTGTCATATCCTAACAACCCATACATCAATAGGAAGCTTATTTATTCAGATTGTTTGGTTTATAATGTATACATTTCAATAAAAAAAAAAAAAAAAAAGTACCCTTATGACTGGTTTTGAGGTCCAGGGTCACATATATGTAAATAAACAATAGCCATTCCTATCATATTGTTTAGAAAGAAGCACATTGGGATATATTGAATATGTTTAGTCCAGAAATACAGAAAATAAAATGAGGTCTTTATCTGGTCAGCTGATTCATCAAAGAAATAAATGACACATTTATTGATTTTTAAAACAAAGATTAGTTCCAACCCTAAAGATGACCCTTTATTCAGAAAGACTGCTCATTTAAAATTCCATTCTCCCCATACTTAGACTTCCTTGATGATTTAGATGATGATTTAGAAGCCATCAAAGCAGTTGTCTGATTTCCATTTGACTGTCTTTGAACCTTCTTGAAACTGTATCTCAATATTTTAAACATCAGAGTACAACGAGAGTCATTTACTTGAGACGTTAAGTGGATTCATAATCAAAATCATTAGATTCCCTGCAGTATGTTTGTCATCCTTCTGTCAAATGAAGTGGTCAGGAGGCAATAACATCCTAGTGTTTCAGCATCCTATTGTATCTCAGGTTTACAGCTCATGATATTAGTGCTGATCTGACATCAGGAGACAGATTTGATTATTTAGTGCTAGTAGTAACATGCGTTGTTTTCTAAAGTCAGCCTGATTCACTTCTGCCGCTTGGGAAGTGACACCTGACCCGTGTCTTCCAGAGGAAGGACGTGCATTATTCTAGAGATGATTAATGAGCTGCTGGCAGGATATTATTATTCCCCAGGGCCACAGATGAAGAACATAAATGATTAAAAAACTCTGCCTTTTATTTTCTGTAGATTCCAGTGCGATCTGTGAGCTGCAGGATGTACCCGGAAACAGCAATGATTGGATCGTCCTGCAGGAAATGTCTCAGGGATGCTGGACGAACTTCACCAGCCTGGACGGGAAAGAAGTCCACATCTTCAAGCTGCTGTCCTCACGTGTAAGTCAGCATGAGAAGTGTTGAACATCCTCATCACTCATGTGATTCAAAGTGCTATTTAATTTTTAATTTACACTTTCATTTTTCTGGATTCCATTTTAGTGGTTAACTAAATTTTAGTCATTAAAAATCATGCCTGATTAACAGTTTAAGAGTTTAAAGGTAACATATCATAAACAAATATGACCTTTTCCATGTTTAAATGCTATAATCGGGTCCCCGGTGAATCTCAGTCAAACCAACAAAAAAAGTAGAAAATGAACAACCAGTGCCTTTCTCTGCAAGTATGTGGAAAAAACAATCCACTCAGATTGCACTCCCCTAGTGATGTAGAAAGAGATCTTATTGCACAATTAAACACACCTTAATTTCCACCCAAAAGTTTGAGTCCCAGCCTCAGAGAAGAAAAGAGAGCAGTAGATTTATTGATTTATTTACTGTTTACTACACTGCTGCCACACAGATATAATATAAACATACGATTTTCTTTCCAACTTTTTACCTTTACAGACATACATACCTTTACGACTGTTTTTGTAGCTCATTTGTGTTTTTTACAAAAACTTGTGAGTATTTGACAGTTTAAGTGCAATAAGACATGAAAGAGAACTTTTACATTTTGGTTTTATTTTTTTTTTTCAATTTTTTTCTTCAGTGTTTTTTTTCCTCTTAAATTTTTCTAATCAAAAGCATGTCTAATTAATTAAGACATTTATATAACAGCTATTATTATTAAACTAAACTAACAAAATGTGTAACAAAAATCAAAAATTTTAAGGCCTTATGAAATTCATTTTATGTTTTGCCAGATTATTTCCAAATATTTCCATTTTCTTGATTGTGTTTTACAAAATATATTTAAGTGATCCAAGTGATTTTTGGCATAAAAGAAATATCTGTAATTTTCACCCATACAATGCATTTTTGGCTATTGCTATAAATATATTCATGCTACTTAAGACTGGTTTTGTGGTCCAGGGTCACATTTATACAATTTAACAGCAATTTATTAAAAGTTTAACAAAGTAAAATAAAATAAAATAAAATAAATGGCTTATGAATTTTCCAAATTCCATTTTATTTTTTTTTAGCAAATTCTGTGTTTTCAGTAATAATTTTTCAGAATTCTATTTTCATGGTTTAATTACATTTTTATTAATTAATTACATTTTAATAATTTAACAGTTTTTGCAATTTATCACCAAAAACAGTGGTGATCAAATGAAAGCATAAAACATTAACAATTTAATTTAACCTTTAAAATATAATAAAAGGAAACTTAACATTTCCTTTTATTTTTTGGCAAACAAAGTGCTGCACAACAGAATATAATTTTTAAAAATAAGATATATAAGTATAAGTATAATATAAGATTATAAGTAAAATTGTGACTTTTTTAATGTATTATTACTTTGAGACAATGCAATAATAACAATACAATCTTTAGTACAATAATAATATATTTTTATCACAAATTTTCACGTTAAGCCTTCTGCTTCTTTTTGGGGGGGGGGTTGTTGAGACTTTCTTTGAGTTTCTGGTGTTGTTAGTTTACCGAGATAGTCTTGTTGGTGATCTAGAAGCTTTGTTGAAACACCAATAGACTGTAATGTCATAGTTCAATCATAGTTTCCAGCACAAGAAGTACCAGATGAGTAGCACTCCGGGTTTTCGCATGTTACAGTCCATCACATTTAAGCAGAAACATCACTGCTCAAATGCGTCAGTCGGTTTGAGGTCAGTCCGGTTTCTCCACGTGTGGTTGAGAAAGACCAACACAGACCATTAGTGGTGATGCAACTCTCACTTGTCCCGGGCCAAAGCAGAGCGGGTTTGTGCGTCAGCATCAGGTCTTTTGTGCTTGTTTACTCTTTAAATGCACTCATGTTGATTAGATGATTAATTATCAACATCTGACAGCTTGAGAGTAAATGGCTTCACAGCGTGAGGATGCTGAGAGTAATTTTAGGATGATTACGCACTGGAGACTGGATGTTTCTTCATCTATGCAGGATGAGTGAATGAATCACAGGCTGTGAGAGATGTGGAAATGCCTTGTCCGTTCACTTCAGCAGGGAATTCAACATGTTGAGTTTTCACATGGTTTGCATGAAAAGAAAAACATCTTTTTCTATTAAATATAGACTCATTTGAGTCCATTTTCATTTCTCTTGAGGAATTCTGTAGAAAGCCAGTCCAGAGCGCACAGAGAGCATGCTGCTTTTGTGTTTCTGGTGATGAAAGCGGGCGGTTTTCTGAAAGAAACTGCTTTGTTCAAACATGTTGCATTACAAACCAACTGATAATGGATCTGCAAACCAGCAAAAGCTAAAATTGACTGAAACAGGTTTATGAGATAAGGCTGGTCAAACCTTGTGAGAAAGAAGTGCATTTAACTGCAGTGTACATCAAATTCTTAATGTATATTTTTCGAAAACTGTGCTTATACAATACTTGTAAAAAAGGATTTCTGAAGGATCATGTGACACCAAAGACTGGAGTAATGATGCTGTAAAAACAGCTTTGATCACAGCAATAAATACAATTTTACAATATAATAACACAAGGGATTTCTTTCAAAAATATTTAAAAATCATAATGTTTACAGAGAAACCATTTTCACTCAGAAAATGAAACAATTACAAAGAAAAGTTTGAAAAACTTTTATTGTAATTGTATTGTAAAACACACTCCAATATATTTTCTTTTGTACAACTTTGAAATAAATATAAAAATACTTTTAAAAAGTGCACTTTGTAATAATGTCAAATTAAGTTTTAAAGTACATTTAAAATCATTATTTTAATCTTTTGTCGTGTTTTTAAGAAGTACAGTTATTTTGATGTTATGCTAACATCAAAGAGATCTAAAGCACTTGATTATAATTCGACCTGTTGTGTGTTATTTGATTTTACGTTTAAAGTTAATATATTTAAAATGTAATAAATTGCAACTTTGTCATTACAAATGTGTAATTACAAATATATTTGACATACATGAAATACAAGTTAACCATGTTACAAATACAAGTTTAACCATATTTCATAGACAACAGACGTAAATATGAAATTACATATAAAGATGAACTTCGGTCAAAAACACTCTTAAGTTCAGCTAATTGCATTTAGTAAGTAAACTATAATGTATTTTTTTTATTTAATTGCAATTAAGTGTTAGAAAATATCACATTCAGTTCACACTTAAACATATTCTACTAAAGTTTATTGTTTCCGTATCAAATACTCTTAAGTAGAATGGTTAAATGTACTTCTTCTGCACAACCGTGTATCATCTGTCTCTGGTTCTTTGCTTACAGGCAGATGCGTTTAATCAAAACAGACACAGTTTAATATCCAAACTGTGTCACTGACACCAGAATCATTTAGTCTCCCTTATGTAGTTTCAAATCAATATGAGTTTCTTAGTAAATTGTGACAGAATTGTCATTTTTGTTTTGTGAACTGTCACTTAAAGCACGCGCACACACACACACGCACAAACAGAAACAGGGGGCGGAGTGAAGCTGGCCGTGCTGGAGTGGGAGGAGCTTCAGGCTTCATTGATGTCACTGTCTGGCTGTGCTCCAGTCATGTTGGCCGAAAGCCGAGTCTGGGATACTGGAGCCGACCCGGGTCGAGAGGAGAGCCGAAGAATAACGGGAAGCTGTTATGCATCAGCAAAGCCCTGAAAAAAGTGCTCTTGAGAAAAAAAATGAGCAAAAGGAAAACAATTGTATCTTGAAAGTACAGGAACAAAAATAGCAGGGGCGAGTGATCAGGCACCGCTGTGGACATTGTTTGACCCAAACGGAGTGAGGTGGACAGCGATGGATTATGGGAGGTCTGCGTTTCTGTAAACACCATTGAGGATTGCTGCAAATTATTAACATGACTGGATTGTTTCCTTCAGCACGCAGTTTCCATATTAAATATAGAAGTCGCGTCAGCAGACAATAACACGAGATGCGGAAATCAAATAAAGCCGTTTGCTATGAAATTGCACCTCACAACACAGATTCACATTTATTAATTATATGATTCACACAGAGGAGCTATTATTCTTTAAAGTATAACATAAATAAATATATAAATATAATGTAATATATATATAATATATATATAGATTCCACCATTCAAAGATTGATTGAACAGAGTAATGTATTTTTAATTAAGGTCGTTATTTATTTTTTTTTTTAAAGGCTTTTTAAATAATATTTTTATTCATTGTTGAATTAATCAAAAGTGGCTATAAAGACATTTATAATGTAACAAAAGAGTTATATTTCAAATAAATGCTGTTCTTTTGAACTTTCAGTTCATCAATGAATCTTGAAAAATAAAATGTATCACAGTTTCCACAAAACAGGATAACTGGTTTCAACATACACTGTTTTGCCAAAAGTATTGGGACACCCCCTTCTAATGAACAGGTTTGACTACTTTCCATTAATTTCCATGAGTACTTCTAATTTTTTAGGACCCTTTTTTATTCTAACATGACAATGCCTCTGTGTATAAGGTAAGGTTCATAGAGAAATGTTTGCTTCAGTCAGCGTGGAAGAACTTGACTGGTCTGCATAAAGCCAAGTCCTAATCCCAGCTGAACACCTCTGGTGTGACTTTAAATGTAGACCTTGAGCCAAAACAATGACTTGTATATACACTGGACAAAATTATTGGGACACCCCCTCACTTAGAACAGAAAACGGCACTTCCAAAACTGTAGCAACAAAGATGGAAGCATAATTCATGCATTTAAAAAATGTATTTCTATCTCTGTTGCTTCAGTTTTGGAAGTGTCTAAAATGACTGTACCCATATGCACTGAGTACCCATATGGTCTGAGTTTTTGGCTCAAGGTCTGCATTTAAAGTCACACCAGAGGTGTTTAGCTCAGATTAGGACTTGGCTTTATGCAGACCAGTCAAGTTCCACACTGACTGAATCAAACATTTTTCTATAAACCTTGCCTTATACACAGAGGCATTGTCATGTTAGAATAAAAAAGGCTTTTACACTATTTTTTATTCCTCCTCTAAACTTTTTTCACAGACCACCCAGTATTTTCCAGAAACCCCTGTCTAGGAGATACAATTGAGCTATTAAGAGCGATGGTAATTTTCCATCCCATGGGTATTTCTTCACACATGTCTCCTAAAAAGTGTGATTCTCACTCTTCCTCTGAAAGCCTACAGACATTCAGACACTGGTCTCTGATCAGCAGAGGAAATGAAAGCCGCCTCTAACAACCATTTCTTTTGTATTTGCTTCTTTGTGCTCATGGACGTCTGACAACTCGCCTCCTGTGAGACTAATTAATGTTCGTCAATCTCACGCTCACTGATGATGTTTCACAGACACACTCCACATACATTAGATAAAACCTGGCTATGAAAAAAATGGCATCTTCTGGGAGCGGAATTTGAACAGGAATCATGTGCTGTTGAACAAAAGCTATCACTGCTTGCTTTGTTCTGATGAGATTTTAAAACATTTGTAACATTTAACACATTTCACAGAAGTGCCAATTCTAAGACAATTTGTTTTGTTTTGAGTGTGCTGTCAAACATCGCTGTTACAACACTGTCAAAATTTCTGGTACAAAAAAAGCATCAGCTGTGGTTGAACTTTATTAAAAAAATGACATTTTAGATATCAAACTTAAATTTACATTAAAAAAATATATATATTAGCTGATCAAATCTGTTTTGTACCTTTATAATATACTGACAACCATTAAAAAACAGATTGTAATGAGAAAGAAACATGATGAATATTACCATTTACATTCATTATTATTATGAGAAATGTTTCTTCGCAAAACATTTGCATTCTCTCACAAAACTATTGTGTTGATTCACAAATATTTTGCATTCATTCCAAAAAAGTTTGCGTTCTCTTGCAAAACGTTTGCGTTCTCTCAATGAAATATTGTTTGTTTGCAAAACATTTACATTCTAGTAAAACAATTGTATTCTCGTTCAAAACTACTGAGTTCGCTCACAAAACATTTGCATTCTCTCACAGAAGTATTGCGTTTGTTTGCAAAACATTTGTGTTCTCTCAAAAAAACATTTTGTTCGCAGAACATTTGTGTTCTTTTGTAAAACTAGTGCATTTGTTAACAACACATTTGAATTCTGTCACAGAAGTATTACATTCGTTCACAAATATTAGCGGTCTCTCACAAAACAAATGCGTTGTCTTAAATAAGTATTGTTTGTTTGCAAAACATTTATGTTCTCCTATAAAACTATTGCGTTTGTTAACAAAATGTTAAAAATGTGTTCCTTCAAAAAAAATTGTTTGCAAAACATTTGTGTTCTTTTATAAAACTATTGCGTTTGTTTGCAAACATTTACGTTATTTAAACATTTGTGTTCACTAAAACATGAAAACAATGCAATAAACATGCATTTAACAACATAAAATTTAACATAAAACCGCAATATACATAACTGAATTAAATAATAATAATAATAATAATAATAATTAAAAAATAAATAAATAAATAAATAAAACTTTAAATGTAAAGTGTCACAAAAATAATTTTGGAAATGTCAGTTTATAGAATTTAGAGTATAGAGTTTATTCTATATTTAACAGTAATTTAATGTAAAATCTTGCAAAGACAATATAGGACAAATAGAATAACCAAACTGAAGGCTTGATGAGCAGCCAAACAAGACACAGGTGATCATAATCAATAAACCAATGAGTAACCATAAATAAACTAGCAACGGGAACAAAGAAAACAGGAGCTAAACACAGGAAGGAAGCACTGGAACCAACAAAACACAACATAAGAGTCCACAAACAGAACACAACACTTTCATCTATATATCATATCAGTTTAACATTGGCATTTTCATACACACATGGAGTTCGTCCTTTATTAGCCACATGTTGTCGCCTCCCTAACGGCTTGTTGACGGCAGCTACCGTCTGCAAATGACAGCATGTGAGAGTTGAGCGCAGCAGAGAGTGTGTGTTGAACACAAAACACCGCTGGACTGACCACCGAGAGGCTTGATTAGCTCAGCAGTGGGACGGCGTGATGCTGAGCTCTTTCTGAACCTCTGCGGCCGGCGGGGGGTTGAATCCTCATGGAAAACCTGCAGGCGAACGCACCTCGCCAGCGACCGATCGATTGAATAAAAGCCATGAAGAGACCATGTTTGCCTCTCCGGATAGCTACTTCAAACAGAGCACTGAGGAGCTGAAAGGACAGATGACAGGCAGGTCAACAGATTATGATCTGAAAGCCTCACTTTTGACCGCACGTCTTTCTTAATTATGCTTTTAAACAGGTGGAGTTTCCCTGAAGTGTTAGAAGATCAGGAAGCCAGCATGAGCCTCCTATCAGCAGTTGCACTTGTCATGGGAAAGCACACTTCTTTGTCTTTTATGATTTAGTTTTTTCATCTCTATTCTTACTTGAGATACTACAGAGCCCCTAAAAGAAATGAGATGCTTTTCAATAGTTTTTGTGCAAAAATGGTAGCACTTTATCAAGAAACATTAGCATTTTCTCACAAAATATTTTATTCCCCCAAGAACCATTTGCATTCTTTCTCATAAGTGATGCATTTCTATGCAAAACATTTGCATTCTCTTGCAAAAGTATTGTTTGTTCTGATACTTGATACTTCTGTTGCAGAAGTATTGTTTGCGCTCACTTTCAAAACTATTGTTTGTTCGCAAAACTGTTGCGTTAGTTCACAAAGCATTTGTGTTCTTGCAGAAGTATTTTGTTTGCAAAATATTTACATTATCTTACAAAACTATTGCGATGATTAACAAAACATTTGCGTTTTCTAGAAGTATTGTTTGTTTACAAAACATTTGCGCTCTTTCGAAAAAACTATTGCTTGTTCGCACAACATGGCGTTTTCTCTAAGTGAAATATTAGCATTTTCTCCAAAAAAAAACTACTGCAATCATAACAAAACATTTGCATTCTCTAGCAAAAGTATTGTTTGTTTTCTAAACATTTTTTTTCTCTTGCAAAACTTGCATTCATTCACAAAACATTTGCATTCTATTGCAGAAGTATTGTTTGTTGACAAGACATTTGCACTTTCTCGCAAAACTATTGTCGCGAAACTGTTGCGTTAGTTCACAAAACATTTGTTTTCTTGCAGAAGTATTGTTTGTTCGCAAAACATTTGCCTTCCTTTGCAGAATTATTATTTGTTTGCAAAATATTTGCATTATCTTACAAAACTATTGCGATGATTAACAAAACATTTGCGTTTTCTAGAAGTATTGTTTGTTTACAAAAATTTGTGTTTACAATACTCTAAGAAGTATTGTAATTAGTAATAGTAGCATTTTCTCGAAAAAAACTACTGCAATCATAACAAAACATTTGCGTACTCTAGCAAAAGTATTGTGTTTGTTTGCAAAACGCTTTTGTTCTCTTGCAAAACTTGCGTTCATTCACAGAACGTTTGCGTACATTTGTTTTCTCGCAGAAGTATTGTTTGTTCGCAAAACATTTACCTGCCATTGCAGAATTATTGTTTGTTTGCAAAATATTTGCCTTTCATTGCAGAATTATTTGCATTATCTTACAAAACTATTGCGATGGTTAACAAAAACATTTGCGTTTTGTAGAAGTATTGTTTGTTTACAAAAAATTGTGTTCTTACAGAAGTATTAGGGTTGTTCACAAAACATTTGCGTTCTTTGGAAAAAAAAAAATTGATTGTTCGCAAAACATTTGCCTTCCTTTGCAGAATTATTGCGTTTGCAAAATATTCGCTCAAAACCTTTGAGCAAAAAATATTAGCTCACAAAACTATTGCGATATTTAACTATTGCAATCATCAACAAAACAAGGCGTTTTCTCTAAGTTTTTTTTTTTTTTTTTTGCGAAATATTAGCATTTTCTCAAAAAAGAAAAAAAAAAACTATTGCCACAACTATTGTTCGTTCACAAAACATTTTTCTTGCAGAAGTATTTCGTTCACAAAACATTTGCGCTTTCTTGCAGAAGTATTGTTTGTTTGCCAAACATATGCGCTCTCTTGCAAAACGCGTATTTACAAATACACATAAAACAAGGAAATAAAACTAATTGCCATGTTAACGTCTGTGCAAAGTAAATTTTGAGAATTGCTTCTAAACACTTTATAAATGTTAGAAATGCATTGCTGAAACATGCTACAAAGACTGAACTATGTAGTACTTAATTGTGAGGATAGAACGTTTATGTTTTTCACCGTTTTCACGTTCAGGATTTTTTGGGCAGGGTTAAATCATGACTCGATGTCGAAACGGAGTAGCTAAGCATGGTCCCCTTCCGTAACACTATATAAGAGGTGTGTTTGACTTGAAGCAGCACTGACTGCACCGATCGGTGTGTGTCAAATACAGTGACAGCTATAGAGATCAGACGGCTCCTTGTGCTTTTAAATCGCTCTCGCAGTAGTTTGTCATACATAGAAGCAGCACTGCTTCAAGTCAAATACACCTAATAACTAGAGCGCATTAGCATCAGTGGTTCACTGCTCAATCGTGAGTTACTGTCATTAGTTACTACAGCTTATGCCTTCATCACGTAAATTCATATTACCTGGTTGCGATGATTTACAAAACAGATCGGTCTGCTAAAGTAGCATCCGTTCAGCTTGTAGCGTATTTGGCAGCTTTCCACGAGTGGGCGTGGTTTCAGCACCCACAGCGGACATGCCCCCAGCGTTTGAGAGTGGACAATAGGCCTACTGCTTATTTCTTCAAGATTTTCATACCTTATTTTATTAACCACCCAGCCAAATTTGAATGATGAAAAACCTTGGCAAGTTAATAACAGTTTTCTGTGGACAAACTTAGAACACACATTTACTTAATTTGACTTCATTTTACTTTACACAGACTTTAACAACGGCATATTAATTGCCCAACCTCTATTAAACTGGATGTGGAACATTTGAACAGTCATTTTCAATTCAGGTGCCAGGTTGTGCATTGACTATGGTCTAAGATTGCATACTACTTACTGCATGCAAACATTTTTACATTTTAAATGGTAATATACTGCATCAGTGTCACATGTCATGTTACATCGTTAATTCAGACAGTGGCGTCCAGTTATTATCTCACAAATAAGCAGGTTCTTTTGCGTTTTTTTTATACAATTTTGTGTAAAAATGTCAGTATGAGTTGTATGCTGTTCTGACTACAGCCAGGTTTGATTGCGGGTCATTTTTGTCGCCCCCGTCTCTTCTGCTGTGTGTTGCAGGTCGGTGTTCTGTTGGATGTGATTTTGTGCATTGCATCACATTTGGCCTCAGGGTTTAGCTGTAATTAGCCCATCATTTCCTGCACTCATGAATCTCCAGAGCTTGACACTCCCATCATGCTCCACTGTAAGGATGGTTCTCAGCACTCAGTGTGTTTAGTTTGCACTACACATGACATGTTGCACTGGGGTTCAGTGCAGGTCTCATCAATCCTCCTCTATAGAGTCTCATGTGGTCACTGTGTCCAGCTTGCTGTTGGGAAACTCCAGCTGAAATGTAATGCTTGTGTTTTTCTAGTCAGATTTATGAAGTGTGTGTGTGTCTGTGTGTTTGTGCTGCTGGTGCCTCACACACAGTTTCTTCATCTCTGTCACTGAGGACTTCAGGTCCTACCAAGGTCTTGTACTGTGAATTTTGTTGACTGGTGCCTCAGTTTTAGACAAGCTGAAGTGGGCAGGTTTTTCTAATCTCAGCTTTTCTCTTTTGAAACACATATATATATCCACTACCAGTCAAAAGTTTTTGAACAGAAAGATCTTTAATGTTTTTTAAAGAAGTCTCTTCTGCTCACCAAGCCTGCATTTATTTAATCCAAAATACAGCAAAAGCTGTATTATGTGAAATATTTTTTTACTATTTAAAATAACTGCTTTCTATTTGAATATATTTTAAAATGTGATTTATTCCTGGGATCAAAGCTAAATTTTCAGTATCATTACTCCAGTTTTCAGTGTCACATGATCTTTCAGAAAGCATTCTAAAATGCTGTGTTGCTGTTGAAGAAACATTTTTTTTAACTATTATTATCAATTTTTAAAACAGTTGAGTATTTTTTTTTCTTCAGGATTGTTTGATGAATAGAAAGATCCAAAGATCAGCATAATGTTACACAATTCTACTTGGCTGTTCAACATAATAAAAACAATACGTGTTTCTTGAGCAGCAAATCATAATATTCTGAAGGATCATGTGACTGACGTAATGATTCTAAAAAACATGAAGAAATTACATTTTAAAATATATTCAAATTGAAAACAATAGTAAAAAAAAATGTAAAAAATAGTAAATAGTAAAAATAGTAAAAAAATGTCTTCAGTGTTCTCACATGAAAATATATAATAAAATATTTACAAAAATGTAAGAGATGTACTCACTTCTGAGTGTATGTGTGTGTGTGTGTGTGTGTGTGTGTGTGTGTGTGTGTGTGTGTATATGTATATATATATATATATATATATATATATATATATATATATATATATATATATATATATATATATATATATATATATATATATATATATATATATATATATATATAATATAATCTCATTATCATTTAATTGCAGTTAAGCATTATTTTTGTAGTAAGTGCTCTTTTTAACAGTATGCTACTTGTTTTTCCACAAGGGTTCTACTGATGGATCCAGCTGTAATGCAATGTTTTTTTTTTTCTTCAACCCCCAACAGAGACTTTTCTTGTGATGCCCTTTCAAACAGGCCAGATTTATGAAGCGTGTATTATTGATGTTTCATACACAGTTTCTCCATCTCTGTCAGGAGACTGGAGCTCCTTTAACACTGCCGTAGGTCTCATGGTGAGGACTTGCTTTTAGTTTTAGGGCAGTTCTGGGCAAATTCACAATATTTCTCAAACTCTGTGTTTGGAGGAAGCCTTGGACATTTGCCTTTATGTTGGAAAGTTTCTTAGTGTTGTGCACAGATGGTATTTATTATTGCATGCTCTGAGAACACATGTTGATGCAGATCTACTAATGACGATCAAGTAGGTGGTCCAAAACAACAAGGTTGTTAGTCTTCTTTGTAAATGGCTCTTAGAAACGTCTGGGTTGTTTTAACTTTGACTTTGACACTGTAGATGAACATGCATTCTCCAGGGAGCAGTTACTAGTTCTTTACACAGACTTCATTCCAGCATTGCTCTGGTCTAGTGATGAGGAAATATCCAGGTGGGAATGTTGACGTTGTGTCTAGATGAGATTACGAGTAGATTTGCTCCCAGTATGAGCTAGTCCGGGTTTGGCTCGGCCCTCTGATATGCTCCAGATGGAAGCTCTTTCTCTAGATTCACACAGTAGTTGCTCTGAAATCCTGGGACACAGATTTCACCATCTGAGAGTTGTTCAACTCAAAATATATTGTTTTAGGGATGCATTAACATGATCTGATTGATCAAATGGATTACTGTAATTCCTGTTGGACAGCATGTTTGTGCAATAAAGGAAGAGTTCAGCCAAAAATGAAAATGTGCTGAAAACCCTCAGGCCATCAGATTTGGAGAAATGTAGCGTCACATCATTTGCTCACCAATGGGTCCTCTGCAGTAAATGGGTGCCGCCAGAATGAGAGTCTAAACAGCTGGTAAAAGCATCACAATGATCCACAAGTAACCCAAACCACTCCAGACCATCATCTAATGTCTTGTAAAACCAAAAGCTGCGTGTTTGTAAGAATCAAATCCATATTTAAGATGTTTTTAACTTCTAAAATATGAGTCCATAATCCGTAATAATGCTTCCTCCAGTGAAAAAGTGGTCTGGTATGAATCAGGAGAAATATGCACAGATCAAGCACTGTTTACAAGCGTAAACAGGCCAAAACAGCTCTAAACAAGGTCTTACTTGATGGATTTGTTTCTAGTAAACATGCAGCTTTTGGCTTCACAAGACATTAGTTGATGGACTTGAGAGTTGTGGATTATTGTGATATTTTTATCAGCTGTTTGGACTTTCATTCTGATGGTACCCATTCACTGCAGAGCATCCATTAGTGAGCAAGTGATGCAATGCTTCATTTTTCCAAATTTTCGTTTTTGGGTGAACCACTTCTTTAAGGAGTGATAAAGCTCACAGTGGACAGAGGCTCAGTCTGGTAGAGTCAGATGTTGATGGTACAGATATCGAACACTCGTTGCTCTGTTTATTCCTCCATGAAATATTAATGGCTGCCCTCCTCTTATGGTCTTGTCAATACATTTGCTGCAGGAGGGCATCATAGAGATTTCTGTAGAAAGTTTCTCTTAGACCTTGTTGAAGCGCCGGCAGCAGTCGATGTGCTGCGATATCTCTATGTTCGCTGAGTCACTTGTGCTGGGATTCACTTCAGCTCAGCTAAACCCTGCTGCACTCCAAGTTTTGATTCACGACACATCAGGGTTGTTATAGTTAATGGAAGCTAAAAAAAAAAAAAAAATGAAAAATTGAAAAAAAATATTAAAGCAACATTTCTCATTTTATTACTTGATGTAAAAAAAAACAAAACTATTATAATAATACTAATACAAACGAAAATACTGTAGTATCTCAGTGATACTAAAATGACACTGCAGCACCTCAAAAAATTTAATTGGTTAGACAAGAAGGGCAATTCACTCAATTCCAATTCAAAGAAATTCACAGTCACAAAACAGAGGCACTTTATTTGTGCAACAAAACATAAATGATTACAGCATTCATTTGGACTAATTAAATGATGCTTGCTTAATCTATTTTATGTAGGATACATTTTGATTTATGACATTTTTAACAGTCTAGTACTGTCTAAACAATTAACAACCAATAAAATGTGGATAGTTTCTTGGAAAGGAAATGTTTCTGTATAAGTTTATTGCAAATGTCTGTTTAAATCACTGATTAATCATCTAAAGTTTCAAGAAATTGACCATATGTTGTGTGCATGATAATAATTCATTTTGAAAAATGAAACGATATTAATTAAAACTACATTGCATCAGTTATTTTTTCCATTTAAATTCATTTTAATTCGGCTTCATTAAATTCTAATTAGAATTTTCCATCCGGTTTGCCAATTTAAAAAGTATTCTTAATTCAATCCTAAATGACTCACTCAAAATAATAAAAATATGTCATTGTGACATTTCCAGCGTCGTGAAAAATATGTGCAGATATTAATTCAAACGTGTCCCACATATTAAGAACTCTGCATTTTTTTTTTCTTCTAGAAACATTGTTTGTGCATCATTGATACCTTGCAGCATAGTTTTTGTCATATTTTTGTCAGCAGTTTGTATTAACATTGATTGTAATGCTTTTCTGTTTATAACCTCACTTTTGTCCTCAGTTTCATTCAGAGACTCAAACTAGGCAGAAATATGCAGTTTGCTGCAGATGCAGATATTTACATGAAAAAAAAAATAAGATGAAGGTCTGATACTTAAAACACAAAAATCGTGAGATTTTTATAACAGTATAGCTGATACTCCAATAAAATGGTATAAGCATCAGCCATCACTTGATATCTCTTAGTAAGAGGATATTTAAATGCTTAGTTTGATGATAAAAACATATAATGTAATGCAATAAGTAAGTGTTTATCTTGAAATATTACTAACAATATCAAATCAGTAAAGATTTTACAGCAAAAAGACGTGAAGCAAGCTGAAGGTGGACGTTTGTACAATTATACTAAAATAACTTTTACCTATTACAGAAGTATCAATCAGATGACATATGGCATGTAGTGTTATAGCAGTGTGTTGGACAAGTTTAACCACAACTTTTTGATCATGTTGATCATTTAGAGCAGGGGTTCTCAAACTTTTTTACTCTGGGGCCCCCCTCCTTCTCCGGTAAATTTGCAAGGCCCCCCTGTGCCTGACATTTGCTCTTATACTGTACTTCTGCAGTAAAGAAAAACGGGTTTATTTTTAAAAAAAATTTATTAACTAAAACATTTGTTTTGTCTTATTCTTTTTCTACTTCATGTTGTTAAAAAAACCTTCAAAATTTAAACAAACTTTAAATTAAAGCTATACTTTACAACTTAAAAGAAAACTCAATTCTAACTTGTTTTAAATAAAAAGGGATGACAGATTTAAAGCTCTTAAATTCTTTACTTCAGGCATTCTTTACAACTTCAGAGTACTTTTTCTTAAATAAGTGAACCTGCCGCACCAAACAGGACAACAGGGAGGTGCCAAAAAATTCACTAAACCTGTCCCTTTAAACTCGACTAACTGAATATATACTGTTTGTATCCATTAAAAAAATAAATAAGCATACAAATGAAAAATGCATCTGTTGAATCTGTTGATGCTCGTAAACAACGAGCCTCACAAAATCCTCCTCTATCGGTGAGCAACCATTATAAAATTTAATTTGTACAACTATGCAAATACATTGAAATTCCATGCAAAAAAAAAAACAGGGATCAGAGCCCCGAGAGTGCGCATAGTTTGTGAATCAGTAGCAGACTTGGAGGCCGTTCACATGTCGCTTCTTTTGCGCACTCAATTGCACGCTTATTTCAAATATAGGCATGCGGTATGCGATCTCATAATGGAAGCGACACAGTTCGATGGGCTCTTTTTTTTTTCAGGCGCGCCTGTGCCGCATCGAGAGCGCAGAGCATATCATGGTTGCTTAGCAACGGCAGATGCCACAGGAGCGCAAGCTACAGAGCGATTTGGAAAGGAGGACAAAAAAGTGCACCTAGCGTTTTCCACGTGTTTTAGGCGTGTCATGAAAAATGATTTTGTACCTTTTATAGGGTTAAAACATGCAGGCCTGATAAAATCTTAAGGTGCGTCTCGTATAAATAGTGTGTTCACACTAAGCATTGTACACTTTAAAAGTACACTTTAAATACCTGAAGTATGCACTTATTTATCTGAAAAAATAAGTGTCAAACTTCCGACACTTAAGGCACTAAACTAAACCATATAAAATTCATACATTGGATGGTAAAGTATAAATGCTGTCTGTAAAGGGCAACATTTGATCACAACTTTAGTTCAGTTGTAAACTGTAACTGTTAACGCAATAAAGGAGGAAGCATGAGGTAAAATGCGAGCTGGACCAGCAGCTGGACTTCCACTAAACACTTCAACGCGTCTGTATGTCTGCAAAACAACAACGGCACTGCCAGAGCAGCACAAATGTTTATGGTGCGTGATTTCTGGGCTTCCTAATCACAGGAAAAGTGCCTGTGGGAATTTCTGCCGCCTGGATCAGATTGTGTCTCATTTACTCCAGCTATATGCTGCTGTACGCCAGCGGATCTCAAACTCAAACGTCTTCCTTATTTACACACCCGATCCTGATCATCAGCTTGTTAAGAAAGAGCTGCATGAACATCGTGTGTGTCAGATAAGAAAATTGTGAAATGTGCAGTGCTGGGGATCCCTGGACCAGAAGTGAATCAATGAATTTTGCTGTGGTTTGAGTGATGCTCCTACAGTAACATAAGAATACTTTCCTATTCACAGTAACCTAGTGCAAGATGTTTCTTGTGTTGAATTTAGGGCTGTCCAGGTTAAAGCAATAGTAATATATTAACACAGCACCGTTAACACGGGTTCTATTTGACCCTATGAACCTGTAGTTGAAGCCAGGGTTGCCATGTCCATGATTTTCTCTTCACAAAATGTTATTTGTAATGTGCCTCCAATCCAGTTATCACAAAGAGCTTTGTGCTTTATTAGTTCTGATAATGTCTCAGCTTTCAAACCCTGCACATTTTATTACAAAATTCAAACAATAAATGCAGTTTTGATGCTCTTAGAAGGTCAGGTCTCAGAAGGTATGTTGAAAGATACAGTACAGCTGTATCGTTGTATCGTGCCTTATATAATTGCTCAATCAGCATTTTAACCAAAGAAAGACATCAAATAAAACAGCTTATTACCAATGTCACTTAAAAGAGAAGTTCACTTCCAGAACAAAAATGTACAGATAATTTACCCCCTTGTCATCCAAGATGTTCATGCCTGTCTTTCTTCAGTCGTAAAGAAAGTATGCTTTTTGAGGAAAACATTTCAGGATTTCAAGAAGGGTCTTATCTAGCGAAACAGTTTTTTTTCTGAAAAAATGTACCATTTAAATACTTTTTAACCTCAAAAGCTCATCTTATCGAACTCTGCGTGCGCTACGATGATGTAAACGTGTGCTCTAAACGATCCCAGACGCGGAATAAGGGTCTTATCTAGCGAAATGATTGTTTTTTTTTTTTTGTTTTGTTTTTTTATTACAATTTATATACTTTTTAACCTCAAATGCTTGTCTTGTCTAGCTCTTTGTGAACTCTGTGTATTCCAGTTCATGACAGTTAGGGTAGCCTGTGTCAAAAAACTCCCATCTCATTTTCTCCCCCAACTTCAAAATTACAAAGTGAACATGCAAAGAAGATCAAACACCCTTTAAAAAAAGGTAAAACAGCAATGTAGGGCGATGTTGAAGCTGGAGGAGAAATTAGTTTTTCGACATACCCTAACTGTCATGAACTGGAATACACAGAGTTCACGCAGAGCTAGACAAGACAAGCATTTGAGTTTTTTTTTTTAGAAAATAACCAGTCGTTTCACTAGATAAGACCCTTATTCCTTGTCTGGGATCATTTAGAGTCCTTTGAAGCTGCATTTAATATGCATTTTGGAAGTTCAAACTTGCGGGCACCATAGAAGTCCACTATATGGAGAGAAATCCTGAAATGTTTTCTTCAAAAAACATAATTTCTTTACAACTGAAGATGGATGACAAGGGAGTGAGTAAATTATCTGTACATTTTTGTTCTAGAAGTGAACAACTTATTTAATGTTTCATTTACCACAGTAAAGTTATCAAAGTTTCAGAAAGATTTTTTTGTACTGAATGGGCTTAAACATTAAATTCAAAAACTTTTGTATTTTCACAGGGAAGACACTCAATGATCCAATTCAATGTTACTGCAGCAAACCCATCGGTGGTGATCTTCACCTCGAGCAGCGCATACAGCGTCCTGCTTCATGACAATCCCGCAGTGGACATCTATGTAAGTACCAATGCATTCAGTGTTTTCATTTGTAATTCCCGCCAGAGTTCAATGAAAATAAAAAAGGATGCATCCAGATCTACATTTGTTGACGAGCTGCCAGCCCAAAGACACTTGCATCCACATCTTTATTTTTAACAGTGGAACAAATGGTGTGTCGCGTGGGAGCCGTTGGCAGGTGTCTGACAATAAAAGCAGCTACAGCTGCACACTTTCAGCTCCGTTTTGAGAGGCAATTAACCTTGTTTGTTTAGCCCGTGACCCCATGAGAATTTGCAAACAGACTTAACTAGTGTCGAATATGGATGTGCCAGAGCTCTCGAAAAGAAACAGCCCAGTCTGACACAAGCGGTGCTGCTCCACGATTTGTTTTCTTCAATTTGTTCTTACCACCGCTGAACCTTGTTAACCTTTATTAGATTGTTGTGGAACAATGCGCATTGGAATTACAGTGCAAAGCGAAAGGGAGCGAACGTTTATTTCCTTGTAAGGAGGGGAAATTCAGGTCCGCCCCAAATGTGGCTGAATCCTGAGCCAGACTGCGAGATATTAAAAATGCAGTGTATTATGATGGGAGAATCTGATGGCCTGGGGGAGACCCGCAATGTCTTGAGTCTGGAGAAACAGCATCTGTTGTTCTTGAGCACTCTTATCAATGAGACGCGGTCAGGCCAAGCAGAGAAACACTCCTGACCGTTTGCAAAACCAGCCTGAATCCATCACAACCAGTTTGCTCAGTGTCTCTGAAACATCTCAACAGGCAGAGGCCAAAATCTGCTGTACAAAAGTTGTACAATTTATATATAATATTAGGGCTGTCAGTCAGTGACATTTTTTTATCTAATTCATTACATGATGTTTCGATTAATTAATCGAATTAATCACAAAATAATTTGTGACTGTGAAAATGCCCACAAAAGATTTTAAGCTATTTTTGTGTTAAATGAGAAAGTATCAGGTAGACATTACAAACTGTAGCTTTAGAAAGAAATAGTTTATTTGATCCAACTTTATTATGTATTAATTTATTACACATAAACATTTAGGCTGCAATGGTCTAACGTAAATTATGGAACATAAAAGAAGATAATTTGAGAAACATTTCAGTATTTTTTGTTACTAAAAACACAAAATAAATGTTCCACAAAAGAAAGGTTTAAAACGACATGAGGGTAAATGATGGCAGAATTAAAACATTTTCTGTGAACTATCCCTTTAATGTTTTTATTACTATTACTATTATTATTATTATTTTTATTTTTTTTTATTTTTTATGAAATTATACTCTAAATAAGAAACTAAATCTGCCAGCAGGTGGTGGTAAATGTCTTTATGAGTCATTTATTCATTCATTGGATTCATTCAAATGGGTTTTTAAATCGTTGATTCACACTGTTCGTTCTAAATGCGGATTCGTTCAGAAACTCTGAGATGGGCTCTTGAATATTTTCTGGATTCTTTGATGAATAAAAAGTTCAAAAGAAAAGTATTTATGTGAAATATAAATCTTTTTAACATTATAAATGTCTTCACTGTCACTTTTGATCAATTTACTGGTTCTTTTTAAAATAAAAATATTCATTTTAAATTGAAACTAAATTTAAAAAAATAATAAAAATATATTGTATTATGGTGCATAACGTTTTTATTATTTACTTGCATTTGCTCACTTAGTAAATATTAATTTTGGAACTTGGTGTGAATGGAAATCCAGAGACAGGAAGGCAAGTAGACAAGAGCTAATCTGTAGATGTCATGTGACTGATGATTTTGTTCAGGGTGCAGCATAATTGTCTTCATTGTCTTTATGCAGAATGTTGTTTCTTTCTTTCTTTTTTTTTTTCTTGATTTGTGGGTAAAGTGTGACCTGATGGTCTGTTCTTAAGTTTCATCATCACATCACACGTTTCTGTTTGCGTCATTGGAATTGTGTCTTGATTTTGGTTGCTCTCGGTCACTTCCTGAGGTTTTGATGTGTCACATCACTCATCAAAGACAAATGCCCATCAATCTACAGATGCCTTATTGTGCTTCAGATTAGCTCTTGTCTAGATACCTTCCTGTCTCTGGATTTCCATCCAGTAGGCCTACACATGAAAAAGTTCAATCAGTCAGAGGTCTTGCTTCAGTAAATTCCGCTGACTCCCTCACTCTTCACAAACACAGAGACAGCTATTTGTATGTTTACGTAGGGTTAGTGTTCCGCACTGTACATACTGCATAGTTTTGGTGAATTTATCCAATCACAATTTAGAATTTTATAACTGAGCGATGCAGTCGCTTTGTTTTTTATTGGGCCGCAAGTAATCACATGATATTCAGACCAGCAGCACGACTGTAAATGTGATTTATATTGAGAAGCCCCATGACAACATTTGATAGTTGATATACAAAGCATACATCTCAATTAAAATACGTGATGATATAAAAGTTACGCATAGTGACTTTTTCTTTGCACCAAAGATTTGTCATAATTATGTGACGATTTGAAAACTTGCGAGCAATGTAGAATATATGAATGTTCTAGAATTTGTGTCTGCATAATATAGAGCTCTTGTTATAAACCATGCTTCATAAATACAGCAAGGCTGTTGCCTTGGCATCGTATATAGTGCTGTCTAAAAGTTTGTGAACCCCTTTAGAATTTTCTATATTTCTGCATATATGACCAAACAGTTAATCAGTTTTTCAGAGAGAGAACCCAATCAAACAAATTAAATGAAAATATACAGCTTGTCATTTATTTATTGAGAAAAAAAATCATCCAGTGTTAAATATTTGTGAGTTGCAAAAGGATTAACAGTTAATTTTAAGGTGAAATTAGAGTCAATTTGCTCAGATGTGTTATCAGTATGATGACTATCAGGTGCCAGTGTATGCCTTGTTTTAATTAAAGAACAGGAATCTATCAAAATCTGATCATGTTTGTGGAAGTGAATTATGGCATGAACAATGTAGATCTCTGGGAACCTCAGAAAAAGAGTTGTTGTTGCTCATCTGGCTAGAAAAGGTTACAAAACCATCTCTAAAGTGTTTGGACTCCACAAATCCACAGTCAGACAGCTTGTTCACAAATGGTCATATATGCAGAAATATAGAAGGAATTCAAGACCACTATTACCCTCCCTAGGAGTGGTCAACCAACAAAGACCACTCCAAATGAAGACTCGTAATAGTCTGCAAGGTTGCAAAGGACCTCAGGGTAACTTTTAAGCACATAAAGGCCTTAATGTTCATGAGTCTATCATCAGAAAAACACTGAACAGCTATGAACAGTATGAATGGCATACTTGAGTTGCAAGGAAAAAGCCACAACTGTCCAAATAAAATAAAATAAAACACTGCTGTCTGCAGTTTGCTAAAGATCATGTGGACAAGTCAGAGGGCTATTTTTTTTTTTGGTGGACAGATGACACCAAAATAAGACCTTTTAAATGATGTGTTATGCTATGTTAGAAAAAAAAAAAAAAGAAAAACACTCAATTCCAGCATAAGAAGATTATTATTTTTTTTTTTTTAGGATTCTTTGATGAATAGAAATATTTTATAGAAATAGACATCTTATTAACATTTACGGTCACTGATCAATTTAATGCATCCTTGCTTAATAAAAGTATAATTTGTTTTTTATCCAACCCAAACGGTGTAAAAAAAAAAAAAAGTGTCTCGGAGGTTCCCAAAAAATATGAAGCATCACAGCTGTTTTCGCCATTTTTCACACGTTTTTTTTTTATGAAAAGAGACTCTGATTAAATATTGATGTTGATGATAAATGTTTGATCAGAAATATGGTGGAGATTGTGTCATTTTTCTTTATACTTTACTGTAATAAATAGTAGAATAGATGAATTCCAGGGGAAAGGCTGTCAAAAGTCAAACACTGCCATCTAGGATCTCTGTGAGAAAGTGTCTGACTGTAAATAAGAGGCTTTAAACAGCAGTGATATTGTTATTGTTATGAAAGACTTGACATGAAGAAATAATAATTTGCATTTAGTGTTGTTTTCTGTGTTGTCCGTGTACAGAACTATCCCTTCAGTTGCAGTCCTGTGGAGACTGAAGCTGATTCTCCCTACGTGCTTTAATATTGTAATTCATTTCCATGCATTTTACAGGTAACAAATGGAACCGTAATGACATTTTTCCAGCCAACTGGAGGACGTCAACAAAAAAATGTTGCCCCATTCGCAAACAGCGACTCTGAGCTTCTGAAATGGGCAGCAGAGACGTTTGGTGGAGTCACGTCCTTCACCACAGCACAAGATCCCGAAACCATCACTTTCACTGGGATGAAGGGTAAGATCACGCTCTGCATCAATGTATTCGGCTCATGAGATGTGTGCATTACAATTGTGAAACACTGAACTCTTACAGGAACACAGAGACCCTCGATGTGTGACCTGCGGCCAGAAATACCAGAAAATAAACAGTTCATTAAGCTGAAGCCGAAAGACCCTCCATCTGCTGAGCTCAAATCATGCTACACAAAGAATTCTGGAGAACCGATACATGTGATCAATATTCCTGATGACGTCAAAATAAGGTAAACGTCATCTTGGAGCTTCACTGTGGAAATAGGAGTTTATAGATGCTCATATGCCAAAATCATTCATTGGTTCAAAATGCAGCTTTTAAACCTATTGTGAAAATTATCTTTAATCATTATCTGAACAATACAAAATTAAAAGTTGTGGTTTCGATTTATTTGTTTTTTTGTGATCACCCCACTTGTGTAGCTCTGGTCATGTGGCATTTTCTTTCAGGCATGTTTATGTGCGTTTTTCATCCGAGTCTAAAGTGGTCCTAAGAGGTCCAGCAGACACCATGTGGACAATCCTCGGCAATCACGATATCAAATTACTGGTGAGAATTACAGAATTATTATTTTTTTTATTTTTTATTTTTTTGTAATTGCAATCCATAGTGTATAACTTGCAATTATGCAACGTGCAATTTCTCTTTTTTTATCTCAGTTTACATCTTGAATTTGCTGACTTGCAGTTGTCAGATATATATATATATATATATATATATATATATATATATATATATATATATATATATATACTCAAAAATCTTAGAAAAGTCTGAATTGCGAGTAGTTTACAATTTGCAATTATGAATTTACATCTCAAAATCCCAACATTTCATCTTGTGATTAATAACAGTTGTGAGATAACTAAATTGTGCAATTAAAAGGAGAGCCAAATTGCAATTTAATAACTCACAATTGTCAGTACATCTTGCAATTGTCCTCAGTTTTTCACAATTACTCACTTGCAACCGAAATATAAATGCACAATTCTACGAAAAAAGTCCAAATTGCGAGTTTATAACAGTTTTCATCGAGTTTATAACCGTTTTTTGCGAGTTTTCATCTCTCAACTTTTTTTTAAAAACTTTTTTCATCTTTACTAGATGTCTCTTTATACTAAAGCCTGGCTCACACTGTGCGATTTTGGCCACAATTTGGTCGTCTGAGACAAATTTTGAAAATCCTAAAATATTCCTATAATCTAAAATCTGTAGTCTTTGATCGCTGGTTTGACATGTTCACCGACAGCCGATTAATGGCTGTTGCAATCATATTTTACCTCTGACGAAATTCTGGCAGTGTCAGAAGATTTGGCGCACAATCCTGCAGTGTGACTTCTCCTACAATGAACGTCAAACGATCTCCGTTTTTCAAGACAAGCCATGATTAGAATTATTGCTAGAGATTTCTTCTAATCGCATAAACTGCCATCAGCCATGCACCGAAATCATATGATATGCTGCATTTGCTAAAATAAACACCGGTTGTGCCGCTGTTTCCATTTGCGTGTTTGTAGTGCTGCTTACGCTATTCATAAACTTAATGATAGCCAACATTTAAGCCCTGCGTTTAAAGCGTCTTTCACAGCAAACGCGGAAAGCACTCCGCTGGCCGCGGGGTTCAGCGCAGCCCTTGATGGTGCAGCGGCAAAAGTTAAACTATTTTGAACTTTGAGCGCTCCACTGCGCGTGTACTTTGGAAGATGCAGCAACAAACCATCATCGCGCCACCCAAGCCATTGAAATGAATAGTCATTGAACATAAACTCCGGATAGGTTTTCTTGCGCGCACCCGTTTTGAACGCGTCTTGACTGTCGTACAGTCTGACATTAATGACACTGAGATCCCACAGTGTGACATGATCATCATGTTCGTCCTGTCTGACAAGCAACAATCGTAAAGGACTATTAAAAATCGCACAGTGTGAGCCCGGCTTAAGTCTGAGTGCTAAGTCTGAGTCTTGCTGAAGACTTACTGATATAAAATTGTAATTCATTTTTTTTGGAGTACTACTTGTGCACAAAGCATATTTCCTAATATTAAGCCTAAAATATGTTTTAATGTCACTACTGATGAAGATTGTATGATCTTTAAATAATATCGGTCTTTAAATGCAAAACATTTAAAGTATACTTGTAACAGTTCCACTGTAGCACAGTGAAATATACTTAAGTATATATTTAGTTATATATTTAGTAGACCTCATCACTATTTCCGTACAGTTAAGATGCAGTACAAAATTAGTTGTTCCAATTTAGCAGACTGTGAATATGCCAGTTTAGTATACTAAAAGTACAATTGCAGGGTATTTTTATCAAGCACTATGTCATATGTAAATGTATTCGTAGTACACTTAGCATGAAATAAATTTATTTTGAATACATTTTAGTTTATTTATTTTTCACTAGGGGTATGCTTGCAATTCCACAATTCTGACTTTAACATCTTGCAATTATTAATTATTATTCTGAAAAAAAAAAAAAAGATCCAAACTGCGAGTTTACATTTTATATATATATATATATATATTTTCTCTTACAATTTTGAGTTTGCATCTCACAATAACTAGTAAACTCTCAACTAAAAGAAAAGCCTGAAATGTAAGCCTGAAATTTGTAGCTCGTAATTATGAGTCTACATTTGGCAGTTCATTTTTCTAAATACACAAACTCACAATTTCAAGAAAACAAGTTAGAATTGTGAGATACAATTATTCTGTTGTAAATAAGCTTCCATATTACCATGAGCTAAAATGATCATCAAATAAAAGTACTTTTACTAGTGTATAACAAATAAAATGACAGTCATTCTATATATGCACATATGTGTTTTTCTCTCCTACAGACTAACAATCGTGTAATGTTAAAGGACATGTTGTTGCCTTCAAAGAATACGATCTCGGATGACCCTAGAGAAATCAGGCAGAAGGTGTTGTTTTACTACAACAGCACCTCCATCACCAGCTACTCTGAGATCCGTATGAACATGTCACACATCCAGCTGTGGATATTGGATAGCACAAGCTCCTCAGGTAATCTGCTTTGGATCTGTTTTCTCTCTCATTAGCCTGGACGTTAGGTTTGTTCAGGAGCCAGGCTTCAATGTGCAGTTCTAGGCTGATTTTACTGGTCAGCTCTACAGGAAGACAGACAGACCCAATTGTCCATCAAAATAAGAGAAAACATCCTACAAAGAACTTCTTTTCCAAGATATATGTTTGTTTCATTTTATTATTAGCTTTGTCTCAGATGAAATTCCTTAGAAGAAAGAAAAACATAGCATGTTCATAGCATGTTATTGAGTTTACGCTTTTAGCATCAAGCTGCAGAAACGTTGCTTTTCTATTATTGAAAGGTTTGTCTGCTGTCCTGCTTCTTCACCTTTAGTGCCAGCAGAAGTGCAGCCCACAACACAAGCACCCAGTTCTTCGTGGGTTCCTCCTTTAAATATGCAGCTGTTCTCGTCTCCAGACTACAGGTCACCTCTGGATCTCAGCAGCAAAGTTCAGAGTGACAAGAGGGTCTATGCAGAGGTTGGTGATTCTCAGTTTTTTTTTAAGGTCTTCAGTTTATATAGTCTACATTTTATATATTTTATATTTTACTTACTTTAAGATTTCTGCATGACCCATATTTGCTTGTCTACAGTCATGGCCAAAAATATCGGCACCCCTGCAATTCTCTCAGAAAATTGTTCCAATTGCAAATGTTTTGCTATTCATGTGTTTAGTGTTTTTGTTTGCAACACAAAAAGAACTGAGAAAAGTCAAATTTGTTTAAAAAAAAGTTACACAGAACTCAAAAATGGACTGGACAAAATTTGGCACCTTGTCAAAATTGTAAGAAATAATTGCTTTTCAAGCATGTGATGCTCCTGTAATTTGTATTTAGACACACCTGTGGCAAGTAACAGGTGTCTGCAATATAGTAATCACACACCAACCAGTTAAAATGGAGAAAAGTTGACTCAACCATTGTGTTGTGTGTCACACTGCACATAGAGAAAAGAAAGTGTAAAGAGTTGTCTCTGGATTTGAGAGAAAAAATTGTGGAAAAACATGGACAATCTCAAGGCTACAAGTCCATCTCCAGAGATCTTAATGTTCCTGTGTCCACTGTGCGCAATATCATCAAGAGGTTTACAGCCCATGGCACTGTAGCTAACCTCCCTGGACGTGGACGGAAGAGCAAAATGAATGAAAAATTACAACAAAAGATTGTTCGAATGAATGATAAAGAACCCAGATTAACTTCCAAACAAATTCAAGCTGATTTGCAGAGACGGGGTACAACAGTGTCAGCTCGCACTATCCATCGCCATCTGAATGAAAAGGGAGGACACCACTGCTGACGCAAAGGCATAAAAAAGCAAGACTGGAGTTTGCCAAAAAATATGTGACAAAACAACAATCCTTCTGGGAGAGCGTACTGTAGACAGATGAGACAAAAGTAGAGCTTTTTGGTAAAGGACATCATGGCACTGTTTACAGAAGAAAAGAAGAAATAAGGCCTTCAAAGAAAAGAACAGTCCATATAGTCAAACATGATTTAAAGATGTTTTGGGGTTGCTTTGCTGCTTCTGGCACTGGATGCCTTGCCTTGAACGGTATCATGAAATCTGATGATTACCAAATAATTTTGGAGGTCATGGGTCTTCTAGCAGAACAATAACCTGAAACACACTTCAAAAAGCACTCAGAAATGGTTAAAAAAAAATAATAACTGGAGAGTTCTGAAATTACCAGCAATGACTTCCATAGAAAACCTGAGGAGACATCTCAAAACAAGCAGTTGGGAGAAGGCATCCTTCGAATCTGAATGACCTGGAGCAGTTTGCAAAAGAAAAGTGGTCCAAAATTCCAATAGAGATGTGTAAGAAACTCATTCATGGTTACAGGAAGCAATTGATTTCAGTTATTTTTTTCCAAAGGTGCTACCAAATATTAAGTGAACCCCTTAATTGTCACCCGTCCCCTCAGTGGGACGTCTAAGTTCACTTCACCATTTTACAAATAAATCCTAATCATCTAATCATGACACGCTATATATTGTTGGAAAGGTCTAAGACTCCTAAATAGATATTTTTTGTGTGTTACAAATTATGTAGGAAAAGTATAGATTAATTTATGACAAGAGTGCACCTCAAAAATCTACTTCATAACAGGAGTTCTGACCTTTGTCACAAAAAGACATTCTTTGTTTGCTTTTTCCCTATCACGCTTTAAAAATCATAAGAAATTATATATCACTTGAAAACTTAAGATCTCGAAATGCATCTTTTGAAAACCGTTTTAAAATCAGACATTGCATTACCATGTAAAATGTACATCAAAATCATACTACAAAATGTTTTTGTTCATGAATTATGAAAAATTAAGTTGGAATACTGCATTTTTACTAGGGCTGCCCTCAACTAAGGATTTTTCTGGTTGACTAGTAGTCGTTAATTTTAAGCATTAGTCGACTAATCGCACGTTTATTAATAAACCATTAAAATCATTATAATGAGCCTTTAATTAGCCTAATAAGCACTCAAGCACATGCATAAAACTTGCCATAGTGCACCACAGAAGTAATGATTATAAATGTGTCAGGAAAAAACAGTAAGTAGACTGTATTAACATTTTAATAATTTATTGAAAAACTGGTGCTTTCTGTTTTCGGATGAAGTTGGCGACAGTGACTTGTCATCTCCGCAGTTGTAATGCGCCTGAATGCGTGTTTCATGCGGATTACATAATCTGAGAAAGTAGACACTTCACTCTCACACTCTCTCTCTCTCTCTCTCTCTCTCTCTCTCTCTCTCTCTCTCTCTCTCTCTCTCTCTCTCTCTCTCTCTCTATATATATATATATATATATATATATATATATATATATATATATATATATATATATACACTGCCGTTCAAAAGTTTGGGATCAGTAAGATTTGTAATGTTGTGGTTTTTTTTTAAGAATTCTCTAATGCTCATCAAGGCTGCATTTACTTGATCAAAAATATATGGGTCAAAAAAACTGTAATATTGTGAAATAAACATCAATACAGTTTAAAATAGTTTTCTATTTTACTATATTTTAAAATATTATTTTGTTCTAGTGATGCAAAGCTTTCATCAGCCATTGCTCCAGTCTTCAGTGTCACATGATCCTTCAGAAATCATTTTAATATGCTGATTTATTACTTGTATTAACAATGTTGGAAACAGTTGTGCTACCAAATATTTTTTTGGAACCTGTGATGCATTTTTCCAGGGTTCTTTGATCAATAAAAGGTTACAAAGAACAGCATTTATTCAAAATATAAATCTTTTCTAACAGTATAAGTTTTTGCTATTACTTTTTTTTATCATTTTAACACATCCTTGGTGTAGTATTAATTTCTTAAAAAAATAAATAAATAAATAAAAATGTACTGACCCCAAACTTTTGAACAGTAGTGTATGTATGTATGTATGTATGTATATATATATATATATATATATATATATATATATATATATATACATATATATATATATATATATATATATACATATATATATATATATATATATATATATATATATATATATATACATATATTTAATGTTTGTAAGGCAAAGATATACACAGAGTTTCATCCTCAAGTTCACAGAAAACGAGATGATAGAAAGCGCATCCTGTTTGTTTTCATTATTTTACAAAAGCGCAATGTGTCGTCATTGTGAGCATACACGAATAAACGTCTTTACAGATTTGAAAGATGTTGGGTGTATGCCCAAAAATGAGGGAGTAGGCTATTTAAAAGCAAATGACCAAATCTGTGCCTCCATCTTTCCTTTAGTAGGTGCGCGTCTGTTCATCTTCCACACTCCACACAGACACAGGAAGAGCGCACATTTCTCTAGGTTAACATAAGATTGAGTGGCCATGTAAAGTTGCTACTACTTACATAGGCCTATTTCAGATAGTAAGCCATATTTGAGGTTGATGAATGATAGGCGAGTGTTGGATGTGCTGCCCGATGTACTGTAATACAATTACCACACAGACTAGCCATTAACTATCTCTGCGTCATGAACTGCGTTACTTTGCCTGAAGCTTTAATTATTTATTTCTGCGACTAAGCGACTAATAAAATTTTGCTCGATCAAACATTCTGGTCGACTAACAATTAGTCGACTATTAGGGGGCAGCCCTAATTTTTACGTCTATGCTCAAAAATGGGAGTCACAAGTAAAGGGTTAAGGGTACCAATAATTTTGTCCAGTGCATTTTTTGGGTTCTGTGTGAAGATTTGATGAAGATCAGATTTGACTTTTGTTCCAATGCAAAAAAAAAAAAAAAAAAAAAAAAAAAAAAATATATATATATATATATATATATATATATATATAGAAAGAAAGAAAGAAAGAAACATGAGTACTAAAACATTTTCTGACAGAAGTGCAGAGGTGCCGATATTTTTGGCCATGACTGTATATTTGCAAATTCCTGTTTTTATTTGACATTACAATATTAATATACTTCTTTATTTGTTTGTCTTCTTTTATCATTTCATTTTAAAAATAAGATAAAACTGTTTTTAATATAATAATAATGATAATAATTATTATTTTACAGAACAACAGTAAAATTACAATACTATTTATGTTATACAATATTTATGGTCTTAATTTCATTGCTTTTAAACGTTGGTGAAAATCAGCTGACAGGTTTTGAAACTTCTCATTTGTTGACAAGAGATTTATGAAAGGTTCTAATTATAAATTTAAGAAGATGGTTTCTTGTGTTGTGTTTTAAAGTGCACATTATAAGCAGAAACACTGAAAAAAAAAAAAACCTTCCTACATTAAATGGTACTTTTTTTTTCTGCTGAAGCACTGTGTACACCCAACTGTCATAGCAAATGCCATAGAAGAAAATATACCACAATCCAAATTCAAACACCTCAGTTTGTTAAAACATGTATTCTTTCTCTTCACAAGATCACAACTGAAAGCTTCGGAGACTTTTCCTTAAATATTAAGGTCACTAGCTGTTTGGTTCGATCCACGCCAGTGGTGAGGAACATGCCATTCAAAGAGGAGGTGTGCTACACTGATGGCTGTCCTAAGAGACTCAGATTCTCCTTCGAGATGCTTCAAGACCTGCCTTCCAGCTCGTGGAACCTTGAATGTGCAGTTAAACTTTGTTATGACAGTGTAAAGGTTTGTGGGGTTCTGTTTTCCAGAGAGTGTAAAAATAAGACTCTTTACAAAGCCCATATTACACAATCATCTCTTTTGTTTTGTTTTTTTCTAATTTTAGTTTTGTACAAACGAAACACAAGTCAAGAGCACCTTGCAGGTCAAGCCATACATCCCAAACCAAAGTGAGTATGAGCTAAAAATTCTCTATCTCGGTGCAGCAAGAAAATTCTGACAGTCAGGGTTTGAAATGAACACCAGTCAACCCGCCAAATGCGGGTAAATGTCAGCTGTGGCGGGTAACGCTGTCAAATCACTAGTTTATTTGGCAGGTTACTTTTCATAAATTTTGTTCATTAACAAAACTGGGTATATTACCTACAAATTGTAATCCATTACTGATTCCAGATTACATGACAAAAACTTTAGTCAGTATGGTAATCCGTTACATTACATATTTAGGTAATATAATCTTTAGATTACTTTTAGATTACTTTTGATGTATCTCGTTCATCACATTGATTTGAATAGGATTATCTTATACCATAATGGTGTAAAAAATGCAAAGAGTAAGAAAATATGTTCCATTCTTTGTAATTTACAACATGAAGTGCATTAAACATTAGATTTCATCAAGGATTCCCAAACCAGGGTTTGTAAAGGAACTGCAGGGGGTTTGTGAGTTTAATGAAAAGCTAACAATTAATTAAATCATAAAAATATTAAATGAAAATAAATCATTTTAAAACAAAGTCTCTTTCAAGGAAAGTCTGTTCACTCCATATTTGCCATATTTGCAATGCCTCCGGGCAGCTCATACAAGACCAAGTGAGTGGAAGATTCCTGAAATCTCAAAAAATGCTTGCTGAACTCACAATTAAATTACATCGGTCAAATCAGCAACAAAAATCTGAAATGAATTGCCCCATAAATGTTGTTTCTTATGCTCAAATAGCATTTATAAAGGCTTATTCTTCAGGCTAAACCAGCCAATGCACATGCACAGTCATAACCTCTAACCTCAGGTTTTAATGGGAAGCAGAGCTTCTAATGGCCACTGCAGTGACACAATGGGCGAATTCCAAACAGAAGTGAGCATCCCTATGCTTTACTCCCTTCAAAGGGCAGAGCCCTGAAGTGTGTTCTTTTAAGGGTGTAGGGCATTTCTCGTATAAGCGTTTGGAACCCTTGGCGAAGGGAATGACTGACCAAATGTTACCTTGACAACGTTGTGTGCGTGCAGCTTTCGGCACTCATTTGTTGAAAGTGCATATTTATTTTTATTATTTTATTCAAATATTGTCTAATTGTGTTTTATTTACCAATACTGCTTTTTTTAAACTAAACATGCTTAAACTCGCTTACACTACCATCTTAAATCATATTTCTATCACGGACGAAAAATATTTTGTATTACATTAAAATAAAGACAAATTGAATCAGCCTATTCTACTTACGCTTGTATGTGAAGTCGAAATCAACCCCAACTTTGCTTTAAAATGCATCGCAAGAGCTCCTAACTGAAGATCACGTGATCACAAACGAAAATCACTTCCGTGAAGTGACCATGGAATGTTCCCTTCACTAACGGACTTCTGGAAGGCCCCTTCGTGAAAGAGATAAAGTTTCTCACTTTCGTTTGGAACATCCCTACAAATGGCATCCTCTTCCCAAAATGCCCTTGAAGGGCAAAAAAAAAGCCATTTGGAATTCGCCCAAAGACTTTACCAAGCAGCGATTGGCTCTTTCATTTAGAAGGTGGGACTATTCCTCTATATTGCACATTACAGTTTCTCCCATTCATAAGTATAGAAGTAAACAGTCTTTTCTTATTTCTATAGTCTTTGTTTTACAATAACAATTAAAATAAAACACTTACTAAAAAAATGAAATATTTGTATTTACCTGTATGCCGTATGACCATTAGGGTTGCAAAAAGGTGGAAAATGTCCAGTAAATTTCAGAAACATTCCCAATTTTGGAAGCGTCCAAGGATTTTTTTTTTTTAATCTTCCAGAAATTTTTGGAAAGTTCTGAAAATGTTCCACCCTTTTGAAACTCAAGTAACCATTCAATAATAGTAGTAATCAACAGAGCAGGGGTCCCCCAGGATTGAGAACCACTGGACTGGTCTTTGTGTGAATATCCACAAAAAAATTAGTTGGCTGTTTTATAAAGGAAAGTGTAAAAGATAAAAAAGAGAAATTAGGAAAAAATAGAAATAATTTATTGCTATTGTGTAAATATTTTGAATTCATGTAATCCATGAAAAAGTAACTGTAGTCTGATTACGAGTATTTGAAGATGTAACTTTACAATTACACTTACAACTTTTCATTTGGAAGTTCATGTAGGTGCTCCCACAATCTTTGTAAAATGCCAATAATAAACGCACAATGTGGTTAGAATGTCCAGAAACATTTATTTTATGAACACAGGTTTGTGGGTCATCTGTTTGCGTCAGTTGCTACAAATGAATGTCTCAGATATTCAGGAAAATTATGATGTACTATAACCTTGAACCCTGTAATGCTGGATAACCTTGAGTCCCAATTTGGAAACATACAGGAAATAAATCCTCCCATTCGAAAACACCATTCAGCAGCTCTCATTTCAGAGCACAA